>PVHT020004944.1:44086858-44195254 GCA_004024745.2 Catagonus wagneri | reverse complement strand
TTAAACCATTTAGAGTTTATTTTTGTGCATGGTGTGAGAGTGTGCTCTAGTTTCATTGATTTACATGCAGCTGTCCAAGTTTCCCAGCAAAACTTACCGAAAAGACTTTCTTTTTCCCATTTGAAGTTCTTGCCACCTTTGTCAAAGATCAATTGGACGTAGGTGTCTGGGTTTATTTCTGGGGTCTCTATTCTGTTCCATTGGTCCGTATGTCTGTTTTGGTACCAGTACCATGCTGTCTTGATTACTGTGCTGCAGGGTGGAACTCCTAATTCTGTGGTGACATTAATGTGCTCAGGTCAAGGCTTCCCTCTTTCTTCCTCCCGGGATATGGCATATTCGAGAGAGCTGGATTCTGCTGTTCTCATCTCAGAGCTTTCATTTGGTTCCAAATGCAAAATGCTTATTTCTTTTAAAACATAGATTATCGAGTGGAAGAGGTGACAGTCTCTTGGTGCTTCCTGTTGAAGAGCAGGCATTAACCAGAAAATACTGTCTAGTCGTATCTCGTCGGTATCCATGAGCCGCTGCCTCATTCTCTATTCCACGTGCTCCTAAATGCGTTCCCGAATGCATCAGTTCCTTGAAATGGCCAAACTGCTCTCAAATGACCTGCTCTATGTCTTAATTAGCTGGTTGCTATAGACACTTGGGTCATGTTTTTTTTCAAAGAGCAGGAGCTCGAATCATAGGAAAACTAAAAATAAAATGGAAAGGATAAATATTATTGTAGTTTGGATAAGTGAAAGTTACTATTATTATTATTATTATTATTATTATTTTTGCTGTCATGGGTCACCTTTGGTGCCTTAAATTTTTTAAACTTGTTAAAATTGGTCACTTACTGAGTTTTATTCTTAGGTAAACCCATGGTTTTTCAATGTGTCTATATAATACTCAGCGGATTATTTAGAACCTGAGCAAAATTTAAGTGGAGGGACTGGGTAATCCATTAATTCATTCAGCAAACAATGATATATACCATATTCCAGGGATTAGGCAAGTAGAACAGATTTGTTAAATTTTGTTTCCATATACAATATGCATCTATACTGACTCACTTAGCTTACGCCTACCCCATGTGAAGGTGTCATGCGTTAATTGTCATAACTTTTCTTCTTGTCTCCTTTGTATGAAATGTCACTTCTTCCTGGAGAAGAGGACTGGGGTATGGCTTAAAGCACATCCCTTTAAAGCAGGTACTTTATGGTATAATGAGCTTCTTCCATTTGGAGATCTTTTGGTTCCCATTCAATTAGATGCTTCAAATGGGTCTCAAGGGAATTCCTTCCTGGTTTGACTTTGAGTTGAAAAATATCTCCGAAAAATAAAGCCAGCATACAGTGGACGTGCTGTCACTTAGCATATATTTGGGGCATCTCGTGTAATGATTAGTCTATATTCGTGGCTCAGGACAGTAGTTACATTTCCAAATTCCTATGTGACTGTTTTTATCTCAGGAACACATGATGGCTTGTCATGAGGTCGTCCTATTTGGGAACTGCACCCAGTGGTTGTGAGCACACCCAAGGAACTATATTAAGGAGCATGTGACAAATGTATGACAATTTATAAATACATTTGATTGGAAGCTGCCCTGCAGAAGGCGCTACGCAGTGAATAGTATGCGAGTGTAAGAAAAGTACCTGAGGACAGGGAGAGAACCACCCTAAGGGTGAGAGGTGACAGTACAGGAGGCTTACAGAGGGTGAGGAGGAGTGCCTTTTCCTGCCAGCCAGACTGGACAACCTCAAGATTCCTAGAGTATTGGGTAGAGTATCAGAAGGGTTGTATCTCAGTTACAGAGAATAATTCACCTCAGACTAAACACCATTCCAGCATGACTTAACGTATTTAAAAGAAACACACCAAAGGATCACACTAGTTTTTGTGTAAACTTAACTTCATGCCAGGAAAAAGCTCAATAATATTTGTGATTAAAACTATCCAAGGAGTTCCCGTGGTGGTGCAAGGGGTTAAGAAAGTTCAAGTTCTATCCCCGGCCTAGTGCAGTGGGTTAAGGGTCTGGTGTTGCTGCAGCCGTGGCTCAGATTCAATCCCTGGCCTTTGAATGTCCATTAAAAAAGAAAAATCCAGCAACCAGCAAGATAAAATACATAATGTTTGGCAGCCAATAAAAAAATCCCTAGATATACAAAGAGGCAGAAAAATACAACCCAAAATGAAGATACAGAATCATTCAGTTTGGAGTTCCTGTTGTGGCTCAGCGGGTTAAGGACCCGATTAGTATCCAGGCAGAGGCGGGTTCAGTCCCTGGCCTTGTTCAGTGGCTTAAGGATCCAGCCATGAGCTGTGGTTGTAGGTCTCAGATGAGGCTCAGATCTGGTGTTGCTGTGGCTGTGGTGTAGGCGGCAGCTGCAGCTCCAATTGGACCCCTGGCCTGGGAACTTCCATATGCCACAGGTGTGGCCCTAAAAAGAAAAAAAAAATCATTGAATTCAGCCTGACCCAGGACTGACAAAGATGTTAGGATGAGCAGAAAAATGCATTGAAACAGTTATCATAACTATATTCCATATTTTCAAAAAGTTTGAGACATCGAAAATATAAATGTTTCCAGGAATAAAGAGGCTCATTTCTTAATGACAAAGGGGTCAGTTCATCAAAAGAATAGAAAAATTCAATCTGTGTACCTAATAAACAGAGCTTCAGTGTGATAAAGCTGCAAGGAAAAATAGTCAAATTCACAGTTATAATTTAAGATTTAAAGAACCTTCTTTCAATAATCCATAGAACAAGCAGAAAGGAAAATATTAAGAATATGGAATGCTTAAACAACACTTTCAAGCAGCTTGACCCAGCTGACATTTATAAAACACTGCACATAACAGTAACAGAATATGTGTTCTTTTGAAGTGTGCAAGAAACATTTACCGCAGTACTCTGAGCCGTATGCCAAATTTGAAAGATTTAAAAGGACTCAAGTCATACAAAGGACGTTCGCTGGTCACAATAGGATCCAGCCAGCAGAAATCTCCGGATAATCCCAAACATCGAAAACCCAGCAACACACTTCTAAATGTTCTAACTTGGAACCCGTGGTTCAAAGATGAAATCGGAAGTGAAATTACAACATGGTTTGAACAAAATGAAAATTAAAATACAACAGACCGAAAACTGTGAAAACGCTGCTAAAGTAATACTTAAGGAGAACTTCACAGGACTAAATTCCTTTATTTGAAAGAAAGAAAGTCCCCAAATCAAAGATTTCAACTTCCAGCTTAAGAAACTAGAAAAATAAGAGAAAATTTAAACTAAAATAAACAGAAGACATAGAAATGTTAGAGCAGAAATTAATGAAATAGAAAACATAAAATTAATAGAAAAAGTGAATGAAACCAAAAAACTGGTTCTTCAAAAGATGGGTAAAGTTGATAAACCTTTAGCCAAAAGGATCAGGGAAAAAATAAGCCACAAATTATAGAGGCAAAAATGGAGCAGTGACTTTACTAAAGATTCTAAAGATATTAAAACAAAATAAGGGATTACTAGAAACAATTGACAGTAATGTTTAATGTTGAATAAATTAAACCCTTTATTTATTTTTATTTTTTGGCTGCATGTGGAACTTCCTAGGTCAGGGATTTAACCTGTGCCATACTTGCGGCCACACATCCTTAACTCACTGCGCCACGCGGAATCTTTCTAAATTCATTATTTTTATCCCTATACTTCTAAAAATTAAGATAATTTTTTTAGAGCAGTTTTAGGTTCAAAGATCTCCCCGATATCCCCTGTCCACACCATGTCTTATCGCCGAAAATTTGTAATTTGCATTATAGTTCACGCTTGGTGTTGTGCAGCTTATGAGTTTGGACGACTGTACAATGACAGGTGTCCACCCTCATGGTATCACACGAAGTATCTTCACTGCCCTAAAACTCCTCAAACCTTGAGCAACCACTGATTTTTCCACTGTCTCCATAGATCTGCTTTTCCCAGAATGTCATATAGTTGGAATCATACAGTACGTAGCCCTTTCAGGTGGACTTCTTTCACTCAGCAATATACACTCAAGATTTTTTTTTTTTTTTTTTGGGCCAAGCATGTGGCATTCAGAAATTCCTGGGCCAGGGACCGAACCCATGCCACAGTAAAGATCCAAGCCCCTGCCCTGCTGTGACAACACCAGATCCTTCACCCTTTGAGCCATCCAGGAGCTCCTGCGTTCACGATTCTTTCAAGTCTTTTCGTGCTCAGTTGTCTGTTATCTGGAGGCAGCACAGTTTATTTATTCATTCACCCACTGGAGGACGTCTTGGCTGCTTTCTGTTTTGGCGATTATGCATAAAAGTGCTATAAACGTTCGTGTGCAGTTTTCATCACTTTTGGGCCAATATCGAGGAGAAAGATTGCTGGATTATATGGTAAAAGTATGATTAGTTTTGTAAGAAACTGTAAAACTGTCTTCCAGAGTGGCTGCACCATTTTACATTCCCACCAGCAATGAATTAGGGACCCCACTGCCCCACTTCCTCACCAGCACTGGACACTAATTTCCGACGAAGATACAGAGGGAATTCAGCAGAGAAAGGTACGAACGATCGGATGCTATGAACAGCAAACGGTATGAACAACTGGATAGCCTTTCAACAAATGGTATGAACAATTCGATAGCCATATGCAAAAAATTCAATCCATACCTCGTACCATGTAGAGAAAGTACCTCAAAGCGGATGATAGACCTAAACACTAAACCCCAAACTATAAAACTTCTAGCATTCAACACAGAAGGAAGGACTTGTGAACTTGGGTAAACATTTCTCAGATACAACACAGAAAAAGCACAGTCTCTTTCAAAGACACCATTAAGAGAATGAAAAGAAAAGCCAGAGCTTGACAGGATATATTTACAAATTACGTCCAGCATCATTTGTCCAGGGACCTAGATCCAGGATGTATAAAAACTCTCGAAACTCAAGAAAATGGGCAAAACAGTTGAACAGACAATTCACCAAGGAATATACAAATGGCAAATAAGTACATAAAGAGATACTCACACTCATTGTTCATTAGGGACAGGGAAAGAAAACCGCAGTGAGATGCCGTTACACATTAAAATGGCTAAAATTAAAAACTTGACCACTGGAGGTGTCGGTGAGGACGTGGAGGGGCGGGAACACTCACACACAGGGGAAGGGATGAAAGATTGTGAGGCCTCTTTGGGAAACATTTTGTCAGTTTCTTTTTTATTTATTTATTTTTGTATTTTCAGTTTCTTTTTCTTTTTGGTCTTTTTGCCTTATCAAGGGCCACACTTGTGGCATATGGAGGTTCCCAGGCTAGGGGTCTAACAGGGGCTGTAGCTGCCGGCCTTCACCACAGCCACAGCAATGCGGGATCCGAGCCGCGTCTGCAACCTACACCACAGCTCACGTCAACGCCGGATCCTTAACCCACTGAGCAAGGCCGGGGATCGAACCCGCAACCTCATGGTTCCTAGTCGGATTTGTTAACCACTGAGCCACGATGGGAACTCCTGCGCTTTCTTTTTTATAATGATTTTTGTTTTTTCCATTATAGCTCATTTACAGTGTCCTGTCAGTCTCTACTGTACAGCAAAGCAACCCAGTCACACATATATATACATTATTTTTCTCATGTTATCCTCCATCATGCTCCATCACAAGTGACTGGATATAGTTCCCAGTGCTGTACAGCAGGATCTCATTGCTTATCCATTCCAAATGCAATAGTTTGCATCTATTGACCCCAAACGCCCTGCCACTCCCACTTGGCGACCACAGGTCTGTTCTCCATGCCCACGATTCTCTTTTCTGTGGAAAGGTTCATTTGTGCCGTATATTAGATTCCAGATACAAGTGATGTCTTGTCCGTTTCTTAAAAGTTAAACATGCGTCAACTCCATGATCCAGCATTCGACTCCTGCGGGTGTGCCTGACACAGATACAAAGACATGTGCAGCTTTAAAGGTAATAGCCTAAC
Organism: Catagonus wagneri; assembly: GCA_004024745.2. Taxonomy (NCBI): domain Eukaryota; kingdom Metazoa; phylum Chordata; class Mammalia; order Artiodactyla; family Tayassuidae; genus Catagonus; species Catagonus wagneri. The sequence continues at coordinate 44,189,287 of PVHT020004944.1, read as the reverse complement.
CCTGGGAAAAACCCACGTGTATACAATGGGTGAATGAATTAACTCCGGTACATCAGGATGATGGACTCAACAACCAAAATGAGTGGATTATCGAAATGTGTTACAGTGCAGATGGATCGCAGAATCATTGTGCTGAGTGAAGGGAGCTGGACACAAGAGTTCACACTGTGTGTTTTTGTTTGAATAAAATTGTAGAGACTTGAATCTAACGCAGTTATAGAAAGCAGATCACTGGCTTTTAGGAGATAAGCAGGACAGGCAGGGGTGACAGAAGAGGTTACCAAGAGCATGAGGAGACCATGGGGTGATGGATTTGTTAAGGATCTTGATTTACTGGGTGTATAGATAAGTCAAACTTATTGCATGATACGCTTCTGTGCAGCTTGTTGCATGACAAAATTCAGGAATAGCACTTAAACTATTTTTTCTGTATTTACATAAAGAACGCTCATGTAGATGCAACGAGATGGTGGTGGTGTCATGATCCTGGCGCGTCCGTCAGCCCCCCCCGAACTGACAACCTCAGCCTGACGTCTTTCCAGCAAGGAAGAGGTCACAGGCTCGCTGAGCAGCGGGAAAAGGAAAACCCAGAGGAAGGGAGAGAGTGTTGGGGTTTCTGTCCCGGATCAGCAGATCAGCAGATCTTTGGGCTGGGGTGGGAGATGGTCCCCAGGGAGAGGCAGACCAGCCTGGGGGGCAGCGGGGGGAGCAGCTCGTGCTGGATGCTGGCCCAGAGAGCCCCCACCCCTTCGCTAGCCCGGGGCTCTGGGTGCGGACAGCACACCACTGGAAGGAGAACCTGGCTGGAACTGACAACATACAGTGAAGGTGATGCAGGAGCAAACAAAAAAACCCCAAGAAAATCCAGACAAAGGTAGTATCACGTAGAATACCGCTTTGCCCCTGCTTTGTAATGATCAGCCCGGTATTTTTAGTTCAGAAGAGGACTTAAGTTTCCGAATTCCTGTTTAGTTGTTTTTATCTGCTGACAACTTGTCACAAGGCTAAACTGGGAAGCACAGCCTATGGTCCTGAGCACACTCGGGGAACTATATTCAGGGCTCCGTGACAAATGTATGAACAAAGTATGAAGCCGTTCGACCAGTGCCTGCCCTTGCAGGGGGCTGAGCATTTGAAGCGATACAAGGATTCCGACTCTGCTGTGAGGTCCCCAGTGATTAAATCTAATGCACTTATAGAAGGTGAGTCCCCGGTGATTGCGGGAGCTGATATGACGTGCCATCCAGGGACTGTGTCACCCACTCTCGGAGCTGTAGGACTGTGAGATGTGACACGAAGCTCAAGACTGCAGGTTACAAGGAGAGGAGCGCCAATCCAAGCTCCCTTCCCGTTTCCTAAAATAGGGTTGAGAGCTTTTCCTTTGGAGGGTGGGACATAAGCCAGCGATAGTCTGTCTCAACAGAAATTGGGCCAGGAGTTCCCATCATGGCTTACTGGGTTAAGGACCTGACGTTGTCTCTGGGAGGATGGGGCTTTGATCCCTGGCCTGGCTCAGTGGGCTAAAGATCCAGTGTTGCCACAAGCTGTAGTGTAGGTCACAGTTGTGGCTCTGATCCTACATGGCTGTGGCTGTGGCGTAGGCCGGCAGCTGCTGCTCTGATTCAACCCCTACACTGGGAAGTTCCATATGCTGCAGGTGCGGAGGCAAGCGGGACCCAAGCACCTCCACCGCCTTGCAGACACGTGGGGTGATGGCCCAGAACTGGCCGCCTCTTCTTCTTCCTCTTCTCTTTCTTCTCCTTCTCCTCCTCCTGCTCCCCATCTCTCCTGGCCCTCCTCTTCTCTCTCCATCCCCCCTTCTCCTCCTTCTCATTCTCCTCCTCCTTCAGTTGGAAACAAATGGAAGCTAGAGAGGGGAAGTGACTTGACTTGGTTCAGTTTCCACCGGGAGTGAGAGACAGTTTGCCTTCGAAGACCAGCCATCTAATGTTCACCTTCTGGGTCAGTAACGATGGCACAAACCATGTTAGAATATCCGTCAGCTTTACTGATCTTCTGCCGCAGTAACAGGGCCCCTCTCCGGTCTTGTACATCCGTGCAGAGGAGCCCGGCAGGTAGTGGCCCAGGAGCCCTGAGACGCACCTGCCTGGGCTGCACGTGTCACTGGGCTCGAGGGGGAAGACCCCGGCTGTGATTCACAGCCAGCGTGTTCAGCGACGCCCTCCCCTCCTTCCGAGTGGGTAGCCGGGCCCACAGCCCCCCAGCTGGAGACTCCACTTCCCAGCCTGCCTTGCAGCTGGCTCTGATCACCAATTAATTTCTAGCCATGGGTTACGACTAGAAGCAGTTTGGGGCGTTTTCAGAGCTGGCTTCAAACAACACACGTCACTCACTCCTGTTCTCTCTTCTGTCTTCTCACATGACCTTTAAACTCAGACTTGATGACGCAGTCAGGCCCACTGTCCTGGGCTGCGGAGTGTCAGCCTCCCTGGGCTGTTCAGGGAGAAACAAGCAAGGACACTGATGACCCTCCAACCTTGGACCTCCTTCTTTCACCTCTACGCCCTCCATCAGGATGGCCCGGAGTTCTGCAGACGCTTTCTGCTGGGTCTTTTAAGGGAGTTCCAAAACATTAATATGTCTTCATAGAAAATTGATCATGTTAAGTGGGTAAATTCTCTAGACAGCTTCAGACCCTTGCAGGCGAGCCTTTGTGGCCTTGAGTTCAGACTGGGTCGAAGTTCGTCACCTGAAGTGTTCACCTTGGTGCTCTGAGCGTCTTGGGTCCCAGGTGTGAGCTCTGTTGGGTCGCTCCATTATGCTCTTCTCACTGTGGGAACTTTAGGGCCCCATGGCCCTTGTGACAGATGCTAGCAGAGTTAGCCAGCTCGCTGTCACCAGGCCCACACCTGACCCCCTTTTCTCCTCTCCAAGCACTGTGCTCCCCCAGGGCACCCCGCCATCTCCCCTCCCTTCTCACTGGGGTCCCCACCTCCACCCACAGGCCCACGTCAGTGCCTCCCCTCCCCGCCCCGCCCCACCCCTGGCGTGGCCCTGGTCTCTGGAGCCCTGGGCTCTCGAGGAGTCGAGTCGGGCTGGGCTCCACCCACGGGCTCTGCGCCTGGGGCCTGGGGGCAGCGGCAGCTCTACTGAGTACATTGAACAATGACTCCCTCCTCTCGCTTTCTCCCTGGAATGTATTTACTGTTTTATTGTGGGTGTTAATGGGGGAGTTGGGATTCCATAGATGGGCTTAAGGCTTTGAAGTTGACTTTTCCAGAAACAAATTTATGCATCAAGGGCTGTCTGGACTTTGCCTCCAAATTTCATAACTACGACTCATAAGCACTGGCTAAATTAACAGAGAAAAATCCTCTGTTCGCCACAGATCTTGAAGGACCGTTGCCTGTAGCTTTGTAGGACGAGCTGCTGCAGAGAAATCTGGGGTGTGGGTGGAGACCCCCAGGAGGCTCGACAGGTGGCCTGTGTGCTTTCAGTCTTCACTTTGTCACTTCCTCCAGAGCTATTGGACTTAAAGCCTTAGTTTCTGCAAGTAAAGCGGCACCAGGGAGGCTGGGTCAATGCCAGGGCAGTTTGGGCCACACCACAGCCTGGGTGACAGGGGCGGCCACGCTACCTAGGCAGCCGGTGAGGTGCTGAGTCACCCACAGGTCACAACAAGGTGTGAGAAGTGGAGCAGATACTTTCTGATTCAAAATTAAACCCCCCAAACTGTCTGTGTGCACGTGGAGCTGTGCTGGCCTGGGGTGGGAGGACCTGCTTGGAGGCGTGCGTGCTGAGGGCGGGGTGCGGGGCAGGCGACGGATTATTTACTTTTTTTGTTTTGCTAGAGTGGTTTTCCTTGTGAGAGTGTCTCTCTCCTTTAGCTGTGTTCTGACAGAATTTTTTTTTTTTTTTTTAATGTGGAGTGAAAGGAAAGGAAAAATATTAGTGTGCTGGCAACTGTGAGCAAACAAAGGCCAGTTGGTTTGGGAAAACACTGAGCATCACTGGACTATAAGATTTTTCATGATCCTTCTAAACTTAAAATTCAGTATCTTACATTCCATAGCAATGATCCTGCTAGACATTTGGTGCTTTACCCTTATTGTTACTCCATGTCACTTTTAGTCATAAATGTTCTATTTCATCTATTTCTTTGCAAGCTGGTCCTTCAACCCATCCTTCATTCAGCTGATATTCACGGGACAGTGACTATCAGGTGGGCACTGCCTCGGGTGCCGGGGAGTCACCTGTGAACAAACTTGGTATGTTGCACACCGCTGAGCTTGCTGTCTGCTGGGGAGGGAGGGAGGGGCTGACAGCCAAGGGCTCTAGCCGTTGGAGTAGGAGTTGCGCAGGGTGGGCAGGGAGCCAGTAGGAATTAGAGAAGTAGTGTTTCCTCCTGCTGGATTGGAACATCGCTCCTTTAATCTTTAATGTCTGGCTCTCCTTCTCTCTGTCTTTCAAAGAAAAAAAAAGCCCACACAGCTTTCCTTACGTTCTTCATAAATTGTCCTTTCCTCCGTCCCACCCTCCTTCCTGGCTGTGCCTCCTGGTACCAGCTGAAGAAGTCTTCCCGCGGCTGTTTACATGCCTCCATTATTTATAGGCTGCTATGTTTTCCCGCGGCTCCTCACCAGTCACCACCCAGACGTGCTGTACATGGTTAGTTATTTTAATCTTTCCCAGTAAATCAATTCTCCCCACCTCCCCATCACTTTTATTACTCGGCTCTGAACTCCCTTCAGCGCGTCTGCATCTTTATGGTATTGAAGTGCCCGGAATTGAACGTAATTTTCCAGGTGGGGTTGGAGAAAGGCTGTTACCGGGGGACTCGCACCTCTGTTCCCTGCTGATGAAACCACTGGGATCAAAGCCCAAAACTGCATTAGCCCTTTAGCTGCTGTATCAGCTTTACTAACTCATGTCTAATTTTCTTTTCACCATCGCCCTGACAGGGTTTTCACACCACCTTGGCAGCTGCTGGCCAGACAGACGGGCCTTGGGTTTCCTACGGTGGTCTGTGTACCTTCTAGCTCTTAGTCCAGAATCAGCACCAAAAAGCAGAGGAAGAAAGAGGGAGCCCTGGAGAGCAGAGGGCAGAGCGTGATGAGCGAGGTGATGGAGCTGCCATGCGAAGGGTGGCTGTGCGGGGCCGGGGCTATCAGGCCTGCGTGTTCTCGCGTTCAGTACGCACATCACTCTGGCAAATAGGCTGAGGGATGGGCTCAGAGAGGCTGGGGAAGTGTCTGGAAGTCACCCAGCTTGAGGCAGCATAGCTGGGTTTGAGGCGGGGCAGCTGGACCGCAAAGCCTTTGCTCTGGGCAACCAGCGCCGCCAATGAGGGGACCAGGGGCGGGCGGGATGACCGTGCTGCACGGAGCCCGAGGCACCGCGGCCGAACGCCGGTCAGTGGGGGGGTCCCTGCCCGGACTCGCTCCTCGTCCTTGTGCAGCGTGAGGGACGGAGGCCACTGAGCTCTTCCGGTGAGCGAGAGAGGTTACATTCCTGGGTGGTGGACACTCAGCAAACCTTGTCACCGCACCCCCTGCGCCCCCACCAGCTCTGTAGCCAGGAGAGCAGCTTTCAGACCAAAGTCGGGATGCAAAACCCAGCAGGACAGACCCCGCAGAGCAACCTTTCAGAACTAGGATCTGCAGTTGAGCACACCCAGCAACAGCGGACGTTTCTTTTTTTTAATTGTTAAATTAAAAATCTCTTTATTGGAATAGAACGGACTTACTGCTGCATTAGTTTCAGGTGTACAGCAAAGTGAATCAATTATACACACATATCTAGCATTCATATTACCCACAGAGGTTACCACAGACTGGGGGTCCATTTCCCCGCACCAGAGGACGATTCTAAAAGAAACGCCGTTAAGACTCATTGCGTCTTAGCAGCCATCTCCAGCCTCAGCAGCAGCGCTCCTTCCTGATGCCTCCCTTTGGTTCCCGCCTACTTTTTAGTCTAAGTTGAAATGGAGTAATTCGACTTTATTTCTGTGCACACATTGATCAGCAGTCGATGAAAAATGGAGGTTGACAGAGGAATGAGGGTGCAAACGGTGTGTGCAGTGCGTGTAAGTGTGGCGTTTTTTTGAGAAGAGGCAGAGTCTGTGTTTTGAAACTGCTGCTGCATTGCAAGAGCCTGGCTGGGCTGCCTTTCCCGCCCGCATTCGTCCTCGATGGCTTATTTGCAGGGCTGCGTGGTGTAGTGGAAAATATGGCCATGGGACCGAAAGGAATGCAGATCTGGGGCCCAGGTCATGTCATTACTTAGTTTTATAAAGCCGGGCATGTCACTTAACTTGTTTGAGCCTGATTTTTCTCATCTTTATTTTTTTATTTTTTTGTCTTTTTGCCTTTATGTAGAGCCGCACCCATGGCATATGGAGGTTCCCAGGCTAAGGGTCTAACAGGAGCTGTAGCTGCCAGCCTTCGCCACAGCAACGCAGGATCCGAGCCACGTCTGCAACCTACACCACAGCTCACAGCAACGCCGGATCCTTAACCCACTAAGCAAGGCCAGGGATCGAACCCAAAACCTCATGGTTCTTAGTCGGATTTGTTAACCACTGAACCACGAAGGGAACTCCTTTTCTCATCTTTAAATGAGGATTTCTGCCAGCGATGAGTTGTGCGGTGTGACTGGGATAAGAGTCCTGCTCAGGGCCTGGTGTCCGAGCAGGTGTGGGTTTTCACTTCTGCTCATCTCTGCCTCTTAGGGCCCTTTGGAGGCCTGTGCGTGTGATTTGCCAGGTGATCCACATGTCCGTGAATATGCTTCTCAGCTCTCTACTCGCTGTTCACAATGTCGTGTGACGTAGTCTGTCCCCCATCACCATAACCACCGCTGCCACCATCACTGTCATCACCGCCACCAGCACCCTCACTGTCGTCACCGCTACCAGCAGCACCACCAGCATCACCAGCACTGCCATCGCTACCCCTGCCAGCGCTTACTGGGCCCTCATAGTGTGCCAGGCATTAGGTCAACTGCTTTGCAGGCTCGTTCTCACTTACCCCCTTAAATTACCCTTTGAAGTAGGTACTGTTGTCGTTCCCCGTTTGAAAACAAGAATAACGAGGCTTGGAGAGGTTAAATAACTCATGCAAGGTCGTAGAGTGCGTGGGAGATAAAAAAGAAACAGGAGCCACGAGCCCTGCCCCGAGGAAGTGTGTGATCTGCTGGGAAGTAAAATTCAAGCACGTGTAACATGAATGACCTTGAGAGGCGTTCGGTAGTAAGTGCCAAGTTGCACGGCTCGGGCTCGCGATGCTGCAGATGTCCAGGGAACAGGGGCTGCTGAAGGTCACTCTGCGTGTGCAGTTCTCTTGTTTTGTGGGATTAGCACCTGTTTGGATTCTCTTCAGAACTGGGTGGACGCGTGCGGGAAACGGAACGCTCCGACAGCCGCTCAGACGTCACAGGTCCGCACACAGCTTCTGAGGGAAAGCCGAAGAGCTAGTCCTGGCCCTGTAGAAGGGGGTTTGGGAGCTGCACTGCACCCAGGTCTGCTTTAGTGGCAGGGCGGCCTCGTGGGAGTTCTGGCTGCTTCTCTAAGGCCCCACTGTTAAGGAAACTTGACCCCTTGCTGATGTTTTCACCCCTAAGAGCACTCCAGCGCCCCCACTTCCTCCCCCTTCCAAGAGTGGGGCTTTCCTGGCTCTGCCTAGTCCTCACTGTCCTTCCTTAAGCAGAGTTTTCACAACCTGCAAACCCGTGGACCACTGTTCAGCCTGTGGCTGTCGGCCTGGGGTAGGAGCCTGTCCTAAAGCAGTCACCTTTGGCCAGAGCATCTCAGTCCTCCAGAACCTGGTCACTGCTGCAGAAGGAGCCCCGGGAGGCTGGGTCACACAGAGGTCGGTCACGGGAGCTCGCTGCGGGTGGCGCCCTCACCGGCCTGTTGATTGCAGTCGAGGAAGCGTCCGTGGGCAGTGGAGCTTGATGGGCGCGTGGAAGAGACACACAGCGTGGGCGGCAGAGGACGCGGGAGAGGAGCAGCGGGGAACAAGGCTCAGCCGTGTCCCCCGCCAGGGCCTTGTAAGTCCAGCAGGAACGTCTGGACCGTGGTTTTGCAGCGCCAGGGAGCCACTCGGGGACGGTGCTGAAGAGGAGCCAGCGTGACAGGGACGTGCAGCAAAGTCGGGGATCCCGTGCGGAGGGGGTTACATTCTTCTGGAAGCGTGGCCAGAGACAGAACACGGGAGCTCCCCCTCAGGCAGGTGAGAGCTTTTTATGCAGAGGCACTTCTTAGGACCTCCAGCACTTCCACACACGCGGGCAGTTAACGTGTTCACATGACACTCTGTTTACTCGGTAACTCACACAGTCCGGTTTGAACAACAGCGAAAGACCTAAATGAACTCAAATCATAGAGTAGGTTGGTCATGAGTCACAAGTTGTTTTAAAAATAGCTATTTTGTTTACTGAATCCACCTGCTCCATGAATTCCTAAACTAAACTGCGGTACGTCCTGCTCGCCTGTTCCCTCTCCTCTGTTTTCTGTTTTAAGGTTTTTCAGCAACTCCCCTCTCCTTTTCTGCTGAGGGCACCTTGATCTTTATCCTTTGATTCTTCTGATGGGTTCTTACGTGCTGATGTGAACCTCACCCAGCTTTCGAACTGCTCCCAGTGGTCCCGCAGGAAACAAGGAAGCTTGATTAGCTTTTCTTTAAGAAAGGAGGTCTGTGTCCAAAAGCTTCCTTGGGAGGCAAGATTTGGAAGCAGGACTAGCAGATGACACACCGCGATGGTTCTGCTTCCTCGCAGGAACCATTTGACCTTCCATTGTGCTGTGAACGCGCTGACCGTACTGCAGGAACTGCGAGATGCCTTGGCTGGAGGAGCCACCGTTACTTAATTACTGCTGTTGCCATGAGATCAGCCAAGACATGCACACGCCTTTGTAAGATACCCCCTAGGTTTAGATGGGAGAAGTAAAGGTGTGAAAAATAGATGTGCAAAACGTGAAAGAATAATGCATCTGAAACTCGGGGAGTAACAATGGGTCACAAGAATCTCTTGCATGTGTTCCAATGGACGTGAACCGATGGTGGCCCTAATCCTAGGCCAAACCTAATCTTGATCCCAGTGTGAATACGCCCTAATCTGACAGCTAACCTAATCTTAACCCAGTCTTAGCCTCTTCCACCCACCTACCCGGCTGATTACTCAGTTCTTTTATCATCACAGTAGAAACCCTGAGTGTTTAACGTCACTCCACAGTTGCGCGTTTCCAGCGGTCATGACAAAATACCATGGACCGGATGATTGAAACAGCTAACCTTACCTTCTCATGTTTCTTACGGCTGAGGCCAAGGTCAAGGTGCTGGCAGATTGGTGTCTGGGAGCAGGTGGCTGACCCCTGCTTCTCTCCGTGTCCTCACATGGCAGAGGGAGAGTCTGTCTGTTCTTCCAAGAGCACCGATCCATAGTGGGGGCCCCACCCCCACGACCTAATCACCTCCCAGGGCCCACCTCCCACCATCACACTGGGCTTGGAGTACTGGGAGGACAGACACACGGTCCAGGACAGCAGCCACTGCCCCGAGGCCATGGCGAGCTTGCCTGGCTCTGTCCGGCCCCCAGCCCATCCTGTGTCTCTTTGCTTCTGCTCCCCACCATCCTCCCCACTGAAGCTGTTTATCTTTTTAAGCTGCACTCTCAAGCGTGTGTTCTGTCCAGCTCTTTCTCTCCTCCACCTGGAATGAGCTGCTCTCCCCGCTTTGCTGGGCAAAGACCCGGCTCATATGTCATCTTTGTGATGCTGCAGATGACTTCGGTGGCTGCGTCCTTTTGTGCTCCTGTTAGCTCTTTGTCCAGGAGCAGCACTTGTGGTCTGGCATTGGGAGGAGATGAAAACACAAGTATGTGAGGGTCAGTGCTGAGAGTGGACGACAAGGAAAAGGTCCAGCCTGTGCTCTCACTGGTCGGGCCCTGGGAACCTGCAGTCCAAGCAGCATGACTGCTGAGGGACTTGGACGGGAGTGGAGAGGTTCCACAGGTCTCGGGAGGCTGGGGTGAGCAATGCATGTCTGCTTGAAAGGGTGATGGGCTCGCGTCCCTCCTTCTGCTCTTCCCTCGGGTTTTCTGGATCTGAGGCCACAGGCCAAATCTGCTTGCTGACCATTTAGTTACATAAAGCATTGTTGTTTGTGTGCTTCCCCGGCCACTTTCACACTCCGGCCATAGCGGCAAGTCGCTGTGAGGGAGATGACGTGGGCTGCAGACAGACAGGCATGTTTTGTGTCTGGCCCCAGGCAGAGAGTGCCCAGCCCCAGGACATCTAGGCTGCCAGTGCTGGTGCTGACTCTTAGCCATTGCCCCTTGTCCCCACCGAAGAAAAGGGAGTAAAAGATGAACTGATATGTTACTGGAAGACAAAGGCAAAGCTGAAAGCGACACATGAAAAGCAGATCAGAAAAAAGGGGAAAAGCTAAGGGGCTGTTAGAAAACAAGAGCCCAAGGTCCCAGCCAAGGCCTCCGTCTGAATCCGTCCTCCGCAAGTGCCTGGGCAGTGCTGGGGCCACTGGCGGGACGGAGGCCTTGAGGGCCGAGGGCGCCCCGGGGCAGGCGGCCTTCGGGAGGGACCCGTCCTTCTCCGCGGCCGTCCCTGCCAGCCTGCTCAGCCCCGTTCTCGCCCGGCCGGACTCCCTCATGTCTCGACTGTGACACACAGGCTCTCCCTTCTTCTCGTCCGGGGTCCCGTCGCTGCCAAACTGGGCTGAGAAAATCCAAGACGTGCAGGTGCGCGGAAAGGTCTTTTCAGAGGGGCGCCACCGGCCGAGGGGCCGCGGGTCCTCTGGGGTCACATGTCGTGCGGGAGGGGCAAGAGCGGGCTCTTTGGCAGTGGACGTCTGACTCCCTGGGGGGCTCGAGCTCAGAGCGGCGGCGCTGGGGACAGAGGGCGTTTCTGCCTCCTTCCAGTCCTTTCTCTGCTGTTTCTCCATCGCAGGCTCTGTGAGAGGAGGTCACGGGTGCTCGGGGTAGCAGCTCACGGGCGCAGAGCCCAGACCCCGCGGGAGCTGGCGGGTGGCTTGCATCCAGCGGGACCATATGTCCTGTCATCCTAACTGGACCCTCGGCCAGGCCACGCTACTCCTACTGTCGCCCAGAGACAGATCCGGCAGGGTTTGTGGAACTGAGGCGCAGGGGGCTGTGCCTGGGTCAGCAGGTGTCAAAGGTGCTGTGGTCAGATGGACGGGCATCCTGACTCCAGAATATGACACTATGCTCCTGACCACAAGCCACGCGCCTACACCAGGGACTAGCAGGAGGGACGTGGGGACGGCAGACACTGGGCACCACGCCAGCCCTGGGGACCCCTGGGCTCCATGTGTGTTCAGCCTGTGCGAGCCAGCCTTCCTTTCGGTTTTCTGTCCCTCTCAGCCTAAACTAACCCTCACTAACACAGATGCCATCCACACCCCTCTTCCCCTGGTAACACAGGGCTTCTCTGCCTAAACCCTGCCTTCCATCCCTTCGGGAAGGTTCCCAGAAACACGGCAGGGACGTCACACTCACCCCATTGGCAGACCTTTGTCATGTGGCCACGCCTGCTGCAAGGGACCCTGGGAAACGCCCTCCAGTTCGCGTGCCCAACGTGCTGCAAACCTCAGGGGTTTATGCGGCCAGAGGAGGAGAGGAGACTGGAGACGACTGACAGTGTCCCCCGATTTTTGGACAGGAAGCAGGGCGGTTAGAGGAAAATGAGCATTTTAGGAAGAGTAACCAGACAGCAGTGCGTAGACGGACTGAGACAAAGCGGAGATGAGGGGCTGGTGAGTCTATGGCCGCGGGGTGGCACGAATTCGTGTTGACAAGGGATACAAGCAGGATTTATTTTATTGTCTTTTTGCCTTTTCTAGGGCCGCACATGAGGCATGTGGAGGTTCCCAGACTAGGGGTCTGACAGGAGCTGTAGCCGCTGGCCTTCACCACAGCCACAGCAACGCGGGATCCGAGCCACGTCTGCAACCTTCACCACAGCTCACGGCAACGCGGGATCCTTAACCCACTGAGCAAGGCCAGGGATCGAACCTGCAACCTCATGGTTCCTAGTCGGATTCGTTAACCACTGAGCCACGAAGGGAACTCCCAAGCAGGATTTAGATGCATTGCAAAGAGCTGGCCGGTTGAGTGGAAAGTGAAGAAAAAGTCGACAAGGACGCGGAGGTGAGCAGTGAGAGGAGCTGGCCTGGGGAGGTCGTGGGGGGTGTGAACACGACAGATTCCGAGCTCCAGAGATGCTTTCAAATGAGGCCGACAACCAGCCCTTGAACCTGTGGGTCTGGAATAGTTGTTCAAGGGCCACGTCTGGCTTTCAGGCGCAGTTTGTTTGCCCTGCATGGGCTTCCCCTGCAACATTAAAAACATTGAATTGGGAGTTCCCGCTGTAGCTTAGGATGCTGCTGTGGCACAGGTTCAATCCCTGGCCCAGGAACTTCCATATGCTCTGGGTGCGGTCATATGAAAACCCCCAAATCAAAAATATTCCCACTGAATCAGTTGTTCATTAATTGCTTATACAAATATGCACTCCCGACTTTTTTTTTGAAAATGCTCAAGATTTGGGTCATGGAGCTCTCCTTCCCCCAAGACAACTGTGGGCTGGGGCTGGGGTGGAGTGTGTGTTCCCCACTTTGCTGCGGTCTCCACTGCTCCCAACTGTCCTCAAGCACCGCCAGAGGTAGCTGCATATACGACCAGCCCTGCCCCTGTAGGTACTGAGCTGTGTCCCCCGTTCTAGGATTTGGAAACGATGTCAGGGCCACAGATACAAATTTGGGAGCTGTGATCTTAGAGATGAGTTGAAGCCAGTGATGTGAGACGCACGACAGGGAGGGCACGGAAGGAGAAGGGACGGGGCTGGGAGTGTGGGGCACCCGTGTGTGCGAATCAGGACAAGTGGGCCCGCGCAGGGACGGGACCGTGCAGGGACGGAGAAGAGCCAGAGCAGAAGCCAAAGGAGAAAAGGATCCGAGGAGGGAAAGCAGCCTATGTCTGTGCTGCGGACAGAGGGAGGCGCGGATCTCAGCCAAGGCCGCTGGCCCTGGAGGTGAGAGGGTCGTGGAGTTTCCATGGTCTGTGGGTTGAGGTCCCACTGAAACACTGCGCATGCCCGCAATAGTAAGATTTCATCGACATAAAGATGCTGCGGCGCGCGGGCGACGGCGGGGCTCTAAGTGTCCCGCTGACCTGGTGACAGTCCAGCTGGGGACTAGACAAGAGGCTGTTCTTGGGGGGGTGGAGGGGGGCGGTCCTTCTCGAATTGTGCACCTGCTCAGCGCCAGGTTCTCACTTAGCCCTCACCACCTCCTTGGCTGGAGGTCTCACTGTTTGCATTTTTAGAGAAATCAGAGCTTGCAGAGGTTGTGGGCTGTGCTCCAGAGACTTAACAGTGGCAGAGCCGATGGGGAGGCTTTGAACGTGGCCTGTCTTGGCCCTGTTCTTCTCACAGGCCAGCCTCTTCCACCGCTGGTGGGAGCCCAGGCAGCCCGCTCTGTGTCCCCTAACCCCAGCCACCCTGCAGCCGGCAGGAGACCCTTCTCCTGCTTCTCAGTGCTGCTCTGCTCAGCAGCCACGCCGTGCTCTGAGCGGGCCCTGAAATGGGTAAAAGACAGTAAATTTTACAGAGAATATTACGTGTTTTGAGTCTCTGCAGGTTGCTCAGTACGTGCACGGCCTTTGTCTTTTCCCAGTTACACTAACGTCTCCAAGGGCTCAGTTTATTTCTCAGATTGTGCTCCATGAATAACATCCACATTGTCACCATGAAAACTGAAAATGATCTGTGTTCTGTGATCCGTCGGGGGCTGGACTTCGTGCATTACAACCTCCCAGTGTGGCTCAGGGCACGACTCTGTCCCATTAGGTAGGTGGGGAGGCAGCCTCACCGCCACCGTAAAGCCGGAGGCGCTCCACTGGCGTCGGAATGCGCCAAGGAGCGCTCGGGGCAGGCTGGCAGGGCAGCTCTGGACTGGCCCGGGTGCTGGCATCCTCTGGCTTCGGGGAGGTGAAGACAAGTTCAGAGTCAGCATTTTCCAAAGCCCCCCATTTCTTCTACCCTTTTTCCTTGTGGAACCATCGCCATCTAGCTTAATAATACCTCCTGTTTCTTGAGCACCTGCTGTGTGCCAGATACCGTGATGAGTGCCTTGACCTGCATTTCCTCATTTTCTTCTCACAACTCCTCCTCCCGGTAGGCGTTCTTATTCACACTGGACAAATGAAGAAGGGCTGGAGGGTCTGCCCAGGCCACACAGTCGGCGGCTGAGCTGGAATTAGATTTACTCTTTCCCGTGTCAGTGTGTCTCCACGTGCCCACGACAGATACAGCTGTCCTGGGAGGGACAATGGGATGGAATCAACTTGTGTAACTGTCATCAGCCTTCCTTTCACGGCCACGTGCGCCCTGCAGATATCTGCTTCCGGCCTGCACTGGTTCGCTCTCCTTGGGGACATGCCACTTCACCTTTATTTGCAGAACGGGGGAGTTCCCACTAACAGTGGATCCTAATTTCTGACACCAGAACCAGGATGAGGTCTGACAAAGGATTACTGTCTGACCTGGGCCATTACTTATATGGTAAGTTTGGCCAAGAGGAAACGTGAAAGTCTGTTAGCTTCTATGTTTGATGGCTTGGCTATTAAAAAGAAGGTAATGACAAAAAAGAAATTGCGATCGCCACAGAAAATCTGGGGAGGCTGCTCACACGGAGGGCTTGCCATGCCTGTAATTCTAGGAGGGGTTCAGCCAGGCTGGACCAAGCCCAGGTTGCTGCACAGCCACTAAATGCAGATGGCTTTTCCTTGGGGAGGTAGCAATGCTCGGTAATGGACCCCTCGTGTTAGCAAGAAACATAAGGTGGGGTTGGGCAGGGGCTTAACGTGTATTTATCGCAGTGATCGTGCCCAGGGGTTCCTCGCAGTCATGGCTTCATACGTTTCAGCCGTCTTTCCTCTTCTGATTTATGTGGCTTTTCTAAAGGGCTTTATTCGCCAGCACAGTAACTCGGATGCTAAATTTAGCTGGAAAGCACCCAATCTCTGATGCTCCGGTGCCCAGTGGAAGGCAGGCATCTGCCAGTCAATAACCTACTTTTGTTCCAGTCTTCCTTGCTAGAATTATCGTGCCGTAGAGGCTATTTTTATCTGGAAAACATGCTGAAGTTGTCGGAAGCCCTTTTTTCTCAGCGAGCCACCCTCCTGGGAGCTGTGAGGGTAAGCGCGCGGCGAGGTAACCGTCCCAGCAGCACCTGCACCAGTGACCTTGAAGGGCTCCCTCCTTCCTTTGAAAACAACAACACCAACTTGGAATTTTAATTAGAGGCAGCGAGGGGGTGATCAGGCTTGGGGCAGTGGCTGAACTGCTGTGGGTCGCACTGCAGATTCGAGGTCACCCTGTGAGGACAGGGGCCTTAACTTATTAGGGGGGACACAGCAAATGAATTCATCTCCAGGTACCAGCAGGGAGAGGCTCAGAAGGAGTACTTTTTTGGTGCATAACAGAGCCGTAATTCAGAGCACGGGGAAATGTCAGGACAGTGCCAGTGCTGCTGAGGCCAGGGAGTGAGGGAGCCACAGAGCACGGCCGGGCTGGCACCCTGCGGAGCCCACCAGACAGACGCGGAGTGGTGGCGGGTGAAACGGCCCGATGCGCAGCTGGGCATGGCTCTGGGAGCGCTCGTGGTTCAGCTGGCCCATAAAATGACTTCAGTCTGCTCGAGTGGGTTGTTTTGCACTGAGAAAGTTATTTAAAGCCTTTTAAAAAATGGCATTATTGGAGCCTGTTAATGGTTTACATTACTTTGTGAGGAGGACACACGTTGTTTAGTGCAGACATCTCCCGACTCCAGATTCAAAGGCCCTCTGAACAATGGGCTCACCCCCATCCAGACTGATCCCCCGAGTGGGCAGGGGGCTCCGCACCTGTACTCCACACCTGGCATCTCACACCTGGTGCCCCACATCTGGTGCCACACACCTGGTACCCAACACCTGGTGCCCCATACCTGGCGTCCTGCACCTGTAGCCCCACAGGTGGGTGGGGTCCTCAACCTCCAGTCACAGCAGGACGTGGAGCCTCGGGCACTAGCTCATTCCTGGGCTTGCCAGAGTGATCTTTAGTGAGTCTGAGCCTGTGTTTGCAGGGTTTTCCGGAAGGTTTCTGTGATTGACTTGGAGTGGGAGTTCTTGGTTAGGGGCGGTGGGAAATCCGGGCTAGTGGGACGGCCAGACCTGGGGTTTTTCAGAGGAGAGGCAGCAGAGTGCAGACGAGTCCACGTTCCTTTCTCCTGCTCCTCTCGTGAGGGTAGTGGGGACGCGCAACGACCAGACGGCAGCCACTGCACGGGGCTTGCTCCGCGATGGCTCCTGGGATGCTCCCGTCATCATGTCCCTTGGTCCTACTGATCCGTGAGCAGATATGGGCATCGCCACTCTAAATGGGGACCAAGGCATGGAGCTATCAGCCTGAGGGCCCACAGCTATGTTCGAGAAGGTGGTGGAGACTCTGGCCCGCCCCTCCTTCCCCCGGCCCTGTTCCTCGTGGGCTTGTGCCCGAGCAGCCCAGCTTCTTCACCACCTGTGGCCACAGAGCTGAATCCCCTTGCCGCCCCCGCCCACTTCTACGGCTGGGAGCGGGGTCGGCAGCGGGGATGCCCACAGTGGTCCTCTGCTGTTCAGAGCATCAAGGCCCAGTTCTGTGCCAAGGTTTACCCAAAGATGTGCCAGACTCTGCTGTGGCTTGGGCTGGGGACCTACTCTCTCCGATGGATCCCAGGCCGGATGGGGAGCGGGGCGGGAGGAGGTGGGTGCTGTAGGGCTTCCCCAGCGGTCGTCAAGGAGACGGCAGGGGAGGGATGGGGAGGCCAGGTTTACAGGACTTACTGATTTCAGTGGCGTGCATGCCCTCATCATTTCAAACCACCCATGACTGAACTGGCTTTGCGAGTTCCTGGACAGTTGAGCACTGAAAACTGCATATCAGCCCCTAAAGTGCCCAGTGCCCGTGGATGGCGCCGGCCTCCCCTGCCCGGCGGGCGTCACTCTGCCTGGTCCCTCTGCCGCTGGTGGTGTGATGCACCTTTGTGTGTCTTGCACACACGGTATCAGGTGACGACTTGCGCCCAGTGGGTGTTCAGTAGCTGTCCCCGAGGGAATGGACGCAACCGTCAGACCCCGCTCCTGGCCAACGACTAAAGCCACACTCTTTGGCAGAGCGCAGGCGTGGTGATCTGAGGGCGGTGGGAGTTGGCGTCTGAAGCACAGCTCTGGAGGGTCCTGGGTACGAAGACCAGCACAGGACAGGGCCCAGGCTCTGCATGGACAAGCAGAGCCGGGTGCAGCAAGGGGTGGCTGTGGCCTCACAGCAGGGAACAGCATTTATCCATGCACCGTGTGCAAAGCCCTCAGGGTCCCACGCTGGGACGTGTAACCTCTTCTCCCTCCCTCTCCCAGAGCGCGCCCAGAAGCTTCCTTGAACAGGAAAGGGGTGACATGGAGGTGGTCCCCTCTTGCCTAACTGCTCTCTAGTAATCTTTAAACCTCTGGCGTTCACTCCACAGTCACCTGGTCTCCACAAGCCCGGGGACCCCAGCATCCAGCTCCCTCTCTCCGGCCTGGTGGCCTCTGGTCCCGGCTCCAGGGGATCAGCTCTCCGTGGGGCCCTCCTGGCCCTCATCTGCCCCCCACCCCACAGGAAGTTTTCTCTGATGAAAATCTGACCGTGTGTCCACTCTAGGTTGGTCTCCAGCTCCGGGCACACCCATCCTGAGCTCCAGCGCTGCCCAGAGGCCGCCAGGTTCCCTCGGGGACCCCACTGTGTCCCTTCCCAGTCACTCCCAGGTCCCCTGGGCTCCACGTGCCTTGTCCACTCTGACGCCAACAGCTCCACAAAACGTGCCTCCTAAGTGAGTTTACTCAAACGGATGCTTCACCTTTTGCGTGCCTGCTTGAATGTCAGCGAATCAGAACCCAGTGTGGACAGCTCTCCTTTGGGATCACGGGCTCGAAGGAAGGCTGGGAGCAGGGGTCGCCTGGGAGTGACGAGGTCACGTGTGCTCACAGTACCTCCGTCCCCTTCTCTCTCCCAGGCCTGCAGGAGGGGTAGCTGACCACACGCACGAGCACGCACAGTGTTCTGCCACCAGCCTAGACGGAAG
Source organism: Catagonus wagneri (assembly GCA_004024745.2). Classification (NCBI taxonomy): domain Eukaryota; kingdom Metazoa; phylum Chordata; class Mammalia; order Artiodactyla; family Tayassuidae; genus Catagonus; species Catagonus wagneri. Next base: position 44,171,153 of record PVHT020004944.1, on the reverse strand, counting down.
GGTCTGCCTTGCTGGCAGGCCGGCCGGGCCATGGACGAGCAAGAGCTCGACTGGCTCCCACACCGCATGAAGCTCGCAGTCTGGTCCTACCTGGCGTCGAGCTTGGGCCCGGCAGCCTGGTGCGCACAGGCATCACCAGGGGACCAGCATCAGCGCGGTTGTGTAACCGGCTTTCCTCTGGCCCCCAAGAGAAAGTGGGCCACGGACATGTGGGTAGAGCGCGGCTTTTGGGGTGATGCCAGAGTCGTGATTAAGTCCTGCTGGCCCCGACGCGGAGGCCGTGGAGCTGTGACGCGGTGTTGATGTTCCGAGGATGAGAGGCGGCCTTCTCGGAGACCTTGGCCCCGTGTGACGCGTCGCTTTTGATTTTGCATGAATCACGCCCGCGGCGGCCTCTGCGGGGCTGTCGCCAGTGCTTTGCCATCTCTCCCCGGCGCTGACCCCGGGCGAGGTCAGATAAGCAGACGAGCCGGCCCAGGGCCTTGCAGCCAGCCTTTCATGGTCACAAGCTCGATTTCCTGCTGCCGGCCAGCGTCCTTTCACCTGGCCACATGCAGGCCGGATCCTCCCGAGTTTGGGGAGAAGAGAGGCTCTCTGAGAAGTTTCTTTTTGAAGAGCAGCATCGCTATTTTATTTTTATATGTGTGAGTCAGTCATATGACAGTTCATGGGGCATTTAATCAAACTTGTCAATACATGGCAATTTACGTAGGCTACTGAGAACTTAATCAATACTATCCGCAGACCAGCCCGCACTCTGTCGTCGCCAAGAACACATACTTGCGCTTTGGTTTATCAAGAGGTCTTCACCAGCACACGCATTGCAACCTCAGGAATTTTCGCCTTCCTTAGCTGATCTCAGAGGCAATTCCTGGCTCAGAAATTTACTGGGCCTATGGTTTGCAAATATGTTCTCTTCTTGCACAGGTCGCCTTTTCACTCTGGATTGTACCCTTTGATGCAGAAAGCTGTTTCAGTTTGATGTGGTGCCACTTCTCTATTTTTGTTTCCAAATACTTGGGAATTTTTCAGATATCCTCCCATTACTGATTTCTAATTTAATTCAGCATCATATACAGAACATACTTTACATGACTTGCATCCTTTTCAAGTCATTAAGACTTGGTTTATGGCCCAGATCATGTTCTATCTGAGTGAATGCTCACGGACACTTGAAAAGAACGTGCGTTCTGCTGTTGCTGGGGAGAATGTGCAGTAAATATGAATTAGGTCAAGTTAGTGAATAGCATTGTTCAAATCTTCTGTATTTCTTATTTTCTGTTTGCTTGCTCTATCGGTGACTGAGAGGAGAATGTTGAGTGTTCAAATGAGACTGTAGCTATGTATGTTTCTCCTTGCAGTTCTGTCACCTTAATGCATTTTCAAGCTTTGTTTCTTGGGCACATAAACATTTTGGATTTTTATGCTCTCTTGCCGAATTGAACCTTTAATTACTGTGAGAGGGCCTGCTTTATCCTCGGTAATATTCTTTGCTCCCCAAACTACTTGACTATAGTCATTTCATGTTTCTTTTGGGGAGCAGAAGCTTGATATATATTTTTTCATCCTTTTATTTTTAACTACCTTGTGTCTTTATATTTAAAATGTATTTCTTTTTTCTTTTTCTTTTTTGCTTTTTAGGGCCACACCTGCTCATATGGAGATTCCCAGGCTAGGGGTCCAGTCGGAGCTACAGCTGCCAGCCTATACAACAGCCACGGCTATGTGGGATCTGAGCCACATCTGTGACCTACACAACAGCTCATGGCAATGCCGGATCCTTAACCTACTGAGTGAGGCCAGGGATTGAACATGAAACCTCATGGTTCCTAGTCGGATTCGTTTCTGCTGCGCCACCACAGGAACTCCTAAAGTGTGTTTCTTATAGGCACATATAGTTGAGCCTTGCTTTTTTTTAAAAAAAAATCCAATATCTGTCTTTTAATTGGGACATTTAAAGCACTTATATTTAATATGATTACTGATGTGGCACTATTTAAATCTACTATCTAGCTATTTGTTTTCTATTTGTCCTAGTTTTTTGTTTCTTTTCTCTTTTTGTCTTCTTTTGGATTTAATTGATTTTTAAAAATGATTCAATTTATCCCCTTTGTTGTCTTGATAACTATAATTTTTATTAGTTTGTGGAGTTTGTGTGTGTATGTATACCTGTTTAGCCTATTATGGTTTACTTTCAAGTGTTATTATATCACTTCCTGGGGAGCAGAGGAACTTCATAACAGTATATGTTCATTCCTCCCTTTCTGAGGTTTGTGCTATCGTTATCGTGTACTCATGTTGTAAGCTCTGTAATACGATGTTATTATTTTGTTTTAAACAATTATTTTTAAAGTATTTAAATAAGGAGTTTCTGTAGTGCCTCAGTGGTTAACGAATCCAACTAGGAACCATGAGGTTGCGGGTTCAATCCCTGGCCTCGCTCAGTGGGTTAAGGATCTGGCGTTGCCGTGAGCTGTGGTGTAGGTTGCAGACGCGGATCAGATCCCGCGTTGCTGTGGCTGTGGTGTAGACCGGTGGCTACAGCTCCTGTTAGACCCCTAGCCTGGGAACCTCCATATGCTGCGATTGCAGCCCTAGATAAGGCAAAAACAGAAAAAAAATAAAGTGTTAAAATGAGAAAAATGTCATAAATTATATTTACTCACATTATTTTTGATGTTCTTTATTTTTTGTGTAGATTCAGACTTCTTATATCCTTTTCTTTGAAGAACTTCAATATTTTTTATATGTACATCTACTGCTGCTGAATTAGCTCAGCTTTTGAATTTCTCATCTTGGAACTTATTAATTTTTGATCTAGAATTATAGGTTGGCAATCTTCTTTTCTCTAAGATATTGCTCTGCTGTCTTCTGGTTTGCATTGTTTCCAATGAGAGGTTCACTGACATTGTTTTTGTTCCTCTGTATGTAATAAATATATATATATTTTCTTTTTTTTTAGGTTTTCCTCTTTGTCACTGGTTTTGAGTATTTTGATTACTCTAATTAATTGCCTTGGTGTAGTTTTCCTCTTGTTTCTCTTGCTTGGGTTTTTTTGGAATACCTTAAATTTGTTTATAGTTTTATAGAAACTATGATTTTGGCCATTATTTATTCAAATATTTTTTCTGTCCCCTTTCTCTCTGTGCTCTTTTAGGGATTCCAATAAAAACATATTAGACCACTGAAAGTTTCCTGCAGCTCATTGCTCCCCGCTCCCTCTTTTCCTCCCTCCCTTCCTTCTTTTCTTTTCTTTCCTCCCTTTTTGTTTTTTTTTAGGGCTGCACCCACAGCATATGCAAGTTCCCAGGCTAGGGGACAAATCGGAGCTGCAGCTGCCGGCCTGCACCACAGCCACAGCAACAAGGGGTCCAAGCCATGTCTGTGACCTACACTGAAGCTTGTGGCAGCACCAGATCCTTAACCCACTGAGTGAGTTCAGGGATTGAACATGCATCCTCATGATTGCTAGTGGGGTTCGAAACCAAGCCACAGTGGAAACTAACTTCCTCCCTCACTTCCTTCCTTCTTTCCTTCCTCTCTTTCTTTCTTGCCTTTTCCTCCTTGTGTTTCATATTGCATAATTTCTAATGCTGTGTAATTTCTAATTCTCTAGTTCATTCGGCTTTTTTTTCCAGCAATGTCTAAATCTGCTGCTAATCCAACCCAGTGTTTTTTGGTTTCACTCAGTGTATTTTCACCTTTACAGGTTTGCTTTGGATCTTTTAAAAAAATCTCCCATGTTGCTTAATTTTTCTTCTACCTTCTTGAACATATAGAACACAGTTAAGGCACTGTTTTAATGTCTTTGTTTATTATTCCTATCACTGCAATGCCAGATCCTTAACCTACTGTTCAGGGCCAGAGACTGAACCTGTGCCCCTGCAGCAACCTGAGCTGCTGTAGTTGGATCCTTAACCCACTATGCCACAGTGGGAACTCTTGTCTTTTAAAAGGAATGCCTTGTTTCTTACATTTTTTATTATTTTTGTCTTAAATCATTTACAATTTTTTTTTTAGTTGCGATACAATAGTTCTGTTATCAGAATTTCTTGAGAATTGAGTCCTGTTGTTTGTTTTGTCTGCTGTCTTTGCTGGTGGTTTCTTGCTTCTTGAGCTGTGTGTGACCTGGAGTTGGAGAATCATGTCCTTCCAGAGAAGTCCTGTGTGGTTTTCCAGGTGATCCAAGATCTCATCTTGGGCAGCAGGATCTCCCCAAACCTATGGGAGATCTGGCCTGAGATTTCAGATTCTTGAGAAAAAAAAGCACTCAGAGGTAAAAAGCTTTGTCTTTCGGTCTGTACGGGGGTGAAATTTCCCTAGCTCATAGTTTCCTCGACAAGAGTCGTATCTTTACCCGGAGGTTTCCGTTCCTCCTCTTAACCCCTCTGGGGACTAAGCCTGCTCCCTCTTCTCCCTAGTGTTGTCAGTGTGGCCTTACGTGGTTCTCACTCTGGTTTTTAGTTTCGTTTCTGGCCAATGAGGAGGTCTGAAGTTTTTTGAGAAGCCAGCTAGGCATTTAAAAGAAATCTCTGAGTTTCTGTAGTGCCTCAAATGTAGTATGATGGTGCAAAAGTTTCCAGGTTACTGAGTCCTTAATGTTGCTGGAAGTGGAAGTTCTCCACTTGTTAACTGCAAACACAGTAACAGTTCTTCAGGGCACGCATGGTTATCTTCAGTTTGCAAATAATAAGGTGCTTAGGGGATTTAATGACCTGCCCAGCATTACATGGCTGGGAAACAAAGGAGTCCAGGCCTGCCTTTCTCCACCCAGTGCTCGTCCTGGTACACACAGGCTGGGAGCCTGCAGCAGGGAGCCAGCCCTGGGTGGGAGGAGATACATCACAAAGAAGGCTGGGATTTGGTAGCGCACACCCTCCCTGCTTCCCACGTTTCCTAGGATTGGATCTGAAGCCCTAATCATTTCAAGGGCACCAAATATGTGTCTGTAAGCAATGAACACAACATGCTCAGGAGGGAAGAGAAGTTGGGTCGTGGGGGCAGAGAGAAACGGTTCCTCCTTAGCTTAGTGTGAGCCGACCCCCTTGTCGCTTTCGGGAGAAGGCGCAGGTACAGGTAAGGGTAACCTGCGGGAGGACACAGCACAGGGATCACTCAGAAGACGGGTGGCGGCCGAGGCAGAGCTGCCAGGCTGGGCTGCGTGCACGGTGGTACCCACCTTCCCTGTGCCCTGCCCCAGCGGGGGCTCCCAGCAGCCCTGCAGGTCCATCTGCAGCACAGCTCGGAAACCCAACACCAGGTGCTGAAAATGAATCCCTCATCTCCGTTTTCAGTGACTTCTCCTCCGTCTTGTGTTTCAGTTTCCCAAGGGCCCTAACCCCGATTAAGCCATCCAGTGGTGTGGGTATTAGGTTCAAGCAGCATTAAGCAGTTCTGGGCTCTTGGTGTGAACACCCGCTGCGGCCCCTCCTCTCCCTGGTAGCGCTGCTAAATGGACAATGAAATGTAATGGTAAAAAGGTATAAACCCATCAGGTCAAAAGGAAAGGAGAGCTGGCAGCACGTGTTTGCATCTGAATGTGCTATGAGGAGGTTTACAGAACCAGAGGAGAATCTGGAATTGAATGAATGAGAACATAGGAATGTAAGTAAATGGAAACACAGTATTAATTCTAGGGAAAGCAAGTTACTGTGTCAGCAAGGAGAAGAAACTATTGTATATGGTCAATAATCTGTGACTAGGGTTTACCTAGCTATAATAACGCAATCCCCTCGTACCTGCCAAACATAAATGACAACATAACTAAACTGGAAACCTGGTGGAAGGAAAACGTGTGTGTGTGTGTGTAGGAAGGGGTGGGGTGAGAGTCAGCAGATAATCCCTGACAAGTGAAAAACTCAGAAGTAGCAAAACGTGTAAGTTCTTTAGAGACATGGCTGCAAATGTGAAAATAAGCAGTGAAAATCAGATTTCAAAGTAGTTGCCTTTGGAGAGTGAAAATGGGGTAGGAGAGTTTTTGTTTTATGTTTGTTTTGTTTTTTGGTCTTTTTAGGGCCATACCCGCGGCATATGGAGGTTCCCAGGCTAGGGATCAAATTGGAGCTACAGCTGCCGGTCTACACCACAGCCACAGCAACATGGGATCCGAGCCGCATCTGCGACCTACACCACAGCTCATGGCAACACTGGATCCTTAATCCACTGAGCGAGGCCAGGGATCGAACCCACAGCTTCATGGATACTAGTCGGGTTCATTACCGCTGAGCCACGACAGGAGCTCTCGGGGTGGGAGTTTTTATGCTTTTTTCCCTCAGAAGTCTGGCCAGAAGAATGTGATACTAAATTAAGCACATGTGTAATATTGATAAAAATCAAAATAAAAACCAGTATGTAATCTCATAATAGAAAGTATTTTATTTTATTCTTATTATTTTTTCTCTTTTTGTCATTTTAGGGCCGCACCCGTGGCATGTGGAGGTTCCCAGGCTAGGGGTCTAATAGGAGCTGTAGCTGCCGGCCTTCGCCACAGCCACAGCAACGCAGGATCTGAGCCGCGTCTGCAACCTACACCACAGCTCACGGCAACGCCAGATCCTTCACCCACTGAGCAAGGCCAGGGATCAAACCCGCAACCTCATGGTTCCTAGTCAGATTCATTTCCGCTGAGCCATGATGGGAACTCCAGAAAGTATTTTATTTTTAAAAAGTAAATTAATAAATGAAGTGGCTCTGAGCCTTACCTGAAATCAGAGTGTCTGATGGAAATCTTGGTGTGAAGTCCCGAGGGTGCTGGGCCCCTTGCCTGTTTCCACACGCGGGCCTCAGGCTGGCGGGTCCTGAGAGCCTTCTGCCCAGGCCTGGCTCTTGGTGCTGTCCTTATGCTCCTCTGTTTTCTCTGCCCTGTCCTTGCTTCTGGGGATCTTCCAGGTTCTGGACCTGCTGCCAGGTCTTTTTTTCTTCTTAAATGAATTAATTGATATTGAAGTAGAGTTGCTTTACAGTATTATCTCAGTTTCAGGTGTCCATCATGGTGATTCGGTATGTTTACAGATTATACCCCATGTACAGTAATTACAAAATAATCCTCTGTGCTGTACAATATATGCTTGTTGCTTTCTTTTTTTTTTTTTGCATTTTTAGGGCCGTACCTGTGGCACATGGAGGTTCCCAGGCTAGGGGTCTAATCGTAGCTACGTCTGCCGGCCTACACCACAGCCACAGCAACGCCAGATCTGAGCGTAGGTCTGCGACCCACACCGCAGCTCACGGCAACACCGGATCCTTAAACCACTGAGCGAGGCCAGGGATCGAACCCACAACCTCATGGTTCTTAGTCGGATTCGTTAACCACTGAGCCACGATGGGAACTCCTGCCCATTTTTCAACTGGTTTGTTTTTTTTGTTGTTGAGTTGAATAAGTTGTTTGTATATTTTGGAGATTAGGCCCTTGTCAGCTGGATTGTTTGAAAAGATTTTCTCTTATTCTGTGGTTGTCTTTTCGGCTTTTTTTTTTTTTTTATGGTTTCCTTTGTTGTGCAAAAGCTTTTGAGTTTAATTAGGTTCCACTGGTTTATTTTTTTGTCTTTATTGTCATTATTCTAGGAGGTGGATCAAACAAGAAATTGCTGTAATTTATGTCAAAGAGTGTTCTGCCCATGTTTTCCTCTAGCAGTTTTATAGTATCTTGCCTTATGTTTAGGTCTTTAATCCATTTTGATTAAAAAAGACTTCCACTTTTACTAAAAACTTAATAAAGATGTTAATAATTTTTAGGTTGACAAAGATGGTACAACCTAAGTTGGAATTTGTTTCTTGCAGGCCAGAAACACAGAGAGAATCTCACATTCTAAACTTCATCTGGTGAAAAAAAATGAAGCAGTGAAGATAATAGCTCATAATGGGAATCCAGAAGTGGAAACTCCAAGGTAATGGATTATTTCCCCTTTTATGGTAGTTTTAAACATAATCATTTTCATAAATAAAAATGACTTGTTTTTTACGACTGACAATTTAAATATTATATCAACTTAACCTACCAAGGACTTCTTGGACTACTGTTTGTTTTTAAGCAAATATTCCAGTCATTTTCACTCAATTTCCACTCTCAAAAGGTAATACTTATGTAATAATTGTTATATTTCTCTGTACTTATGTGTACCTTTGTTTCATGTTCTTAACTAGTTTTTTTTCTTTTTTTAGGCAGCACCTGTGGCATATGGAGCTTCCCAGGCTAGGGGTCGAATGGGAGCTACAGCACCTGGCCTATGCCACAGCCACAGCAATGCAGGATCTGGGCTGCACCTGTGACCCACACCACAGCTCACAGTATCGCCAGATCCTTAACCCACTGAGTTAGGCCAGGGATCGAACCCACATCCTCATGGATACTAGTCGGGCTAGTTCCTGCTGAGATTTCCTTAAAGGCTGGAATTGGTGCACCACCAGTGGTGGCACTTAGTTTTCTTCTATTTGTCAAACACTTTTCTGGGCCTTTTAAAAAAGCTTTTACTGGAGTTCCCTTCGTGGCTCAGTGGTTAACGAATCCGACTAAGAACCATGAGGTTGCGGGTTCGATTCCTGGCCTTGCTCAGTGGGTTAAGGATCCGGCGTTGCCATGAGCTGTGGTGAAGGTTGCAGACGTGGCTCGGATCCCGCGTTGCTGTGGCTGTGGCGAAGGCCGGTGGCTACAGCTCCTGTTAGACCCCTAGCCTGGGAACCTCCATATGCCGCGGGTGCGGCTCTACATAAAAGGCAAAAAAAAGACAAAAAAAAAAGCTTTTTACAGATGTTAACTTATCTAATCTCCATAGCTTCCTATGGGGTAGGTATCCTGTAATATCCCCATTTTACAAAGGAGGAAACAGAGGCACATAGATATTAAGTAATCTGCACAAGGTCATATCAGAAGTGATACTGCTGGCCTTCTGACCTAGAAGGTCTGGTTGCAGAATCTGTGCTCTTAACCGATACGCTGTTTGCCTTCACTGTTGATAATTTAACTTAAACAGAATTTTTACCCTATAGGAGTAGGGGAAGGAAGAAAATGTCCTTCCCACTTTTAAAAGAGGACTGGGATAGAGGCACAGGGTTAGATGATGTTTAGTTAGGACAGCTCGCAGTAAACACGTATTTAATTTCCAGCTCTTTGCAAAATGCAAACAAGCTTTGTACTTGTTTGTCTTAGGGTTATGGCTTGGTGTGCTCTCCAAGATGGTCAGATGAGGACTTAGAAGTTGCAGAAGTAATAGTTTAATTGAACGGCTGTAAAATTAATAGAGTCTTTCTTCAGTGCCTTCTATCTTTCTTTCTCTCTCTCTCTCTGGTTGAGTGGGGATTAGAAGTGGGACCAATATGAGAAAAACAGGAGTCTGTGAAGTGTCATATCTGATGCTGGCAGCATCCTGCTCTGAATGGGGTTACACAGCTTGAATAACTAACAGAGATGGGGTTTAGGAGAGGAAAAGGAGGATTACAAAGAAATCCCAAGTTCCATTTGTATCTGGAAGGTCGAGCTCATTTCAAATTTAGAAGTATTCATGGATAGCTGGACCTTTTTTTTTCCTCTAGCACCTAAGAACCAGGACTACCGTTACCAAACCTAAGGGAAACAACTGTGATTTTTTTTTTTTAAAGTAAAATGGATCCTGACAATACATACAATTTTTCTTGCATGGGTCTGAATGTTTCGTCATAGAGATAGTAAATGCAAGAAGACACTAAACAGAAGAGGATGAGCAAGGCCACTGAGTGAGGCCAGGGATCGAACCCATATCCTCATGGATATTCGTCGGGCTAGTTACTGCTGAGATAGTTGCCGATTTCCTTAAAGGCTGGAATTGCTGTGCGACTAGTGGTGGCACTTTAGTCCTTTTGAAAGAACTGATTATTAACAAGTTGTTTAATTATAACGATTATATCTTTGAAAAAATAAAAACACAGATTTCTCCAGATACTCTTCTTTACTGTTGTCACATGAGCAGTTGTTTATTATTCCGTCTGGTTAAGGCATCAGAACTAGAGAACTAGCAGACAGCTTCAGGCTCGTCGTGAAAAGCCTAAATGTATTTTAGTTCAGACTTTTGGATGTGGGACCCGATTCTAATCACCTGGGCAGAATGTGGCCCAAGAATCTGGCCCGGGTGCGGCACCGAAGCAAGAGGCAAGAGCAGTGAGATCTTCATCCAGATCTCCTCCAAGAGAAGAGCCTTAAATTAACTGGAGTCCCCTTTCTGGCAGGGCAGTGGGGAGAGGCTGCTGACCTGATCACACAGGAGCACTCCCCACTTTGCGTGAATCTGCAGAGGCTTTGAGGGTCTCCTACATGTCACTGGATCCTGGGTAATCCAGAACTGAGCCATGGGACTGGGTGCCAAGGACTTGAAATAGAAAATCCTGGGACTGTCTTGGTAGGAGCTTTTAACCACGAGATCAGCCAGGATGTGCACTCCTTACAGATCCAGCCCGAGGCCGACCCCTTCTCTTGGGAAAGCTTTGGTGCTGGAACGTAACAGTCACAATTTACCTAATACCCTTCCTGGTCTTCCTGGTCTGTGTCTCCCTGGACCGGCTTCCTTCTCCTGGGCTACATCTTGGTCTCTATGAGACTTCAGTCAAATGAAAGGCAGATCTGAACCTAAATCTTGTCACCATCATTGTTTGCTGTGTGATTTGCCACCATCTATCCTTTCTGTGCACTGATACCTTCATCTGTAAAATGCAGTCAGAAAACACACAGTTACTGAGGATGAACTAGCCCTTGGGTGCGCGGCCTGGTGCTCCTTGCTGTCTCACAGGGGTCAGGCTCCTCTCACTCCCATCCTGCACCCTCCACCGCCCCCCCCCATCCTCCTTCCTCTCATCTCTGGGTGGTGCTCTCCTGTAGATACGAATCTCTAGCATTAAACTCCGAGGCAGGCCAGAGCCGAGGACCTGACTTTCTGTCCGGGGTGGGTCTGGTCCTCAGCGCTGAAGATCGCAGCCAGAGGTGTGGTCTCCATCCAGAACTGATGTGAGAGCACCCCTCTCCTTTCCAGATGTTGCCTTTTTCTCCACATTACTTACACTTACCTTTTTTTTGGTCATTTTAGGGCCGCATCTGCGGCATGTGGAGGTTCCCAGACTAGGGGTCTAATCGGAGCTGTAGCCACTGGCCTGCGCCGCAGCCACAGCAAGGCAGGATCCAAGCTGCGTCTGCGACCTACACCACAGCTCACGGCAACCCACTGAGCAAGGCCAGGGACTGAACCTGCAATCTCATGGTTCCTAGTCGGATTCGTTAACCACTGCGCCACGACGGGAACTCCTACTAACACTTACTTTTCAAGCACAATTCTTCCACCCTCAGAAAACCACGTGTTCAGGACTAGGGATGTATTCCAAAATAGATGAAAGCTTGGGAGGAGCAGCCCCTTTGTCTCGCCTGCCAGCCGTACCTTTACTTTCGGCAGCGTGTCTGGTGGGATGAGGGCTGCCGTGGCAGCGGTGTGCTGACCCCCTGGAGGCCAGAGCGGGGCGCGGCAGCTGCTCTCAGGAAGGGTTGGGAAGGCTCTGGGAACACCGCCCGGGCCTCGAGACCACGTGGGCTCCTGTCCACTGCATGCCCCCGCCCCGCCCCAGGCGACGTCCCAGGGCAGCGGGCAGGACGGTTCTGTGGGGTCGCAGCATGGTCGCCAGTGTCCCCACCCCTCAGGTTCTTGGAGAGAGGTCCCAAGGCTCAGTGAGGGCTGGCTCTACTATTAGATCCTGGCGATGTGCAGCGTCTGTGCGTGTGAACACGCACGTTAGTGTTCCTGTGTGTGCGCGTTCTCCTGTGCGTGCGAGCGTTGTGCGCGCCCCCCCGCCGTGCGTGTTGCATGGTGAGTGGGCGTGTGCCCGTTCATTGCTTGCGGGCGTGGTGCGTGCTCCCGTTTGTGTACGTGTGTGGTGCGTGTGCACGTTCGCGTGCGTGAGTGCGTGGAGCGTGCGCCCCCGTGTGCGTACGTGCGTGGTGCATGCTCCCCCGTGTGCGAACGTGCGTGGTGCGTGCTCCCCCTGTATGCGTACGTGCGTGGCGTGCTCCCTCCCTGTGTGCGTGCGTTCGTAGTGCATGCGTGTGTGGTACGTGCGCTCCCTCCCGTGTGCGTACGTGCGTGGTGCGTGCGCCCGTTTGTGTGCGTGCGTGCGTCCCCTCGTGTGCGTGCGTGCGTGGTGCGTGCGCCCCCTTGTGTGCGTGCGTGCGTGGTGCGTGGTGCGTGCGCCCCTTCATTGCGTGCGAACGTGGTGCGTGCGCCCGTTCCTGAGCGTGCGTGCGTACTGCATGTGCACGTTCATGTGCGTGCATGTGTGGTTTGGGTGCGTGCGTGGTGCGTGCTGCCCCCCGTGTGCGTGCGTGCGTAGTGCATGCGTGCGTGTGCATGTGTGCGTGGTACGTGCGTCTCCCCCCTGTGCGTACGTGCGTGGTGCGTGCGCCCCCTCGTGTGCGTGCGTGCGTGGTGCAGGCGCCCGTTCATTGTGTGCGTGGTTAGTGCGCACGTTGGTGTGCGTGCATGTGTGGTTTGGGTGCTTGCGTGCGTGTGTGTGCATGCGCGCGTGAAGGGTGCATGCTAGGTGGGGGGTCAGGACGAGACCACCCTCCTCCTGCGAAGCGCCCGGAGCTGTGGGGCCTTGCGACCGCGCTGAGGCTCTGGGGCTGAGAGGGCTTCTGTGAGCTGACGGCTGGGGGTCCACGCGTGCGCAGGGCTGAGTGGGACCGCGCCTCGCTCCTGTACCGGGACGCTGGCCCCGCGGTCGCGGTCGTGCAGCTCGCTCTGTGCACCAGCTCTTGGCTTCCCCGCAGAGGGGCGACACCAGGTGTGTTTGCACGACTTCGTAATCGAATTAGTAGGGTGACTTAAAATCAAAGCCTGGCTTTGGAACTTCCTTTGGTCCTCGTGCCTTGGGGAGGGGCGTTCCTGGCAGGCGAGTCCTGAGAGACTACGGGTGGATACCAGTCTTACGGCGCGGCCCCTCCGGGTTGCTTTTTCAAGATAAAGGCCACACGCAGTCTTTTTCCTAGTCCCAAGCGCCCTGGATTCCCGCCCAGGCCCGCTGGAGGGTGGAGGGTGAGACTGCGACATATGCCGAGGGCAGGTTGCATGGACCCGGGACTGAGCTCAGCAACCCTAGCCATCGGCTAAGCAGCTCCGGGTTACACCTTTCAGCTTCAGAATCCCTTCACTTGGGTTTTTATGAGCTCTTGATTTATCCATGGCACTTTGGTAACATTTTTAGTTACTCTGTGGGGCTTTCCCGGACTCTACAGCGCACTTGTAAAACGTCCTTTTTTGAAAAAGCATGGAAACAAAGCTATACACGTAGAGAAGCATAGAAATACACCTGCTGCCACAGAACGGCCGTAAGCCGGTTGATGAAGCCGTTTTCTCGGTAAATTCGTTATGTATTAAAATCCAGGACTTGGAGTGACGAACACAGATCCAACACTGCTGGTGACACTTTAAGAACTCACGACCCCCTCTGATAACGCAGAATTTAAAAAACAATTATAAACACAGAAGGAGAAGAAAATACTCGTGAGTATTTAAAGCAGAGTCAAACCTGCAGTGCCTCCTGCCAAGAACCCTGGGACAACCGAGCCCCAGCCAGTGGATCCCCTCAGAATGTGCGTCTGCCACAGGACGCCTGCGGGGGAGCAGAGGTACCAGACTTGAGAGGGGTGATCAGAACCTTCTGTCTCACCGGCTGCCCTCATCCTAGCACCCGGAGTGCAGACCCCAAAGCAGCATAGGAGAAACTGCCAGAAAAGAGTTGTCCTTCTTATTTGCTGAGAGGTAAATTTTGGTAAGAGTGTCCTTGTATTGGGTTCCCCGAGATGATCTCGTGTGAGGATTTGAACGCTTGGGGGATGGTGTCTTCCTTCCTGGCCAGCCTTCCTTTCACAGCGGCACCAGCCCTGGGTCACGGGCACATACCTGCAGCCTCCACCCTGTGGCCTGGGGAGCATGGAGGTTCCCGCAGGACAGAGAGGCAGGGCTGGGGAGCTTGGTGGGAATGACCGCCTGTGTGCTCTGGCTTCCACGTCTTTATTCCAACAGCTGAATGTTTTACTCCAGTTGGTCTGCACCCCACCCTCAAATTATTTCAAGTGGGTTTCCTTGGCCTTTGTGTTTGCAAGGTGGCACGTTGCTGATGTGGGGTTAGTGGAAGGTGAATGCCACCTTCTAGAACCTTTGTCGGATCAGCCCAGCACATCTCTATGCTTTTCATAAGTTAATTGCTAACTTCCAAGGAAAAACCACCGTTTCTTACTTTCTGGTCTCTTATCACACATGCTGAGCACGGCTTGGTTAAGCAGTAACTCTGGCTTTGCAGGTAAACAGAATTCCCCACCCCACCCCCTCTTCTCTGGACAAATCTGAGAATAACTCGCTGAGCTGGAAGTGATTCAGTTTCATTAATACACCTTGAGAACATTTACATTGGTAGAGGACAGGGTGTTTACAAGGCCTGAGGAGGTTTTATGGAAAAGCAGCTTTATGAGCTCTGGGGGCAGTCCTGCCAACACTGACCTTCACAATTAGGGGGCTGTTATTTGAGTGAAAACCCCAAGCTTTTGCTGAAGTTGGCCCTCACTCTGGTTTTCAGAGGTTCTGTAAACGGCTGGTACGTCCAGAGCCAGGAGTGGTTTGGGGTGAGTTTGAGCCTGATCCTGGCTTCAGAGGCCGAGCAGAGGAGTGGTGGCCGTGCCACACGAGCGAGCGAAGGGACTGGCCCCCCCATGAAGTATGACTTGGATGTTGCCAGGAAAGCACCCCCCTGACCAAGAAGTAGGTCTCTCTCCTCAAAGACCTACCTCTGCGTCTGAAGTTTAGGCCAGGAGGTCCTTGTCTTTTGGTTTGGACATAGTCTCCAGAGCATTGCCTGTAAAGAGTTTTCCTTAAGAGAGGAACGTATTATGGTATCAGCATCCAGACCATGAGATGTGAAATTAAAGCGTCACCTGCAAGTTCTTAAAGTGGGGGGCCTCAGGAAGTGCTGCCATCGCCCAGCTGGCTTCTGACCAGGGACTGGGCCCTCCTGCCTCCCCAGGCCCACGTCACCTGCAGGTGGAGAGAGCCACTCAGGACTGGATTAAGATCTTTAGCCCCAGACAGCATAAAGATCTTCGTCTTCCGGGCCACAAAAATTCAAATTCAAGTTTGTTTTAAACTGCAGAGGAGACAGAGCGACCCCTGAACTCAGCACCGATTTTCGCCGTGAGAACTAGTTTTCTGCACTTTTTAAAAAGGAAATGTGAAACCCTTTAAACTCTTTTTCTCCTGCTTGTTAGTATCCTAAGCACATGCTTACTCGCCTACCCAGCAGTCTGGCCCCATCTTCACCCCCAGGATCCAGTTACTACCTGGAACCAGCACTCAACATGCTCAGACGTACTCCTGATTCTAGGCGCCAGGCTTACCTCCGTGCTTGCCCAGCAGTTACATCCACTCACATGTCCACGGGCATCTCCACCTCATCAGCTCCCAGACAGAACTCATGGTCTCCTTCAAATTCACTTCTCTTCCCGTTTTCCCAACTTGCAACATTCATCAAGTCTGGGACTCACGCTTAACACCTTTCTCTTGGTCACCACACATCCGGAAGCTCCAGGGGTCTCCTCTGAGTGTCTCTTCCGTCTGCTGTTGCTTCCCCCTACTGCGTGCCCCACCCCATGCCGTTTGCCCCTGCCTGGTTCCCTGTAGCAGCCTTTCAGTGAAGCCTCCTGCCTCTGATCCTTTGGTCTCAGACACCCATTGTGTGCCCTGCAGCCCTGAGATCCTTGTACCCTGACCACGCAGTCCCAGGGCTTAAACTCCTTCATGGGGTTTCCAAGGCTGCTGAGATCTGGCTGTGCTTTCTCTTCCAGCCCATCTCCGCCCTCCTTCTACCTTCTGGAAAGGCCTGTAAATGCACAATGTGGATACCTGCCTCACTTCGGGCTGTGCACATGTGGCCCCAGCTCCTCAGAGGGGCATGCCCACTTTGCATCTGCCTGAAACTGCCACATCCTTTCCTGCACAGCCCTCGTGCCCTGGCCGTGGGCACGGGGTGGTCCTGCTGACGTCGTCTGCCAGGGGCCCAGGCTCAGTGAGTATTCATTGATCTGATGAGTGTTTTCCTGTGTCAAGTTTGACAGGCACCATGGGGGAAGCCGAGGTTAAGGACGTTGACAGTGCTGCCTCTGGGCTCTGAGGATGGGGCCTGGGGGGTGGGGCACAGGCTGGCCTGTGACCAGGACAACTGCCAGCAGCGATGCATTCAGCAGGGGTAGCTGCTTTACCTGGAGCCTCTCAGGTTATCCCTGAATCGTAGACGAGGAACCTGGGGCTGCCTGGCTGGAGCGTGGAGGCCAAGGTCCCCCAGCAGGTGTGGAGGAGAGGCAGAGGTCAGGGTACTCAGGACAGGCTTCCTGCTCTCAGCGCGGCCGGCCTGGGCCGTCTGCTGGGTCGGGCTCAGTGTGTGGAGGGTACCTGACCTTCACCATTGCTTTGTCAGATGACCACTGGTTCTATCACTTCGCTCTAGAGGGGGTTGTGAAGGTTTACTGTGTCAGTGGGAAGGAAGGAGCCCATGGGGGGTGTGTTTTGCAGGGCCGAGAAGGCAAGAGAGTGTGTCGTCAACAGGTGCTGGGTTGAGTCATGGAGAGAGTAGCATTTGCTGTTTGTAGTCACTTGGTCTGTTTTTCAATTGCTGATCTCAAAACTGGATGAATTAGTGCATTCCGTCATCAAACGTTTATGCTCTAGGTTGCGAGATGCTGTTCTCTGCCTGGGTGTCGTCTGGTCTTAGTCTGACAGTGAGAGGAGAGAGCAGGAGGCCACCCTCTGCCAGCGCAGAGCAGCGTTTGGCACCGTGGGCGCAGGTTGGGAGGGGTGCCCCCAAATGGAGGCCATTTCTTGCCGTGGTGGCCAAGCGGGTGGCTGTGACCTGGCTGCCAGCAGCGGGGGTGTGTAAGCAGTTCAATAAGGACATGGCAGTGAGCCTATCATGTCCCCCAGGATCATAAAGTCGTGATGGCAGGCGCTCCATCAGTGTTTACTGAAGTGGGTTTTTAATCTTGTGTGCTGCACGCAGTCACACAGCTGAACAGAGGGGTTGTGTTTATGGCTGAATCTGGAGAGTGTGTTTTGTTAACATGGTTGCGATATGATAACCATTTGATAACATGGTTCATATGTTACCTAATTTCTAAAATGCTTGTGTATCTTTATAAGGTTAGCATTACTTAAAAAAATTTTTTTTATTATAGTTGGTTTACAGTGTTCTGTCAATTGCTACTGTACAGCAGAGTGACCTGATCACGCAATATATATATTCTTTTTCTGACATTATCCTCCATCATGTTCCATTACAAGTGATTAGATATAGTTCCTTGTGCTGTACAGCAGGATGGGTCAGGATTCTTAACCTGGAGGTCCCAGGTGCTTCTAATCTTTAGACTCAGATAGTAAATGCAAAAATTTGTATATGCATGTATTTATTTTTCTGCTTACTACTTCCTTGAGATTCTTAAGGAAGTATGCAGCAATTTCATTGTTGAAAGAGGTATTTTCACAATTGGATAAAGGTGATCTTATTTATTCATTTATTACACAAAATCAACATATTCTTTTTTTCTTTTTTGTTTTTTTGCCTTTTTCCTAGGGCCGCACTCGTGGCATATGGAGGTTCCCAGGTTAGGGATCCAACTGGAGCTGTAGCCGCCGGCCTACGCCACAGCCACAGCAACGCGGGATCCGAGCCACGCCTGCAACCTACACCACAGCTCACAGCAACGCCGGATCCTTAACCCACTGAGCAAGGCCAGGGATCGCACCCGCAACCTCATGGTTCCTAGTCGGATTCGTTAACCACTGAGCCACAACGGGAACTCCAACATACTCTTTTCATAATAAGTATTAACATAAAATGATTTCCATGTAAATTTAATTTTAATTTTTTTGTTGAAGCATGGCTGATTAAAAATATTAAATTAGTTTCAGGTAATGTAAGTTTTTCAGTGTTATAATTTGTAATGGATAATGGGTCTAGAATATGCCATTGTGGTTTGGGATATAAGAAAATTTCAAGGGCTTAAGAAAAAAAATGGAAAATAAGTGATGTATTATCTAAATTGAATGATCAAGGCACACCAAAATCCTTAGCTCTGTTCCTTCCATGAGCTGGAAATATAAAACCAACAAAGGATCCCCTAGACCCGAGTTAGTGGATTCTAGTGACTTGGCAGATGTTCAGATCAGGCTTTGAGGTCCCGTGAGTGTTCCTTCCAATGGTGAGGGCACCCCCCTACTCAGGGAAGCCGGCAGAGTGCACTTGAGCTGGCAGCCCATCGAATGGGGGGCTGTCTGCGGTTGGATGCTGGCTCCGTCCGCGTGGCTTCTTCCAGCAGTGGATTTGGAGATAAAGACGCAGGGACAAGTAGTTTACCTGGGAGGTGATCTTAGGAGACAGGATAAGGGCGTGTGACGGGGAGTAAAGCCCATTCTCAGGCAGGTACCACTGTGGGCACGTGGGCCTCCCTCCTGCTGGGAGCCCTGTGCCTCCGAGTGGCCCTGCCCTGTGCAGGGAAGCAGACATTTCCCGTGGACTCCCCGGGGCCACTGGCTGAGAGCCGCCCCCGGAGAGGGGCCGCCTTCCCCCGAGGGGCCTGAGGGCCGGGCTGGATGAAGCCCTCAGCAGGAGGGTCTCTGGCTGGCATCTGGGAAGGTGACTGGGCCTGGAGGAGAGCGGTAGATAGAGAGGCAGGACACCCGCGTTTCTCCTGTGGACACCTCCAGCCATGCTGGCCAGGCCATTGGACGGTGCTCGTGGTCAGCGGACCCCAATGTTCTCGGCGTTGCCTCCTCCGCACACTTGGCAGCAGGCGTGGTCACCCACAGGTTCCGCAGAGGGGCCCGCTATGCGGAGCACTCAGCCCTGAGGCTGCAGGATGGCTCCAGGGCGGGCGCTAAGCGCAGGGCTCAGGGTAGCGGGCCTGGTTTGATATTTGGGGTGATTATGGCAAAGACGCGTGCTTTTCTCTGCTTTGAAGAGCTTAGGCTAAAGTAGTTGGCTTATCACCGTGCTTAGGAGCTGTGGTAAGTATCGCAGGCCTAGACAGCTCTCCCTCCCCCTCTCTGTTTTCATTCACTCTTTTTTTCTTCTCTCTTTTTTTTGTCTTTTTTTTTTTGCCTTTTATGTAGAGCCGCACCGGCAGCATATGGAGGTTCCCAGGCTAGGGGTCTAACAGGAGCTGTAGCCGCCGGCCTTTGCCACAGCCACAGCAACGCGGGATCCGAGCCACGTCTGTAACCTTCACCACAACTCATGGCAATGTTGGATCCTTAACCCACTGAGCAAGGCCAGGGATCGAACCCGCAACCTTATGGTTCCTAGTCGGATTCGTTAATCACTGAGCCACAAAGGGAACTCCTCTTCTCTTTATAAGAACTCCCACTCAGCCTTCTCTTCTTTACACATACAGTTTCCCCATCCTGTCCTTTGCGTCCTGAACTGCCGAGGACAGGGACCACCTTTTTGTTGACCTCTGTGTTACTGATGCTCAGCAGAGTTCCTGCCATGTGGTCGGTCTTGAGAAAACGTTTGTCGAGTGGATGTGTCTCCTTGATGTACTGAAGTCGGGCAGCGCAGGGGGCTCCCAGGGGCGCGGGGTGGCGGCCAGAGCTGCTGCTCGCCATGGGGCCTGGCCACTCTGTGCACGGGGACACAGGGCCTCCAGAGTCCGGAGGAGGCAGATCTCTTCCTGGGTTCAGCACAGGTAGAACAGTCTTTCAGAACTAAACCCTTTTTTCTGAGAAGGGGCAGAAACCCCCGGTACCTGGAAACCTGACGAGTTTTCTGTCTAAAGAAGTTTTGCCTTTTTGCAGTTGTTTAGATTCAGCTGTGGAACTTCTTCCCCGTCTGTGATCAGAGGCCGTGCCCCATTGCCCGTCCCCCACCGCGCAGCAGGGCCTCCTGCTGGGCTCCTCGTGCTGCTCCAGTGACAGGCACTCTTCGTCTCCCTTGTCTGTAAACTCACGTTTATTGTCACTTCAGTCTGCCAGAAGTGCCATGTGTACGTTGTAGAAAACTTAGCAGCTAAAGATATGAGGCTATGAAAATAATCTCACCATTCAGTGATAAAAATTATCAGTATATTGGTAGAAAGTCTTTATGCTATAATGCAGGTAACGCTTTGTTTCATAACATGCAGAGAATATTGTTCCAGTTTCTATTTACTGAATAGGCAGGGATGCCAGAGAAGATTTTGTTGAGACCATCGCAACGTCTCTGAAGTTTCTTTTACCACCCTCAGTTGGGTAAAGAGTTTTAGAAATAAAGTGGTATAAGATACAGTGTGTTAAGGCAGAATTTTTACAATGCTTAAAAAAAATTTCACTGAGTAGAATGTTTTTTTTCATGCCACCTAGCTACTGAAATTTGGACGAATCCTTTCTCTTTCAGTTTTGAAACTGGCATGCAGCAGTTGTGAACTCCCCACATGAGGTTTTGCTTGTTTCGTTTATTTCCCCCAAATTAATTTCACTGTAGCATGCTGGGAGAACATGTCACTGAACACTTGGGTTGATGTGGTGAGCTTCAGCCAATGGGAGCACGAGGCAGAATGCAGCTGTATTTGCAGGCTGACAGCGAAGGGCTTGAACAGCACCTGTGAGTCGTTGGAAGAAGTCTTTAGAGGACATGGACTGTGTAGTCAGACAGCAGGCTGGGTCCGGGCAGGAGGGCAGTGCTTGCAGCCGCCTGAGTCTTCTGGCTTCTGGCGGATCCTGTGATTACATGCGTACTTGTCAGAGGGTGAACGCAGCTGCCCAGGTTGGGTTTCCTTGTCCTTGCCAAAAACTTGACGTACAGGAAGAGCCAATTTGGGTCCGTTTACTCTTCTCGGCAAATATAGAGGCTACACGAGCGGTCAGGGAAGTGGCCAGTGCGGCTGGCTCGGCCCCGCCTGGGAGTGCAGCACAGCGGCCGGTGCGCAACCAGCCCGGCAGCATATTTACCTGAAAAGAAGAACAGGCCAGTATGATCCCACTTCCCATGGCATCTTCCCCTTGCTAGCCTGTAACTCAGATATCCTACAACCAGTTAGAAATCCCTTCTGCAAAGCTCCCCCCACCCCCCAAGTCCCGTTCTATTGAGCTTGAATGTGTCCCGGTAGGGAGTTGCATGCGTGTTTAGAGCATAGTTTCTAAATATTATGCCTCACTTGATAAACCAACCTTCCTTGGAGAAGTGGCCGGTTGCAGGGCTCCCAGGAGAGAGTACATGTCAGAGTAAGAAGGCAGTCACACAGGGGTGGGGACACTTCGGAGGGTCGGGGACAGGCCAGGAGCTGTCACTGGCCAGACAAGGGGCTGTGCACGCATAAGAGCGAATGATGGCAGGAATGGGCCGTCGGTCCTTGAGCTGTGGGAGAATCCCACTGAGTAGAGAAATGGAGACTAACCAAGCACTCCCCTTAGAGCGGAACGCCGTCTGTAGAGAGTCCAGGTAGGAAATCCCCGCTTTGTAACCATCGGAGTAATGGCCTCTTCAGGCCAGAATCGTCCGTGGATGCTGAGATGGTGGACAAGTTTGGAGAGGAACCGGGTGTTTACATCATCTCAAACTCTTCCCCACGGATGACGTTCTTTGAATTACAAAGGTAAAAACGGCCGCCTGATGGTGAGAAGCCTGGGGGGCCCACATTAACAATGAGGATTTAAAGCAGTGGGGTTTCCATCCGCATTGTGGGAGACACACACGGATCTGCTGGGATGCACATAAGCAGCTCCGACCCAGCCTTTCTGCCCATGGGTGTGGCCTGCATCTAATTCAGAGTGGGGGACGCCTGGCCTGAAACCTCCAAAAGCACCAGTGCCACGAAGGACCGGGAAAGTGGAGGAGACATTCCAGAATAAAGGAGATCCAGGAGGCGGGACTAAATGCTACCCAGGATCCTGGGCCAAGTTCTGGATCAGGCAAAAACATTCTAGATAGAGGATGATAAAGCCAAGCGTTAAACATGCAGATCTGCATAAAGGGAGTACGGCCATTCCTTGTACAATCTTTACAACTCGTAAAATTACTTCGAGATGAATAGTTGAAAGAAGTTACTGGTATCACCCCATCTTGGGGCGCAGTTGGGCCAGAAGGTCAGACTGTCATCTCCATCCATTTCTCGCTTTCTTGAAGCCCCCGGTTTCCTTCTGTGGCCCAGGACCTGCGGTCAGCAGCGACCACCCCCCACCCCCAGGCCCGCCCTGCATCCTGCCTTCTCCCTGTAGCCGCCTCCCTTCTGCGGCCCCTGCTTTAGCGGCTTCCCTCCTGGCAGCCACCGGGTGAGAGGACCCCACCTGCTCCCTCCCCACACGGGTGGGCGCCTGGAGCTGGTGTCCCTCAGATGGGCCACTTCTCTTCGGCCACCGCTTGGGGACAGGCCTTTTTTTATCTCCCAGAAAACACCGTCCTTTTATTGGGTGGATTGGCTCCTTCAGGAATCACCAGGCCAGTCCCACCACGGGCTTCCTCTTCCTCCAAGTCACATCCTCAAACAGTGTCCTTGACATTGAGGCATGTGGCAGGACTTTGAAACTCCCGAGGCCACCAGAGCTTCAGAGCCTTTGCTGAAGGGCCGTGCTCTTCATGGGCCCTGCCCTTCATGGGCCCTGCCACCTTGTGTGGCCCCTGCTAGACTTTCACTGTGCCTGCCGCACCGTGAGATCAACCGGATTAAAGCAGCTTTGAAGTTTACTGTGTGATTGGTAATAACTCTTTCACGTTAAGGGCATTTGATCATCTTGGTATTTTAGGAAAATGCCAGAACTGAGCAGGACCCAGGAAATGCCAAGTTTTGGTTTAGGCACCTAGTGGGCTGTGGCTCTCATGCTAGGATTTCCTTGTCCTTTTTAAACCTTAGGCTGGGAAGGGGAGTTTGAGCCTTGAAGACGTGGTTAAACTGTGTGATCACTTCCCTGGTAGCGGGAGTGTAGGCCTTGCCTCATTAGTCTCTCCGTTAGGGCAGAGCATCCAGGCCCGGAGCGCAGCATAGCCCAGGCAGCATCTGTGCAGACCCCTCGGTGGTGCAGTTACCAGATACCACGTTCATGCTTTGTGGCCACTTCGGCAGTCGTGACTGACTTGCGAGAGACCCTTCACCTAGCCTTGTTGAAAACGAAGTCTGGGCGTCTGCATCAGGCCGGGCGAAAGCTGGTGGAGGGCTGCTGATGGCTTGAGGTTCTCATCGGCCTCCTCAGACTGCCTGCTTCTCCCCCTTCCCCGGCTGCTCAAAGTGCTAATAACTCTGCACTGACTTCTCCAGGAGGAGTTCTGCTGCTTTTGTCCTTAAGCAAAATAGGGCCCAGTTGCTGAAAGCTGCATTGTTATTTGCAGATACGTAGCTTTTGAAATCAATGTTATGGAAAAGAGAGAGAGGGGGAGACAGAGCAAGAGAGAGGGAGAGGAAGAGAAACAGCTCTTTAAAGCAAACATGACCATTGTAAGCCATTCGGCTTTGATAATTTCTTCTCTCTCCGCGTAGCCTTGACCTTGGCTGAAGCAACGAGATTTACGGCGTGAGTGAGTGTCTGGAGGGCAGAAACTATGTCATACATGTTCCGAGCTTGCCGCTTTCTGTTCCAAGATGTAAATCATATAACATTCGTGTAAGATAAATTAGAAAGCTTATGTATATGATTAGTTGTTTTCTAGAACTGCTTGTTGGAATATGTTTATAGAATGTATGTTTGCTATATTATAACTGCAAAATTACCTTTTAAAAGTTAATTTAAAAATGAGAGTAATGGAGTTCCCGTCATGGCGCAGCAGTTAACGAAGCCGACTAGGAACCACAAGGTTGCGGGTTAGATCCCTGGCCTTGCTCAGTGGGTTCAGGATCCAGCGTTGCCGTGAGCTGTGGTGTAGGTCGCAGGCGTGGCTCGGATCCCGTGTGGCTGTGGCTGTGGCGTAGACCGGCAGCTACAGCTCCGATTAGACCCCTAGCCTGGGAACCTCCATATGCTGCGGGTACGGCCATAAAAAGCAAAAAAAAAAAAAAAGGAGAGAGAGAGTAATGAATGTATAAGATTACCAAAACAGCGCGTTGGGAGCTACAAAAAGCAGCAGCAGCCCCAGGCCCAGCCTTCCTCATCCCTGGTCCCTTTACTCAGGCCCAACTCCTTTTATAGGTTTTAGCCTCTTCTTGTGTTAGTTACTGCCAGTCCCTAAATGTTGGTTTATACGGTCATTTCTCTGTCTCTCTCTCTCTCCTTTTTTTTTTGGTCCTTGTATATGGCATGCAGAAGTTCCTGGGCCCAAGATTAAAACTGTTCCACAGCAGTGACAGCACCAGATCCTTAACCCACTGAGCCAGCAGGGAATGCCTGTCACTCTGTTCTGACAGGGCAGACGAGGATTTACACATCCTCGTTAGCATTTCTCCCAATGCCTCTTACCAGCAGAGCCTGTTTTGAGTCCCGTCATTGCTGGATTACTGTCACTTTAAGGGGTATAAGTAGAGCTAGATTTCTGGTTGCCTTAAGAACCGGGAGTTTGTCGGCTTCTAACTGAGCAGTCAGCCCCAAGACAGGTTACGTGCTTTTTAGGGACAGTGGAAAATGGAAAGGCAGAGCCCCTTGTATAAAAGTATTACGAACATCATGGTGGTGACAGTGTTACACCAGGCATGGGCCCTTCTGGTGGGGGCTCCGTGTGGCCGCAGCGGTGGCTGCCCACTTGTGAATTTACACGGGAAAACCATGTCTGCCACAGATTCACCTGTGTGTCTGCCTGCCTGTCTGCTGTTATGCGGGCAAGGCCCTGGTGCTGGTCCAAGAGGGTGCCGTCCCGGCGCAGAGCCTGTTCTTGGAGCTCCAGAGAGGAGCCCAGCTGGTCACCTTTGGGATGGATGGGGGGCGTTTTCCTTGTTCTTTTTTTTTTGTTGTTGTTGTCTTTTTGTTTTATGTAGAGCCGCACCTGCGGCATATGGAGGTTCCCAGGCTAGGGGTCTAACAGGAGCTGCAGCCGCCGGTCTTCGCCACAGCCACAGCAACGCGGCATCCGAGCCGCGTCTGCAACCTACACCACAGCTCACGGCAACGCCGGATCCTTAACCCACTGAGCAAGGCAGGGATCGAATCCTCAACCTCATGGTTCTTAGTCGGATTCGTTAACCCCTGAGCCACGAGGGGAACTCCTCCTTGTTCTTCTTAATCAGCAGAAAGCTTAAATGTTTTCAGACTAAAAAATGGCTTTAGGCTGCTCCTTATTCTTCAAGTCATCAGGCTTCCTACCTTTTACTGTTTTAAAACATGCTTACAGATGGATTGAGACCTACCTCCGTTCAAGCAAGTACATTGATTTCCTAGGAAAGTGCATGCCTTTTCCGTTGAGGATTTGGGGCGAACACTGCCAAAGTAATGCGTAACATGCAGGACTTAGTTAAAGTGCCAATGTGTGCTCACAGCGCTTGTTCCATGGTTGCAGTGCTCATGGCTGTGGTCATCCTGCAGAAGCACAGCCTCTTCTCGGGGCAGAGCCCCCAAGTGTAGGTTTGGACACTAGCCTGGGAGGTGCAGCTCAGCTTCCAGAGACCCCATTAACACCTTGCGGAGGTTTCTGTCTCGAACATCTCAGTTATTTGCATGTAGAGGTCTTTCCATCATGGAAGGCAAAGTGGCCTCTTTCTGCCTCTCTCCTGATTGCCTGGCAGACAGCGGTGACATTTAGCAGCTACTTCTGGGCATTTAGTGCACATGCTAGAACCTTGGGCCACCAGGCTCCTGGTGGGACCCTGGAGGAGGTGGCTGTGTGTTCTGGAAAGTTGTGCGCCACGGCAGTGTCCATGGCTCTGGGTCTGAATCTTGGAGATGGAGAACAGCAGGTCCATTGAGTACTGACTGGGAGAAAATGAAATTAGAAAAGTTGGATTTGGCTAATTAAAAAATCTGTTAGATAGTAGCATGCGTTATTTGTTTTTATTAATTTTAAAGCAAACACATAGCACCAGCCAGGTGACGGCGGCACGAAGACCTCTCCTTGAATCGTCACTGTCTGAGACCAGGTGCCGTGGTCTCCCATCTGCAGAGGAGGAGACCCGGGCTCAGAGAGGCGGCAGAATGAACCTCTGGGGGTCCCCTGGGCAGAGCCCCCTTCTTCTGCATCCTGCCCGCCCTACCTTCTTGTCTGCGTCTTTGTTTAACTTGCCCCTTGGCCTGGGCACCCTCTTGTACTTGGTGAAATTCAGTTCCTGCTTTAAGCTCCCGCACAAATGCCAGCAGCCGATGTCTGCCCACGTCCGGGATCCCAGCCAGTGTGGGGTTCCCGCCTTTCCTTCTCCACGAGCACTCGTTCTTCTCCAGCTCCCTCCCGAGGCTGGCTCTGGGCTGCACAGGGTTTGCACACCCTCGTGGGCCCCATGGTCTGTGTGCACGTCTTGCTCGAGCCCCCCAAGGTCATCGCTGTGGTGACAGCCTCCTCCACGGTCCACGTGGGCTGCCGCGGCATTGGCTGCATCGGGCCCAGGATGTGTGGCTGATGTGTGTGACGCCACCAGAGGAGCTGTGCGTACATCTTTTCTGCCTTTTTTTCTGGAAGGTAAACAGCCCCATAAAAGCTACAAGGCTGCTCAGGAGAAGAAAGAATGTACCAGAGTCTAAGACGTTTGAAGGCAGGGACCACTGTTACTGTCTTAACAGCTCAGGCAGCGGCTGGATTGTTCAAAGGCCATTGTAGGCCACGGGCAAGGGCGTGCTCCCCCTCCCCCACGTCTGCCTGGCGGTGTGGGGCTGGCCCTCTAAGGCTGACCTCTGGCTGTCTGGGTTCCTAAGGCTTTAACTAAGTTCTTTTTTTTTAATGTTTGCGTGAATTCTCTCTAGTGTTTCATCCTTACTTCCTGCAGCAATTTTCATTCTTCTCTTTGCTGTAATTACTGGGTATTGAAAGACTGCCTGACTGTGGGGTTGTGAAACACAATTGTATTGTATGAATATTCTTCTCCGGGCTTTTCCGTTTCTGCAAGGCTGTGAGAAATCTCTTTTTTACCTCCTGTCAAGTTTCTAAAGGGATTTTCGCAGCTAATTTGGGATAATAAAGGCATTCTTACTGTAATGCAGTTATTCTTTTTAGGAATATGTGTGTATTTCAGTCGCTTCTATTTAAATTTGCCCAAACTGAATGAAAATCCCCAAGAAGGGTTTTGAAAACATTAATGCTTTTGGGGGCCTCCTCCCAGTTCTGCCCACCGCCCACGCATCTTCCCTGAGACCCTGCCTGGGGGCCCGCCTGGACGTCTGCACACAAAACAGCTCCTCTGCTGCCACAAGGCTTGTTCACCGGGATAAAGATTAAAGAGATGGAGAAATCAGAGGTCACAACATTGTCATGGAAAATATAAGACTGTTTGGCTTGAAGGTCATCCTCTTTTTGTCTGGCAGTGTAACCGGCAGGCGGTGGGAAGCGGAAGGGTGATCATTCTGCCACTTGGGCACCGCTTTGCTTGGCCCTTTGAAATAAACGTCCGTTAAATGCACAAAACACCCCTGCCGGCCTCCAGGACACCGCACCTGCCTGTCTTTGTTTCCTTCGTGAGGGAAGCACGTGAACTGGCCATGGCGACCTTCTCTGGGCTACCTCACACCTGCTTCTGCTTTGTCCCCTGTCCCCACGCACAGCCCCACCCCATCATCCACTGTCCCCACCCTCCACCCCCAGGGGTAGCCCTGCTCTCTCAGATCACTTTCCTTTAATTTTTAAAAAAATTAAAAAAATTTTTTTTGTCTTTTTAGGGCCGTACCTGCAGCATATGGAGGTTCCCAGGCTAGGGGAACCTCAGCCACGGCAATGCTGGATCCGAGCCTCGTCTGCAACCGACACCACAGCTCACGGCAACACCAGACCCTTAACCCACTGAGCGAGGCCAGGGATCGAACCCGTGTCCTCATGGATGCTAGTCAGATTTGTTTCTTCTGAGCCATGGCAGGAACTCGACCTTCCTTTAAAAAAAAAAAAAAAGATTTTTTCCCTGTGTGATGGTTAGTTCTGTGTCAACGTGGCTAGACTTTGGTGCGCGGTCTGGTCAAAGCCTCATCCAGGTGCTTCCTGGGTGGGACTGACACCCGCCATCTGGTACCTTTGGTGAAGGATACTGTCCTAACTGTGGGTGTGGGTGGGCCTCGTCTGTCAGTTGAAGGTCCTAAGAGCAGGAGCTGAGCTTTCCAGAGATGATGAACTTTGGCCTCAGGACTGGAGCTTCGCCTCCTGCCCGAGTTTCCAGCTGCTGGGCTGCCCTGTGGAGTCCAGACCTGCCCCACAGTCGCGTGCTTGCGTAGCCAGCTCTTTAGACAAACTGTCTCTCTGAGTATCTCCCCTCTCTAGATGTGTCTGTGTCTGCACCTCCCGTTTGTGCTGTTTCTCTAGAGTGCCCTTCTGAGGCACTGTATTTCAAATGTCTGGACACACAGCCTCGCTGACTATGGTGACACAGCAGGGAAGTGTTCTCGTCCATTTGATTATACTTACTATTGAAGAATGAGTTCTAAAGCTTTGAGCCAGCGTCATGTCACTGCCCCAGCTGGTCACAGAACTTCTCCCAGCTTCCCCCTGCATGCTGGCCACGCCTGCCACTTCCTCCTCAGCGTTGTTCTGAGGGCCACTGTGGGCACAGCTCTCTCTTCCTGTTTACCGTTCACTTTTCCTTGGCCCCGTTCCA
Source organism: Catagonus wagneri (assembly GCA_004024745.2). Taxonomy (NCBI): domain Eukaryota; kingdom Metazoa; phylum Chordata; class Mammalia; order Artiodactyla; family Tayassuidae; genus Catagonus; species Catagonus wagneri. The sequence continues at coordinate 44,142,496 of PVHT020004944.1, read as the reverse complement.
GAGGCCAGGAAGGAGGTGACCTTACAAGTAGGTAGGTGAAGAAGGGGGACTGTGAGTACCATGGCCATTGTCTTGTTGCTTCTACTTTTTGCCTGAAGGTTGTTTATTGAAATAAAGTTTTGTAGAGTGAAAGTTTGAAAAGCATGGGATACGTTCTGTGGATGTCCCTTTAAATTCTTATTAGGGACGGACCTTGCAGAATTTAGCAGGTAGGCTGTCTGTTGTGGTCCCCCAAGTGGGGGACATATGAGAGGAGGCTATTCCTCCTGATGGAGGCTGGTGCACAACCACACACAGTGTCAGACGGGAACCAGTGACTAGAAGTGCATGTGACATTGGGGCTCAGAGGTGATGAGAGTGACACTCAGATGGAAAGGGGCTTCCTGGACACAGCTTGCGTCCACCGGGAGCAGGTGGGGGGAGCCAGGCATTACCTGACCCCTCTCAGTCAGCCCTCTGTCCAGACAGGACGCCCAGGCTAGTCAAGATTTCCACTGAACAGCCAAGGAAATTGGGGTAATACTTTAAACATAAAGGCAGTGAAAAGAAAATGGCCTTTATTTCAAGAAACTTGGTTTTCAGCTTCTTGGGCACACACTCGGTCTGTACAGTGAAGAGGCTTTCATGGCTAATACCTTGCCACCTTTCCATTACCTGCCTGGCCTGCTGGGCGTACATCAGAGTCATGCCAAACTGTTTTGTTTTTTGGTTCGCTCAGCTCCCTCCATTTGCTTCCGTTTCCCAGCAGTGGAGCCGGCTGCAGCTTTCTGAGTCCCTGTGAGGACAGCGGGTGGTGGATTCACTACCGGCCTCACTCCTCCCAGGGGCGCCCCCACCTGTGTCCAGCCAAGTGAGCGTCGGTCCCACTGATGCCCCTGAATGAGTGACAGGACTTGGGGGCCAGAAGGCCTTGTCTTTACCCAGCGCTGTCCTCTACCAGTGGTGGGGGCCTTAGACGAATTCGCAGCTTCTCAGCTTTCTTATCTGTAAAACAGGACAAACATCTGTTGTGAAGATTGATCAGGAAAACAGGTAGAAGAGGAGATGGTTAATTATTGCACACTGTTACTATCCTTTATCAAAGGTCACGGATCTATTTTCCAGGCAAGAAAACAAATCCACATCCTATCTGTTCTGAAGAATTTTTACCTCTTCCTCCCTTTGATTTCACAGGCTGCGTGCCGATAGAAAGCCGGAACTGCTTTGGTCTTGTTACCTTACTGAGTCTGAGGAGAAAGAAAATCTTTGGGAACTTTAAATAAAATTAAATTTAGGGGTCTTTGCTGTTTGTGAATGTCGCCATGGAGACAAAAACGTGTGATCAGCTTGGTGACCTTTATCAGCATTCTCCCTCTGAAATTCTAACGTGTAACATTAGGTGTGGCTGCTGCTATGAAAAGACAGAGTATGAATATGTGGACTATCCTGGTGACAGTGGTGGTGTCACGGTGCGGTTCTAAAAGTGTCATTAAATGGTAAGTTGACACCATGTAGACTCTCACAGAGCTGGCGTTCGGCCCCGGCCTTCTGCCTCTGCACTGGCAGGACCTTCCTAGACGGGTCGCTCCTTGTTTCCTCTTTGGTCTCCCGCCTCTCGAGGCAGCCGTACCGGGTCTTTGCTTTTTAGGGCCGCCTGGTGCTTCCTGCCGCTTCCTTGGATGATACTCTGAGTTCTGTTGCTTTTTATAAAAGAAATAAATCATATGCTTTTGTTAACAAGTCCCCATATATAGTTAATAGTAGTCATTTTGTTAGATAATTGCCTTTGAAACAAGACGAGCTTTCTTCCATAACGCGCTAAGTCGCATCGCATGACATGCCATACACTCTGTCTCTGAAATGGATCTGTATTTAGAAATAAATGATTCCCAAATGTGTGACAGGCCATGCGTTTCTCCAATGGTGTAAAAATAGCCACAGTGTGTATTTAAGTGGAGGCACTGGGTTCACCAGCTCTTAGGTCTCCTGGTGCGGGAGGGGCTCCCAGTTGGGGACTGCCTCCTTCGGCCTCAGGGGGAGGTGGCTGTGTTGACGGGACGGACCAGGGCCAGGGCAGGACAGCGTGTGACAGCCAGCGGCGGAGGGACAGGGAGCGCGAGGGGCGTGAGGTGGGTGTTGCTGGACAGCTCTGGGGAGTACCCGCCCTTGTTTTCAGGTCTCCCCTGGTTTCAGAATGATGCCTCTCGTTTGAGTTAGATAGGAACCGCAGAGCACTCTTAAGTAAAAGCACATTGTAATCAGGCAAAAATTTCAGAACCCAGCAGGCACCTCTGCAGGCACATCTTTTGAATGCTGGCAGTGCTCAGAAGGTGCTGGCTTGAATGGAAACACGAACTCTGGATGATTGGTTTTGTGAGCGTCCCCAGAGCGAAGAATGGAAGGTCTTGTGGGCACAGCCCAGAGGGAAGGTCTGGCTCCCCTCGTGGCGCCCTGATGGCACTTCTGGGACTCTTCTGGTGGGTGCGACATCTCCTTTGCTGACCTGAGAGGCTGCTGCAGACCAGGGCCTGGAGGTCTTGAGCCACTCCTGGTCCTTAGGGCCTGTGGATGGTCTCCCAGGCCAAAGTTGACCTTGATTTCTGAGAAAAAGTCTTTGAAAAACTCTTTGGATGTGCAAATAGCTCGACAAAAAAAACCCCAACATTTTGGTGCTTTAAAGTATAAATTAACCAGAAACACATGATTGTAGTTTCCCATAAATCACAGAGGGGTTTGCTTGAGAGAAAAACGCGTGTCAAAACACACCTCAGGTAAAGTTTAAGGTGGTAGAATCTGGCTGTACAAGCAGGCCAGGGATTGGGGAAGGTAACATGAACCAGGCAGAGCGCGGAGGGCATATCAGCATCGGCTCACAGCTGCGGGAGACGGGACGCCAGGAGTGCTGGGCTGGGGTGGGGGGTGGCCCTTGGCTTCGTTGTCCTTCAGTTGAAGCCTGAGCTGTGCTGTGTGAGCCTTCATTTGGAATACTTGTGGAGAAAGTAAGACCAAGGCATCAAATACCCCAAGTTCAGAATTCCCAGTGGACATGGGTTTTGACTGTTCTTCACCTGCCCTCGCTCTTGCTCATTAACCCATGCCCCCCAGCCCCCCAGTGAGTTGGTAAGAGAGACTGACAATCAGCATACACGAGCCGAGCTTCTGAGCTGCATAGAGATGTTGGAAAACACTGCCAGGATTTAAAAATACCCTGTATTTGATATTCTTGGCATTGTAATGCGTATTATTTGTGAAGCAAGTATTTTTTCCTCCCTTGCTGAAATGATCACAGCATGAGATTTAATAGAGTCCAAATGAATTTATATATTTAACAAGTGAGTATAAAAACATTCACTTGACTCGTATTTAGGTTGTGAGATTTGTTGGGAATTTCTTGGAATCAGACTCCTTGGAGAGAGCACTTTTGAGAAGCTGGAGGAGAAGGAGGAGGTAATGGACTCGTGGGTGTTAAGTGCCTTCTTTGTGTTCGGCATTGTGCTTTAAAATATATCCTCTCTTAAAATACTCACACAAGTCCTTGAAGAAGACTGATGATCGTGATTATCTAGGAAGTCAAGGAAACTGAGGCTGGAGATGTGAAGGTCATTTAAACAAGACCAGCAGTGATGGCCGATTCCCCCTGACCATGAGCAGTGTTGTCCAGGACTGGAAAATACTTTGCTGGATCAATTTGTAGTTTATCAGATTTGCAAGATCCACTGGTTCTCTTCTTCAAGGTTGACAGCTGGGATGGGAACTGCAGATGCATAATAGGAGACCAAAGACCAGCCCTCTTTTTAAATAAAAATTTGTTAAGAGAAACTCGGAGGCTCAAGAAAAATTCCTTCATCATGTGAACCCTGTGTTGGTAAAAAGCATGGGGGAGTTTCAAGAAGGCTGGTTTGTGATACAAGGTAGCAGCTTGCAGTGGCCTGCACAGTCTCTCTGTTAGAAAATAACATCATAACAAATAGTAGTAGGATAAGTAACAAGGAAATAGGTAACATCCTAACAAATAATAGAATAAGGAACAATGAAACAAATAACAATAACAGAATGAGGAGCAATGAAGCAAATAACACCATAACAAGTAATTATAGAATAAGTAACAATGAAATGAGTAAAGTGCTAAAGGTTAGTAGAGGCTCTAGGTTTTGACATTTGGGGGGAGGCGTTTCTGAGGAGAGTCTGTGACTGTGTAGTGTGTCCTTCGAGGGCACAGATGGTATCCTGAGTCGCTAAAGCCTTGGAAACGTCCAGTCCTCAGAGGACGCTGGTACATTTGTCCTTCTGGCGCCCTGGTGGTGAGCATGGGGCCGTGTCCTTAGAGCCTGGCAGGGATGACGTGCAGTCTGTGCTTAGCGATGGAAATTTCTCCAAGAGCTGTTCCTCAGAGTCACAGTGAATTCATCCATGTGGTATGTGGCTGTTTGGGCAACAAGAAAGGCTTTCCCTCACATGATGGAAGTTGGAGCATTCGCTGGTTAATATTAACAGCCCCCTCTAACCAGGCTGGGACGAGGTGGGCGTGGGCGGACTTTGGAGATGCTTGGAAACCCCAGAACCTGTGCACGTCAAGAACCGCAGACAGCTGGTCCACTCAGTCCGACCGTGGCCTTGGAGAAAGGGAGAGCTAAGGGTCCTGGCCCCCGAGCGCTGCTCCCAGGCTCTGGCCACACACGATGCAGCGTAGCCAAAGGGGTACTCAGGATGGCCATCGCTTTTGAACCTTGAGATATTTGGGTTTCAGTTTTTTTTTTTTTTTTTTTTGGATGCATAGGTTAGGTTAAGGCTAAACTTGTCCACTTTTTTTCAGTGTAAACAGTGAATCATGTGAGAAGATATTTGGAAGGAACTCTTTTTACTGCTCAAATCATTTTTCAAAGCCAGAATTCAAACCTGGGCTGCTGTGCTTGTTCCAGTCAGCAGAGGCAGGAGGAGGCCAGACTCAGACACTTCAGCACCGTGACCCACCTTTGGCTCCTGGGGCAGCGCTGCTCTCGATGCCAGGCTTTGACCCAGCATTTCGGGGGACTTGAGTGCCCCGGGGAGACCCCGCCCGCCCTCACCAGTCTGGTTTTTGGAGATACAGATTTAAGGAGTCTCTAATCGTGCATGAGTGGCATAGCTGAACATTCATTTCATTCTCCCCAGGATGGGGCTTTGCAATCTCTCTCCTCCCCGAGAAGCACGGTTCTAAACCCTCTCAGCTCTCAGCTCTCCAGCCCCTCACCTGAGTGACACCTGCCCCATGGCCACGCTCAGTTCTGACTGCTCGTTCGCCCCAAGGGCGTCCCGCCTGGAGAGTGTGCTTATTTCCTGCAGCGCTGCAGTATTGACCGTCTGGGTTATGCTGGGCGGGGTGCGTGGTGCAGGTGGCCCCGGGGCTTGAGGGCTGACAGAGCAGAGGTGTGGCGGGGTGGGAGGGGGCAGACTTTGGACGTGCAGTGAAGTTGCCATGATTGTTGGGACCCAGACGGTGGGCGCTCAAGGACATGGCCCAGGACTGGCCGGGGGTGGGGGGTGGTTCTGAAGAAGAGCTGGGTATCTGAGGCCAGAGAAGCTGTCTGCTGAGGGCGGGGTGGAGGCTCTGGGGCTGGAGAGGGCAGGTGTGCCTGTGACAGGAGGACCAAGGACAGCGGGAACGGGTTAGGGCGGGCACCCCAGGTGAGGCTGGAGAGCTGGGCGGGCAATGGGTACCTCTGTGGTGCTCAGAGTCCTCTGCTGCTGGAGGGACAGCTGTCGACTATGGCACTGTCCAGCGTATGCTTGGGAACAAGTGAGCTTTATTCAGGATGTTTAATCACCGATTTATGGAGCAATTGGCTTCCAAAGACAGCTCCAACCCAGGCACCAGTAAACTGGATCTGGATTCTGTGCAGTGACTGTTATCCTGACAGTGGCAGAATTTTGAATCAGACAGTCTCTGGTTTTGAGGACTGTTGGGTGTGTAGACTAAACGTCTCAGGGTTCGAAAGGAGAACCTCAAAAGTCTTTGTGGCCCTCGCGTCACTCGACTGCAGTCTGATTAGCACCTTTGGGGCGGGGGTGTTCCTGGGCCATGGTGAGTGAGGGTACACTGCTTCGTAGCGAGTCAGGGGAGAGTTCATGACTCGGTGTTACAGGGTTTTGGACGAATATGATGGGAATGAGGCTCCCTTCTAAGTCAGAGGGTCTGTCTGGTTTGTCGTCGCCATTCAGCGCTGGTGCGGTTAAATGTGCCCGTGCTTAAGCTGTGTCTGCCAGGCCTCTCCGCTGGCCGCTTAGCCTCCTCCCCTTTCTGTGCTCTCCTCTTTGGAATTAGGTCACCAAGTCCAGCCTGTATTCATGAGGGAGGGAATTAAGTGCCAGCCTTTTTACTCCAGGGCCTGTCATATTCCAAGCCCTCCCCCCGACTCTAGTATCTTAGAAGTCGTTTGGAGAGAAAACCACACATCAGAGGGACCCTCATGGGAAAGGTGACTCATTCTGTCATCTGTCTATCACCTATGATCTGTCTATCAATATTCTAGTAGCTAACATCTGGATCATCTATCCATCATCTGTTATTTATGGTGTATCATCTATTATTGATCTATTATCTATCATTATCATCTGTATCTCTTATCTATACCTATCATCTGTTATCTGTCATCTATTATTTATCTGTACGTATCATCTATCCATTATTGATCTATTAGCTATCATCTATATATATTATCTAGCATCTATTATGTTATCAGTCATCTGTTACCTGTCTCTCATCTGTATCAATCTGTCATCTGTTATCTATGAAACAAGAATAAAAGCAGTATGAGACAGCTAATAAGAGTCTAGGAACATTGTCTTCTGAAAAGAAAATTACTGAGGCCAAGCAGTCCAAGTGTTTTTCAAGTTAATCAGCACGAGTACTTAAAGACGTCTCTTTAAATTTAATCCTTTTGTGAATCCCAGCGGGAGGTAGGCAGGTCTCCCCACAATCACCCACTGTTGTTTAGATTCGTGTTCTACTTGGCACGTTGGGTTTATATGTATATACGCGTGCATGTGTGTATATATACATGGAATCATATATATGTGGAATCCTACACACACACACACACACACACACACATATACACATGCAGTACAGCCTGTCATGTATAATCACATGCCACATATATATATTAGTCACAGAAAAATTTCGTATTAATAAGACTTCCTTTTTTCAATTGAATTTGGCTAAAGCATACAGAGAAGTACAGACAAACACATAACACTGGGCCCTATCTTTTGAAAAGGAAGTAAACACGGAGTTGAATTGTTCTGTAATGCCCACCACAGCCCTGGCTCGGCCTCTGGCCGCCTAGCTTCTTACCTCCCCCAGGGGGTAAGCATATCCTAGAGCAGGCGTGTGCTGTGTACATCGGTGCTCTAGTATCTTTGCTGCAAAGCATATTCCTCTTTTCATCTCTATCATTGTAAGCAAAGTCAAAATAATAGATGGCGTTCGGGGGCTATTTAAACACCGCACATACCGGTTCCTACTGTACAACATACATGTTTTGCCCTATTTTGCCTCTCATAATGGCGCATTTGAGACCTAGTCACGTGGATACATGCAGATCAAGTTAATTCATTTTAAATGTTCTCCATTCTGCCATTGTATGAATGATTTAGAATTTACTTATCCATTCCCTATTGATTTTCCAATATGTCAGGGAATATTTGAGTTGTTGCCAGATTTTCCCTATTAAAAGGCCGAGCACATTTAGCCTCATGCACGCGGGCTGAAACTTCCCTGGGTTGCACCCCGGGCATGGAATGGCGACGGCTCTGACTTTCCAAGGTGTTGCCGGGCAGCTGTCCGCTGTGGCTGCACCAGTGGGCACTCATGTTCCGCCTCTCCCCCACCCACCGGGGGCTGGGGGCTCACTGCTTCACACGTCAGCCCTCACGGGGTGTTTCAAGATGTCAGGTGTTTGCTTATCTTAGAAGTGTGAAATTGCGTTTTGCTTTATTTTTCATTTTCCTGATTACTAGTGATGTGATATGTTACACATATTTTTCAAAAATTTATATTCTCTCTCCTGGTCCTTGCCTCTTGATATCTTTGCCTATCTTTATTTTCTTTCTTGACTTTTCTGGTTTGCTTTTGGGGAGTAATTTATATATTCTGCACCCCAAGCCTTTTTCGGCAATCTGTATGGTTAAGTATCTATCTTGTTATTCTCAAATAGAGGATGAACTAAGCAAAGGATGTGGAAAAAAATACTTTCTGGTTATCAGGAGACTTGAGTTTTTGTTGTGGTTTGGCTGCCACCTTGCTCTTTGACCATAATTTTCCTGGACCTTAGCTTCCTTAGGTCTCAAGTGGGACAATTTGATCTCAGAACCTTGAATCTCTTCTAGATACACAGTCATATCGGAGTTAAACAAAACTAAATGTAGAGAAAGGGCTTTTGAAATTAAGGAAAAGCCTGAGTGCTGGAATGTTTGAAAACAGGCTCAATTTTTATTGCTCTAACAACTTAGATAAACGGGGATTATGTGGCTAAAGCTGGCTTGAATTTGAATAGTGTTTCAGTTTTCAACAGTACTTCCATATTTATTTCGCATTGTAGGATCTTGTTTTCGTCCTCAGGTATGTCATCGTATTTCAGGTCCCAGGCCAGGCAGCATGTCTGTCTGCTCTGCGGTGGGACACCCAGTGCCTTGAATCGGCACTGGGTGAACAGTTTGTTGAGTGACTGAAAGATGGGTGATCAGCTCATTGTCAGTCAGCAGCTCAGCACCCGTCGGGCTGGAGCCGCTCTGAAGAATGTCTTAATCTCCCGTCGTGGGCATCTCAGCATTCTCCCCAGTCCTGTTTACTTGAGTAAATAAAAAGATAACGTTGGTTTTCTAAAAATGGTTATAGATTTTGTACCAGTAGAGTCTGAATTAACGAATTTTTATTATGACTCAGTGAAAATTGTTGTAATTTGTCGATGTCTTGTATTTTCTAAAGAGCATGACCATGGTCATAATGATGAACAAAACCACTCACTACTTTTCTTCCCGTGGGTCCCAGAGCAGCTGGATACACACTGTGTTTACTGAGAACGTCCACCCCGCATCACGGCTGTGACAGGGAGCATCACTTCGGAAGAGGAGTTTGAGCCGACCTCGGTCTCCTCACGGCTGCCAGGTGTTGACCTGGAATGGGAGCTGCTGTCACCGCGCTCAGCGCTCCGGTCGGTGCGGCTGCATCTGTGAGGCCGTCTGGCCTCCGGGACCGGAGCCTGGCAGACGCGCCCCGTCTGCTGCTTCCTGCGTGGTGCCTGGGCTCGCCCTCAGTGGCTCCTGCTGCTCCCCAGGGCCTCCCTCATTCCTGCCGGCTCAGGTCTCGTGCCAGGGCCGTCAGGCCTGCGGCTGGAGCGAGGCCTCCCCGGGCACCCAGCGGGCTGCAGGCTGGTGCGCTGGGATCACGTGGCCCAGGAGGACGCGTTTCCCTGGAAAGGAGGGAAAGGTGGTTTTCTTCCCCATTTCCAGACTCGCTTCCCTTTGGGTTTCCTTTCTTCCCAAACGGCCATTTGGGGCCGGTGTGGGGGCTGGGCCAGGTGACAGATGCGGGGACAGACATGGCCTGGAGGGACACACCAGGACGCCAGTAGGAGGGGCGGGAGACGGGGCTCTGCCTTCCTGCATCCCGTGCTCAGCTCTGGTCCCGCCCTTCAGGTCTTCCTCGGCCTCTGCGGCCCAGCGACTGAGCGCCTGGTCCTGATGAACCCGGGTCTGTGATGGGCCTGGAGCCTCTCCCGGCTCAGCCTCCGGCCCCGCTGCACCCAACCTTGGTTCTGTGCCCTCTCTGCTTGGTCTCTCTCTCCTCCCGTTCCTCCTTCTCGTGTACAGAGAAGAATGGTCCTTCGTAGAACCCGTTTGCCGTCCTGAGACTGCAAGGGACCCTCATCTTTTCATCGCTCTGACTTTCAGGCTCTCCCACCAGCTTCCTCCCTTCTCTTTACCATTATATTCACCTGGCCTTGTGTCATGTTGACCCCACTAGGTTCTAGTTTCCTCAGGGACAGAATATTTCAGTTGCCCTCATTCCCACTGTGCCTGACTGCCCTCTCCGTGGCCAGTCATCATGTTTTAAAGGCCTGAGACAACACACGATGCCTCCTCCGGTTTGTGGGGTCAGGGCCCACTCCGCTCTGGAGCGGCTGCCCCGTGGGCTGGTGGTCCAGGCCCATCTGACCTTGTGGTTCCGCCATTTGGGCAGAAACCTCCCCTGCCTGGCCGCAGGGAAGGGCCGGCCTGGGAGACCCCTGCAGTGGTAGAGTCTTCTCCGTGCCCCGCGGCTGTGATGGCGCTGACGGTTTCCACCACCCACGATAACGGGGCACAGGCTCCCATCGTAGTTTCCAGTTTGGTGGATGCTTGCTGGCCCAGTGCTTCACGTTTAGCGCTTTTTCAGGCATCTGGGGGAGCATGAGACCTGTCCTCAGAGCCCTCAAAGGGTGAGGGGGTTGAGGTGGGGTGAGAGGGGCAAGGGGGGAGGATGGGGGAGGATGGGGGCAAGGATGGGGTGAAGGGAGCGGGGGGGGGAAGGAGGAAGGGCTGAGGGGTAGCTCACTTGTGTTCCACTTGGGCTCCCCTTCCCCAGCTATGCACCCTGTGACTTTGGACAGTGGACCATCCCCGTTGCACCTTGTCCCCGTCTCTGCAAAGACGAGGTAGGCTGCACCGCACCCCCCCCCCGCCCCCGCCCGAGGCCCCGGTGGTCCTGAGGGTGAAGGGAGGGAATCCCTGAAAGCAGGAAGTCCTGACCCAGGACTCCAGGCCCAGGATGCATGCCGTGTGTCGCCCTGGGAAGGGGGCGTGGGACTGGTGGGAGGGGGTTGTATTTTGTGCCTGAAGGGTGTTTCTGCCTGGAATCTGCGCTGCGAGGTCACCTCCTCTGCTCTCCTGTGTGCTGCTTTGAGATGGTTCCTCCCTCCTAGGAGCGGTTAGTCCCTTGGTCCGCGTCAGTCTTTGCTTCTGGCGGGGTGGGGGCATTGTTTGTCCCCCGTCCTCCACCCACGCGGCCTCGCGCCCTGTTCTGTCCCTCTGACCCAGAGGGACACAGTGCCGGGCGCCCGCACTCAAGGAACTTACCAAATGGCTGTATCAAAGCTTGGCTTTTCCAAGTCCATTTTTAGAACCCTTTGTCTCAATGGAATGAGAGAAAGTAAAAATAGCCAGGCAGGCGTTTCAGAGGTGTCTTAAATTATTCTCCACTCATTTTTCTTCCTATGGTGTACATATCTTTAGCTTCTATAGAGGGACAAAGAAAAGAAAAGAATATTCTGGGCGGCTCGGAATTCTATTTATACTCAGTGGTACATTATATTTCTGTAGAAGTCGCCCGGGGGGCTGGGGAGCCCGTTTTCATGGAAATCCAGCTCCTCCGGTGGCGGCTCACTGTCTGTCTGTACATCTAGCACCACGGGGGACGCGGGCGAGGGACATGGCCCAGGCGCTGGACTGGATGCACGAGGAGTGGCCGGGCTCAGGCCTCTGAAGGAGCAGAGCCAGCGGGCAGCACACAGCGGCAGGCGGTGAGGAGCGACGTTCCATGTCACGTGTGCTGTGTCACCTGTGCTCTGCCTCGTCCCATGCACGCAGCACCGCCTCTGGCCTTGGCCTCTGAGCCATTTGGCTTCCTCCTGAAAACACTTCCCCAGTTTGTTCAGTGATTGGGGACAACAAAACATAAAATATCAGCTCAGTGGAGGGCGTGAAGGCTTTGCCAGGAAGTGGGCCGGGAGTTTGTGCTGCTTGGGGCCCAGGGGTTGGGCCTTCGGGGACCGGGCCTCGCCCTGGAGCTGCAGCCGGCCTGCGGGCGCGTGGAGAGCCCGGGCAGCTCCCTGGTGGGCCTGGTGGGGAGGCCGGCGGATTTGGGGCGCCCTAGGCCCTGCTCACCGCTGCCTTTCCTCACAGGAGCCTGTTTGCAGAAGGAAGCCCTGCTCTGTGTCCAGGCCCCACCCGATTCCCGTGGCCCCCACCTTGGTGCTAAGCGGAAGGGGAGCCCTAGCCGAGGGAATGAACCAGGCGGCAAGCGCCAGCCTGGCCTTACCCACCTGACAGCTGAGGAGGCCGAGGCTCAGCAAGATTGAGCAATTTAACTGGAGTCACAGCTTAGAAAATGAGTAAATTGGGATTTGTAGCCAATCTCAAGGGGCGCCAGGTCCCAGGCTCTCCCCGCTGCCCCCAGCTCCTCTCCCACGCAGGTGGCCGCTTCCTGCTTCTCGCCCAAGCGCAGAGACGCCGCTGGCCGGCTGTTGAAGCAGCCGCCGTCCAGACAAGGGTGGGGGGTTCGGGATCTCCTCTACACTCACATTTACTTTGCTTGATATGCTTTTAGTAACAATTTGATGCCATTCGATTGCTTTCTTTCCATGATTTTTTTTGCCCTTTTTTGTCATTTTAGGGCTGCACCCCCAGCATGTGGAGGTTCCCAGGCTAGGGGTCTCATCGAGGCTGTAGCCCCTGGCCTACGCCGCAGCTACAGCAATGCGGGATCGGAGCCGCGTCTGTGACCTACACCACAGCTCATGGCAACGCCGGATCGTTAACCCACTGAGCAAGGCCAGGGATCGAACCTGCAACCTCATGGTTCCTAGTCAAATTCGTTAACCACTGCGCCACGATGGGAACTCCTCTTTCCATGATTTCTATGGTAGAATTATTCTGTATTTTCCGTGCGTACATAATTTACTCAGAAGGTGATCATCCCATTTCAGCCAAGAAAGACGTGTGCTGGACGGATACAGCATTTTATCAGAGACGTCGCAGTTCTTATCAAAGCGCTTTTCACTGGGTTTATAAGGATTTGTGTGTTTTTCTGGTAGAGACATTCAGGTGAAGGAGGACGTCTGCTTAACTTGACGTGGAGGGACACTGGGCCGCATGTGTGGACATCTGGGCCTTTTCTTGCTCTAATGACAGTGGGTTTGATCGTGGTTAAAATTAATTAGGTCGCTATCCACCTGTCTCCCCAAATCTCTCGTGTCTTCACCTCGTCCCATGGCTGTTGATGTCGGGCGACTGAGGCGAGGGCTGGGAGGTCTGTGTCAGGACAGCCCTGCTTCCCCAGCTGCTCCCTCTTCCACCTGAAGGGGGTGCTGCCCCCTCCAGAGCTGGTGCCCAGGGCCCCAGGCTAGCCCTCTGGCTCTGGTCCCATCCTCCCACCCCTGGCATGGAAGTGGGTGGGAGCAGGGCCCCTGTGTGCACGCAGCCTGTGTCCTCACGGGAGCCTGGTGAGCGGCCTGTGGGAGTGGACATTCTCCCCTCAGCTGCTTTGCGGCCCAGGATGCCTGCGTTTCCACAGCGGCCCTCGCAAATCCCGATTTTTCTTTAAAAACTGCCAGCATTTACTGCCTGGTGAAAAGGTTGGCCGGGACTTGGTCTAAATGAGAAAAACGTCCTGTTGCTTTGGAGACGGAAGGTTTACCGGTCTCGTCACCGAGTGCTTGTCCGATGACTTCTGCCACTACCTGGGAAGGAGAAACACAATCGCGCTGGGGCTCAGCTTACAGTGTCAGGCTCCAAGAGCGTAAGAGAGGTGGCTCAGATCGAGTAAAGCCAGACAGTAAACGGCAGGCTTTGCAACCACTCAGCTCCGGCCCTGCGGCAGGAAGCGCCAGCGGTCTGAGAGTGAGCAGGGCTGGCCAAACCGCTGAAACTTTATTTACTGACCAGGCCAGGGGCTGGCTGTGGCCCCGGGTCAAGGTCTGCAGACTCCTGATGGAGGCTGAGGCCCTGTTCTTACACAGAGGAGCTGAACCCCACCTCCACCGTCCCCCAGGGGACAAGGGGACAGGAAGTGCTTGGAGGCAAGGGCTTCTCCGGAGAGCAGAACAAGGCCCCCTGGAGCAGGAGGTGGCCTGGGACGCAGCAGTGGATGGAACACTGTGGGCCCGGCCCTCTGCCCCGGGGGCCGGTCTAAGACTGCAGAAGGCACAGGGTGCTTTTAGCCTTGAGCTGTTTTCAGTCAGCTCAGAGGAGGCTTGTGATTCGGCACTTGAGCTGGACCGGCCTTGGTCCTGTGTGATGAGCTCCTGTCCCGGGGGCGGGGGTGGGAGTGGGGGGTCACCCAGGCCAGGCTTTCTTAGTGCCTAGTTCTTCCGTCAGTCCCACGCCGGAGCAGGTGCCCGTGTCCGTCTCACGGGGTGCGGGGTGGGGTGGGGGTGGCGCCGCCTCTCTGCTCAGCTCCCTGGGCTGTTGCTGGCGGGCGGGCAGTTGGCGCGAGACCGTGGCTGGGGACCATCACCAGCTTCCGTGTCACTAAATAAGAGCAGGGTCTGGACAAAGCCTTGCAGCCTCACTCTTCTTACTCCGGATGAAGGCTGCTGTAAAGGGTGGGAAATGGGCGGCAGCCTCCGTTTTCAGGCAATTCGGACACCTGTGCTGAGGGAGCCAAGCTGATGTCACACGGAGCGTCTTGGCTGCACCCTGGGCAGGCAGCAGGGCAGCCCATGGCCTCTGACGGCCCTGCGGAGCTGCCTCCGCCTCGTCCCCTGCTCACCTGTGCACAGGAGCCCAGATGCTACCTAAGGTCCACCCTGCCTCGTGTTTGCAGGTTCAGAAAGATGGGTCAACTCGGAGGCCTGGCCGGCCGCCTAGGCGAGCGGCCTCGTGGACTGGAGCGGGGCATGGAAGGGAGGGAGCAGGGGCGGGGATGGAGGGGGCAGGCGACCCGGGGGGGGTTGTGGCCATGGCCGGGAAGATGGTGGTGCGCAGGAAGGAAGTTGGACCAGGAACTGGTTTTGTGGGAGGATGAACCCAGCCTCAGATATGCTGCTTCAGGCCGGGGTGGACGCGGCTCACGGCGTCCCAAGGCGCTTGGGGAGGTGGGGGGCATCTGTGCACAGGGCGCGCTGGTGCTCAGACGGGCGGCAGCTCAGAGGACCAGGGCCAGGAGTATGGGGGAGTAGGGAGAAGTCAGGGCGGGTGGGGGCCTCGACAGTGTCAGGTGCCGCCTTCAAGGAGATGAGAAGACGTGAGGACCCCAAAGGGTGTGGGGTCACAGATGGTTGGTTCCCTTCCTCTGATCTGGGTTCACTGAAGTCCAAGGAAAGTGGTGGATGGTGGAGGGCAAGAGAGAGAGATGGGGGCGGGAAGGGAAGAGGGGGGGAGAGGGACAGAAAGAGAGAGAGAGACAGAGCCGGGGACGGGGGGGTGGGGAGAAACGGAGGGAGACCGAGAGGGGACAGCAGCGTTGTGAGATGCAGTAACAGGTGAGCGCTGGGACCTGCAAAAGAATTTCTTGGGCTCCTTTTCACCTCCCTCTGTCCGGGCCTGGCAGGTATCCTGGATGAGAGCAGACCAGGTGAGCTTTGACAGTAGCAGAAACCTGCTCTCCAGACAGACACGGGGAGCTTTGGGGGGTGGGGTCAGGTACTTAGAGCAGCTGTCAGGGAGAGGAAGCCGCCAACCCAACAGACCCCAGAGCTTGAACTGTGTGACCCTGGAACCAACCATGGATGAGGCCCCGCAGGGTAGGCCTTTCAGGGCTAGGAAGTTAGAGGCCAGCGGAGCCCTGGCTGTGCCCAGCTGCTGGACCCTGGCCTCTGGTCTATGCCGGGTGGGGACCTGAGCAGAGGCCTCTGGGCTGCGCTGCCAGTGCCTGATCGCTGGGGCTCCTGGGCTCGCCCGGGTTTGGGTTTCAGGGGTGGGGCCCTGGGGCGGGGGGCCTTGGCCCGTGGCCCAGGCTCTGGAATGTGCACTCTGCCTGGTGGGCTAGCAGCTTGGCATCAGGTTCCTGCCCTGACGGCAGGGAACAAAGGGCGGATGGCTCCAGGGCTAATTAGCTGGTGAGAGCCTGGGGCCTGGGTTCGGGGTCCTGTCTCACCACCTCTGCCGTGGGCAGCCTGCTCATTGGTGTGGGGTCCCCCACGTGGGCCGGTGGTGTCAGAAGGTGGGAAGGATGACCAGGAAGGGGCCCTGGGCGCGGCCACCGTGCTGGCCTCACGCTCCAGGCCGTGCTCCCGGGTAGGTGTGCCAGACGCTTCCTGCCCTGGCAGCAGCCGAGTCTGGGCCCAGGTGCTGCCGTTAGTCGTCTTTTTCCAGCAGGAAGAAGGTGCTCTTTCTGTGTCATTTGCTTTCGTGTGTTTGATATTTGGGTAAAGGTGGGCTGAGCGGGGGGCCTGGCTGCAGAAGGCCTCAGGGTGCCTGGGCCATCAGCCAAATTCTTGGCGGAATGAATGTCTGGATTTGGTGGCATCTTAGGTTTGAGAAAGTCAGCAGGTCTTGAATATTTGACAGGAAAAATAAAAGTGGTTTTTCATTCAGAGTCATCAGCTCAACTCAGGGCAACTCAGATTTACAGAAAGTTAAAAACTATTTACACAACAAAAATAATTACAACAGGAATCTTCTAAAGAGAAGGCTGCAGCAGAGGCTGTGAACTGTAAGGAAGGGCTTGACATACAGCTTTGAAGGTGTTCATCTTGTTCAGAGAACGAGGGCCATCTTTTACCCGGACGGGGGGGCCCAGGGAGAAGCTTGGAAGGTGTGAATAAAGGGAAGCGTTTGTTAATTGGGTTTTAACACGAAACCCAACTTTTCTCCTTGGGTCAGCCCTCTTGCACCTGTTCTCAAGTCAGTGTTTTTCTCTCATCAAGTGGTTCCCTCAAGATTTAAGGCTTAGGCCCTACTTCGGAGCCTCAGTAGGGCTATCAGTGAGGAAATAGATGTCTAAAGTGTTTTTCCCCCGAGTTCTCCAAAACCAAAAAATAAATTGGTTGAAGTTGATTGCTGTTTTTCTAAATGGGTGAGAGAGTCATTGCCATTGGTGTGTCTGGGAAGGTTTGCCGTTACAGAACCTCTCTGTTGAGCGTGGTTGGCGTCCAACCCCTGGCCCAGGAGGGTCCCCCCAACTCCGCCCCCGCTGATGCTGACTCTGCGCTCGGCGCAGTACTGGGGGATTTGTAAGAACAGAGCCTGGGAATAAGTAGGAACCAGTAACCACTGTGTCTCGCGTCGAAAATCCTGTCTTTGTTCTGTCATGAACGTCCCCCCCCCCCCCCCCCCCCCCCCCCCCCCCCCCCCCCCCCCCCCCCGCCGTCCCCACCGCTCCCCCCAGGCCTGTTTGGCTGTTAATCCACACGGAGCTGCGGGACCACCCTTGGGACACCTAGATTTTTCTCTGTGAAGCATGTGAGCTGATTTGACAGCTGGAGACCTTCCTGTTAACAGCCATTATAATAAAACATTCCCTCAAACCAAATTCGACAATTATTAACATGTTTAAACAGAAAACGATGTTTACTAAGGCATTCTTCCTGAGGCTTAACATATCCTGTGCAGAGGGCGGGGCGGGGCGGGGCGGGGGCGGGGCAGGTGGAAACCTCGGCTCTACCTGTGGTTCAAGGTGATGTCAGAAATAGAGGTTTCGGTGAGACGAGCCTCTTCCTTAGTCGCTGCGAATGAACATGCAGAGGTGCCAGGCAGGCCCCGAGGCCCCAGCTTCCCAGGCCGCGGGGTCTCGCTGCAGCTGGGGGTGGGGCCGGGGGTAAAAGAGTGTCTGAGCTCCAGGCCCACCGCGTGTTTCAGCAGACAGCGACACTGTTTATTTCCTACAAGGAGCAGGGGCATAGGAGAGGGGTGGGGGCAGGCAGGGCAATCTTCCTGAGACAGGCCGGGAGCCAGCAGAGGACACCGGCGACAGGGACGGCTCACTGCGCTTTGGCTGTGTGCTGGGCACGTCCTGAGTGTTTCGCCCTTGCTGATTCGCCCTCCTTCCCGCTCACGGCATTTATCCTCCTCTTCCCTCGGGGGCGGGGCGGGGGGGCAGGCCCGAGAGCAGGTGCTGGTCGGGGAGGGTCTGTGTGCCGCCTGGGGCCCCGTGCCCTTGGGCCTGCAGCCTTTACCAGCCTTCAGTGCAGAGCCGTGGAGAGTCCTGATGAGGTTGAAGGAAAGTGACTCCTGCTCTCTAGGTGATATTTACAGAAGGATTTAAAAATTGAGGTTAAATCTGCTTGAAAGGTGACCATTTTAACCATTTTAAGTCGAGTCCAGTGGTGTTAAGTACGGTCATACTGTGCTGACATCACCAACATTCATCTCCAGAATTTTTTTCTCTTCCCAAACTGAAACCCTGACACTAATTTCCCACTGGCTTCCCCCCAGCCCCTGGCCCCTCATTCTGGAGTCTGGCTGCTCTGGGGCCCTTGGGTGAGTGGAGTCGTGCAGTGTGTGTTATTTTGTGTCTGTTATGCATGTACTGTAATGTCCCAAGGCTCCTCCTTGCCATCTCCTGTGTTAGGGTCCTTCCTTTCTGAGGCCGAGTAACATTCTGTTGTGTGGATGCGACACACCGTTTGTGTATCCATTCGTCTGTCTGATCACTTGGGCGCTTCCACCTTTTGGCTGTTGTGAGTTGGACTTAAATCCGGGGAACATGTCCGGTTGGAGGCACAGGCGGAAACTGACTGCCAGGACCCAGTGGGCAAAGCTGAGGCCACGTCTGCCACTTCCCTGCTCTGAGTACAGTGCCTGCACGGGGTGGATACTGCCTGAATGGACGAGCGACTCTATTTGCAGAAATGTCTATAAAAGATGGAAGTAGTCTTACACCTTAGAATTGAAGTAAAGGGGATTAAATGAAAAGTTATAAGGCATGAGGCACGGTGCACCTGCCATTATCTTCCTCGTTGTTTTCTCTGTATTTCTGATAGCTTGGACAAATTCGGAATCCAACCTCTGCCAGGGTCTCTGCAGCTTCATTACAGTGTAGTTCCCTCTTCACAGCTCCCAGAATCCAGATGTTCTTATAGCCAACTTGAAGATTCAAGTGAATTTATGAGAAATATGTGAAATTCAGTTTGCACAGAAGATGCCTCTTTTTCCAGCTTAGAAGTTACCTGTGTGTCTCAGGTGGATCCATGTCCTAGTTAACTGCAGTATTTTATGTGAGCATAGAAAGATTAGAAACCCGATTACATTGAAATATTTCATTGTGAACAATTTCAAACACAGATAAGCAGGGCAATAAAGGGCACAGTGATCGCTAGCAGGGCCGTCCCTCAGATCTGACCGTTACTGATCCTTTGCTGCTTGGCATACATACATGCTGCCCATTTATAACATTAAAAAAAATAGCCGGGATGTCATTTTATTTTACTCCTACATACTCCAGACTGCAGCTCTAAAAAGTGTGGACATTTCTACAATCACAAGGCCATTTGCACTCCTGAGAATTACTGTGACATATATAAGTCAGTTTCCCTCATCGGCTCAAAAACATTGTTCTGTTGAGTCTGCGTGTCTTAGCTTGACCTGCTGTAGATGGGCTGGATTGAACAGTAAGCAGTTACCGCTCACGGTTCTGGAGGCTGGGAGGTCCAAGATCAGGGTGGTGACCCGCTAGGGCCCAGTGAGACCCTCTCCCTGGCCTGCAGACGGCCACCTTCTTGCCGGGTCCTCACGTGGCACAGAGGGCTCTGTCTCTGGCTGTTCTGATAAGGGCACTAATCACCTCATAGGGCCCCAGCCTCAGCATCTTATCAAGGCCTAACTACCTCCCGAAGTCTCCGCCTCCACAGCCCATCACACTGCAGGTCAGGGCTTCCGCCTAAGAGTGGGATGGGGGAGGCGGGCATTCGGTCTGTAGCACGTGTAAGGAGCCACACCTGGCATTTATTTATTATGTCCCCTGGGTCTGCTCAGGCGGAGATGGCCATGCCCCTTCCTCAACTCCTGCGGAGGCCGCCCATTCCCTCCCGGCCCCTCAGCCTCCGTGTTCACCTTTGGACTGCCCGCTGCCCCCTGTCTCCTAGGCTGAGGTCGGTCTGGAGGAGCCCTTCTGCGCAGGCCCAGGTGTCGCGGGAATGGTTCATGCTGCTTTGGTTTGCCTCCTGGGACCTGTGCTGGGGGGCCCCCAGCACCTGACCATCCCACCTCAGCGCCACTAAGGGCCGCTGTGAGTTCAGAGTGATCTTTACAATGACGAGTGAAAAATTGTTTTTCTTCTTATTCTAAATTAAGACATTAGTCGTAAAAGATTTACAACATATAGTGAAGCCAAAGAAGTGAAGCCATCTTGAAATCCTAGCCCTAGAAAACTGCCACTGAAATTTTGTTGTAGAACTTTCCAGTATTTCTTCAAATTGTAATTATGCCATAACCATCTGTTTCCACTTACTGTGAATATGTTTTAATGGCTTGAAATATACCTTTTTTTTTTTGCTTTCTAGGGCTGCACTCATGGCATGTGGAGGTTCCCAGGCTAGAGGTCAAATTGGAGCTGCAGGCACCAGCCTACGCTGCAGCCACCAGCCTACACCACAGCCACAGCAATGCCAGATCCGAGCCCTGTCTGCGACCTATACCACAGGTCATGGCAATGCCGGATCCTTAACCCACTGAGTGAGGCCAGGGATCGAACCTGCCACCTCATGGTTACTAGTAGGTTTCATTTCCGCAGTGCCACGATGGGAACTCCTAATGTCTTGAAATGTTCTTTTACAATGTCATTGGCTGTCTAGTCCTTGTAGAGTGGAGTCAGAATATCTGTAATTAAGGTACTGCTTTTGTTGAAGTCGTGAAAATCGAGAATCCACCATCCAACATGCTCATTCACATCTGGCCCCAAACCAGTCTGAGAGCAAGTGACCACCGCATGTCTCTCTGCTTCCTGGGGCTGCTGCTACCTTTTTGGGGGTGAGGAGGGGTGGGGGACGTGAAGGTTTGGGGGCATGGGGAGAGTGGGGGAGGAGTGGGGGTGTCGTGGGAGGAGGGCTGCTGTGAAGCAGCTTGGAGAGCTTTCCTTAAGTGTCGAAATACATCTCGTGTCCCATCAAACACTCTGCCTCGTTCTGGTGTGTGAGGCCGCATCCCACAGTCTGACACCGGGCACTTGCTCCTCAAAGTGTGGGCGTCTCCTGGGAGCTCTTTGGAAATGCAGAGTCTCAGCTCCTCCCAGATGGGCTGGATTGGAACCTGCACTTTAACCAGATCGCCAGGGGCTCAGTGGGAGGGTCACTGTCTAAAGCACTTTACCCAGTGAATGCCTGGAAAAGCCAGTCTGTTCATAAGAAGAGATCTGTGTGGAAGGAACCTGCTAAATTCAGCCGTGGGTGGAGAGGAGCTTAGAAGCGGGCCAGCCCCGGGTGCCTCCTTCCTGTGGATGTGTCTGGAGAGGCCGTAGGGCCGAGAGCTGGGCCCTGCGTGGCTTTAGTAAGTTACAGGTGGCCTGGTCTTCGGTTTCCCACTTCATGTGCTAGAGACCATGTCTCTTGTTTCTCAGGGGTGGCCTGAGGTGTAAATAAAGACATGCCTATGACGCAGCAGCGCACTGCCTGGTGTGCCCGAGAGCCCCACCAGCCAGGGTCCTCGATGGCCACAAAACGCTGCTTGACCAAGCGGTGCTGAGAGCAAAGGGTAGTTGATAAATGTTATTTGGGGAAATACCAAGATGTTGAATTTCTTCCCTCCTGACTTCAGCTGCAGACATAGTTGCCAATCAGTTTTACCCGCTGGTCCCATGTAGAGAAAGCGATTAACTCTCTTGGTTGAACAGGTCCACGTTATGCTGAGAACAGCCGCCCACTCTGTGCCACATGCTTCTTATTCTTTAACCAATGAGAAAAAAAAAAAAAAAAAGAATAGCACAGCCTCCCCTCGTCTTTTTATAAAGGTCTTTCTGTTTGGTGCAGGCTCAGGCTTCCTGGGCTTTGACTCCAGAGAGGCCGTGTTTATGGGGCGTCTTCATTGTGCCGCAGCCCCACTGGTTCGGTGGTGCCAGGGGGTCAGGACGAGGGACATACTTGACTACGGTCCCTGCAGGAGAGGGGCGACACTGCTCCCAGGCACAACGTGGACCTCTGCAGTCCCGAACTGAGTCTCTGAAAAGCCGGCTCGGCGGCGGGAAGACCTTGGTGGCCGAGGGTTGGTGCACGGAACCGTTTCTGAAGCCTGGGTTTCCTGACACTCAGGGTCGGATCCTCCTCCTCGGAGTTAAGTCCTCTTCTGGGGGCGGGGCGGGGGGGGCGGCAGGTGCTCGGGGCGGGGGACAGCATTATTTAGCTCCAGTGAAAGGAATCAACCTGGGGATCTGTGTTATGCTGCAGACACAAGTTTACCTGTTTGCTTGCTTTTGTGTTTGGCATATGGCTCATGCACTGTCATGATTTGGGATCTCAGTTACCAGAGTGGAGATTAAACCTGGGCCAAAGTGGCGAAAGCACCAAATCCTAACCACTAGGCCACCAGGGAACTCCTGTTAACTGTCTGAACAACCCCTGCTTTCACACGACACCGTGTCCTGATTCAGTGCATCTTTTTAGTTCCCTGTACTTACAGGCGAATATTTCAAACTGATCTGCTTGTGGCCACAGCCCAGGTCCTTCACATCCCATGACTCCCCCCGCTCCCAAGGGAAGGGCAGCACTGTCCCCTCCCCTTCAGCGTGGGGACCGTCAGCACTTACAGAGCCCCTGATGTGCAGCCTGCAGACCAGCGTCACTTCCTCAGGAGGCATCTCTTACCCTTACACACCTTTGTCCTCTGAGGGACTGTATTTTCAGAGTCAGTTTCTGATCCTCACTGTCACAGGCTGAGGGGAATTTAGAAATGTTCTCAGACCCCAAGAAACAAGCAAGGAGGCTGTGGCTTTCCCGGAGCCCAGTCCAGTGCCCAGCGTGGGCATTGCGCCGTCCGTCAGGGGTGGCCCCGAGGCAGGTTCTCAGTGGTCCCACTGGCAGCTTGGTCTGAGGACCTGGGAGGAGGAGTTGTTTTGTAAATATCACTCGGCCACAAAACTGCTTGTTCTGAGGATTGATAATGAAAGCCATGAGCTGGGAAAATTGCGTCTTATTTTTAGACCCGCTCGTTACAAACAAGCCGACCCAGAGCTGCCGGCGTTTGGTGCCCTGTTAGCCCTGACGCCGTGCGACGTGCCTGGCCGCCCAGTCCTCGGGCGCGGATGTAGAGCGCGCCATCCTGACCGTCCTGAACCAGCTAATTCAGTGGCGTTAGGATGCTCAGGCTGTTTGAATCGCTGCCATCGTCTCTGGAACTTTCTCATCTTCCCCCGCAGCAGCTCTGCCCCCTAAGCAGCAGCGCCACACCCACTCCTCCCCTTTCCTGGGAGTCACGCTCTTTTAGGTCCTCTGTACAAGTGGAGTCCCCCAGCATGTGTCCCTTTACATCTGGCTCAGTTCCCTCAGCATCGTTCCTCAAGGTCCAGCCAGGCTGTGGCCCGTGGAGGGGTTTCCTTCCTCTGCAGGGCTGAGCAGCGTCCACGGCGTGTTTGTACCACGTGGTGGTTACGCAGCCTTGACGGACACCGGTCGCTTCCACCGCTTGGCTTTTGTGAGCAGTGCTGCTGTGAACAAGGTGCGCAGTGTGCAGTCTGTTCGAATCCTTGCTTTCCTTTCCTTTGCAGCCATACCCAGAAGTCGGTTTTCTGGGCTTGGTGGTAATTCTAGTATTGTACTTCCCACGGGCCCCTGCACTGTCTCCACAGGGGCTGCACCCCGTCCCACCCGGCCCGCAGTGTGCAGGGGCTCCCGTCCCTCCACAGCCTCACCAACCCGTGTTGTTCTCTGCATTTTTTCTGTAATAGTAGCCGTCGTAGTGGGCGTGAAGTCCTATCTCATGGTTCTGATTTGCATTTACCTGCTGACCAGCGACGCCGAGCTCTTGTATGTGTTGGCTGCGGCTGTACCTTCTCTGGAGCAATGTCTGTTGCCCATATTTGAATCAGGTTGGGTTTTTTGTTGTTATTGTTTGTGGTTAGTTGCTTTTTTCGACCCGAGAGAGTGAGGACACTTCCGTTAGTGTCCGCTTCAGCTTCTCCTGACCTTTGTGAGTGCGGCATCATGCTAAGCTGGGGCCAAGTTCCGTTCCCGTGGCTCCTGGCAGGTAGCAGGACTTGGGGTTTCCTGGTAGACTGGTTACCTGGGCTTTACAAGCCGTATTACAGGGGCCGCAGACCAGATTGCAGAAAGCAAGGCGGCAGTGTGTCCCCCATAAGTCAGCGAGGAGAGCTCTCTGATCAGAAGCCCCCTCGTCCCCAGCGCCCCAGCCCCTGCTCCTCACCTCAGTCTTCAGATGTCATCTAACTGGGAGGAAAGTCGCGCCTGGAACAAAACCCACCTTGGCACTTAGGGCTTTTCCAGATAAAAGCTTATGTTCTCTTTTTTGTCAGCGTTTCTTTGAAACTGGGGACTTAACATGATTGAGGCTTGTGAAAAGCCATCGCTAACATGCACTCTTCTTCAACTGCGACATGGACCTTTACTCCACACGCTCTCTAAACACAGATAATTGCCATGGTAACCGCAGTGTTCACGACTCTCACACATACACTTGCACCTTCCTTAAAGAAACACAGAGCACAACAATGTAGAATTGAAACAGTAAATCACTTGAATGTTTTTTATTTGTTGTTACATAGTTGTCAGAATCTAGAGAAGAGCTGGACACTGTCACCCGCTGTCAGTTGTTCTTGGACGGAGTAGCTCTTTGGCTCGGCCCTTTGACATCTCTCCAGAAAGCAGGGCGTCGTTTGTAATACGGTGTGAGGACTGACCGACGGGTTTGTAGATTGTCAGGGTCAGAGACTTTGAAAGCAGGAAATGTCATTAAGAACACAAAGTACTGACTAGGAGAGATTTTTACACGACACATTCACTGTCATCGGTTCAATTAAATTCACTGTCTTCTGTTAAATTCCAGCTATGATTACCCATCAATTTGTAAACATTTGCACAAACACGCGTTTGTGGTGGCATCTAATTGTATCTTCGGCCGTGTTTGGAAACACGCACGGCCATCTTGCTGTGCCTTCAGAAGTCTCTTTCTTGGTTATGTAAACAATCTTGTCTGCCCCATGAATACTTATGAGCGGTCAGTGGAGGGAATGCACAGGATGTCACCAAGAGGCATCTCAAAGTGGCTTCTGACCACCTGCAGCTTCTGGGGTTCTGGATTCTAGGCACCATCAAGACCCAGCGTCCGACCCGATAGTGTGTCATTACAGGTGCCTTCAGCAAGCCTTCTGCTCTTGGTTTTGCTTGTTACACAATGTTTTGTCTGTGTATGAAAAGAACTTTCCGTAATTCTGTCGGTCATGACAACTGCCTTTCTTCATCACTCATGCATCCGAGGTCTGACTTTCCCATCGCTAACCGCTCTGGCTCCGGAATATAAATATTTTGGTGAGAGAGAAGAAAGGACACTCTTCTGTTTGATTGTTTTCTTTTAATTTAAAAGTCTAGCTCAACCCCCCAAAATGCTGAACGTTTCATATGGCTGTGGCAGTGAAGGTGAACTTGGGCAGTATGGTGAGCACTCCTCTATGCTTAGACTGGAGTGCCTCCAGACCCTGACACCCCCTTGTCAATTTGGAAGGGCCTCCCTGAGGTTTTTATATCCTTAGCCCCAAGAGGCATTTCTCATTTACGAGAGAGAACATGTACGTTTCAAGGACAGCTCTGCAGTAGTTCTGCAGAAAGTACGCAGAGATAATGGTGGAGTGAGAAACTTTTTTTCTAACCTAGTGAATATAGTATTTGCCTCCCAAATCTATCGTTTGTGTGTGCTTCTCTGTTTTCTGTAATCTAATCGTAACCTCCATAAGCCTGAACTCTGTGAGGAAAGAGATACCTCTGATGGCAATCTCTGCATCTGCCCTGAACTTGCCGTGTGGGGTTTGAGAACAGAAGTGACCTCCTCCAGACTCTTCCACTGCTGTCTTATGCAGGAACTGCCAGGCAAAGCCGCTGCTCCCTGAGGTCGACGCCAGATGACCGCTTCTCTCTGCTTTCCCGAGCACAGGCTGGGTGCATGAAAAATGGGTAGACCTTGGAGGAAGACCGAGTGACGACATGAGAATTCAGCTGCTGATGGACCTCTATTGGAAACCGTCGTTATTAATTTCATTTCTCTGCGCGCGAGCCAGGTGCTGGGTGATAGAAAAAGCTTGTCTCCACAGCTTAGTTCTCTTTAGCTAGGATGGAAGAGAGGGCTGGCCAGTGTGGACTTGGCCATCAGGTCTTCTTTGAGGCCATGTTTGCTGTGAACTCGCCTGTCCAGAGCATCCGCTTACTGGAGAATTCCTCCTCCCCGCAGGTCTCAGCTCAAACACTGCTTCTCAGGAACACATCCCCTGAGGTTTCTGGAGAGGAAGAAATCGCCCCTCTTAGGCATCCGTAATTCCTTGTGTTGCCCTTTGTAGCAATAGCTGCAACTTGATTTTTTATTGAGGCATAATTGACGCACATTATATTAGTGTCAGGTGTACAATGTTATGATTCAGTATTTGTTTATACTGTGAAATGATCACCGCAATAACTGCTCAACATACGTCACCTAGTTATGGAATTTTTTCTTTCAGTGGGAACTTTTAAGATCTATCTCTTAGCAACTCTCAAATATGCAATATAGTGTTTTTAACTGTAATCACCGTGCTGTATGTTACATCCCCAGGACTCATTTATTTTACAACTGGGAGTTTATAACTTTTGACCCTTTACCTGTCCCCCCCCCACTTTACTGTTATGTAATTCTCTATGTAACAACTCCTAGACTGGGAACTCTGTGAGGGCAGCTGTTGAACCCTGTACCACTGGTCCTAGTGTCTAGTACCTGGTACCTGGCACACGGTAGAAGCTCAGCCAGTATTTGCTAGAGCAGCCAGATGGATCCTGATAGCTGCTCATGGCGCGAAGATTTACTTCTGGGTGAATCTCACACCTGTCTCCTTTCCAGAGCCCCTGGGGTCACCTTTGTTCCCTGCTCATCACCTGCGTGTAGACAATTCCTAAAGGCTCCTAAATGGTTTCGTTGTCTGCAGTTTGTGCCCGTTCATATCAACAACTGCTCTTATAGCCAGAGTAAGCCTCAGAAACACAGATGTGACCGAGCTCTCTCCAGGAAGGGTACAGCATCCTGTGACGTGGGGATCTGCCTGCCTGACCCTGTCCCCGTCCCCCACTCCCGGCAGAGCCCCATCAGGCATCTCACTCTTCCCTGACTTTGCGCATGTTGTTTCTCTGGGCAGGATACCTTGGCCCCTGCCCTTTATCTGGAAAATGCACGCTCATCCTCCAGCCCCAGCCGCCCCTCCCTCAACTCCTCCGGTCAGCTCACTGTCGCTCAGTGTTGCTCAGCGGCCATGCCCAGTCGAGGGCCCTGCTCAGCACTGTCTGCTTCACATGTCCGTCTCGCTTGCTTGACTGGGTTCCTGGAGGGCCCAGGGCATGCTATTCACGTAATTATCCCCGTTTTCTCTCCATCCTTCGATACAGTGCCTGCCACTTAATAAAAGTTTTGAAGGAATAAACAATGTTCCATGTCTTAGGAATTTACTAAATTTTTTCCCCAGGACTGTCAACTCCTCTTCCAGGCAGCTCTCAGGCTTCTGGAGGCATAAATAGTGTTTTACATTCTCCCTACATATTGCTTTTTGCTGATTGTACATCATAAGAACATACTAAACATTTGTGATAGAATACTAGTAGCTCAGTCCATTTACATTTTTGGTTGTATATAACAATAATTTTGGCCTATGATAGTATTGTTAGAAATATGTCAAGAACTATAATTTGTGGAATTTCCACTGTGGCACAGTAGGTTAAGAATCTGACTGCAGCTTGTGTCGCTATGGAGGTGTGGGTTTACTTCCTGGCCCAGTGCAGTGGGTTAAAGGATCTGGCATAACTGCAGCTGCAGCCTAGGTCACAGCTGTGGCTCAGATTCAGTCCCTGGCCCAGGAACTTCCTTATGCCATGGGTGCAGCCTTATTTAAAAAAAAAAAAAGGCACTGTAATTTGTCTCATAGTCTTTTGAATATGTCATTTTTATAAATCTCCAATCATCTTTTTGATAGGTCCTTCCATTCACATTAATGTACAAAATTACAACTGAGGTTTTTGAAAGTTCTGTTTTTGAAAAAAATTGTCTCAATTAATATAATTTCCTATGCAAGTTCATTGCTTTTTTCTAAAGCATGAATTCGAGATTCAGTAACAGATCACTGTAATAAAAATTGAGATTTCATTTCAGGGTAATGCCGACTTCATAAAATGAGTTTGCGAGTACTTCCTCCCTTTTTGTCAAAAGGAAGAGTTTGAGAAGGATTGTTATTAATTCTTTAAATATTTTGTAGGATTCATAGCCATTTGTTCTTGGACTCTCTTTGGTAGGAGGTTTTAAATTACTGATTCAATCTTATTCTTGGCAGTTGGTCTATTCAGATTTTCTGTTTCTTCATGATTCACTCTAGGTATCTATGAAAGTATCCATTTCTTTTAGGTTGTCCAATTTGTTGGCATTTCATTGTTTGCAGTAATGTCTTATGATTCTTTGCATTTCTCATGATCAGTTATAATGTCTCGTCTTTCGTTTCTGATTTTATTTATTTGAGTCCACTTTCTTTTTTTCTTAGTGACTCCAGCTAAAGATTTGTCAATTTTATATATTTTTTTCAGAAAGTTTTTTTTTGTTTCATTGATCTTTTCTATTGCCTTTTTAGTTTCTGTTTCATTTATCTGACCTGATCTTTGTTATTTCCTTCTTTCTATTAACTTTGGGCTTCATTTGTTCTTCTTTTTCTAGTTATTTTTCTAGTTATTTGAGGTATAAAGTTAGATTATTTTATTTATTTATTTATTTATTTTTGTCTTTTTCTTTTTTTTTTAGGGCCGCACCCGTGGCATATGGACGTCCCCAGGCTAGTAGTCTAATTGGAGCTGTAGCTGCTGGCCTATGCCAGAGCCACAGCAACACGGGATCCAAGCCGCGTCTGCGACCTGCACCACAGCTCATAGCGATGCTGGATCCTTAATCCATCCACTGAGCAAGGCCAGGATCGAACCCGCAACCTCATGGTTCCTGGTCAGATTTGTTTCTGCTGCACCATAATGGGAACTCTTAGGTTGTTTATTTTAGATCGTTCTTGTTTCTCCCTATAGGTGCTTATCATTATTAATGCCCTCTTAAAACTGCTTCCATAAGTTATGGTATATTGTGTTTCCCTTTTATTTGTCTTAAAGTATTTTTTGATTTCTCTTTTGATTTCCTCTTTGGCCCATTAGTTCAATAGCATGTTGTTTAATCTCCACGTATTTGTGAATTTTCTAGTTTTCTTCTTGTAATTGCTTTCTAGTTTCATAACACTGTGATCAAAGAAGATGCTTGATGTGATTTCAGTCTTCTCAAATTTACTGACTTATTTGGTGGCCATAGTTCTATCCTGGAAGGTGTACCACATGTGCTTGAGAAGAATGTGTGTTCTAGTGCTCTTGGATGGAATGTTCTGTATATGTCTGTTAAGTTCCTTTGGTCAAAGGTGTAGTTCAAGTCCAAAATCAGTTTTCTTACTGATTTTCTCTCTGGGTGACAGTTCATTGTTGAAAGTGTGATATTAAAGTCCCTTGTGTTATTGTATCGCTGTCTACTTCTCTCTTCAGTTCTGCTAATATTTATAAATTTAGGTGCTCTGATATTGGGTGCATAAATGTCTACAATTATTTCCTTTCTCTTTTGCATATCTAGTATAGGTTTTGCTCTGTGGTTACCATGGGTCTTATATAAAATATCTTATAATTATTATTTTTTTAATAATGATTTTTATTTTTTCTGTTATGCCTGGTTTACAGTGTTCTGTCAATATTCTACTGCACAGCAAGGTGACCCAGTCACACATACATGTATGCATTCTTTTTCTCACATTATCATGCTCCATCATAAGTGACTAGATATAGTTCTCAGTGCTATACCGCAGGATCTCATTGCTTATCCATTCCAAAGCCAATAGTTTGCATCTATTAACCCCAAATTCCCAATCTGTCCCACTCCCTCCCCTTCCCCCTTGGCAACCACAAGTCTGTTCTCCATGTCCTTGATTTTCATTTCTGTGGAAAGGTTTATTTATGCTGTATATTAGATTCCAGGTATAAGTGATATCATGTGATATTTGTCTTTCTCTTTCTGACTTCACTTAACATTAGAGTCTGTAGTTCTATCCATGTTGCTGCAAATGGCATTATTTTGCTCTTTTTATGGCTGAGTAGTATTCCATTGTGTATATATACCACATCTTCTTAATCCATTCACCTGTTGATGGACATTTAGGTTGTTTCCATGTCTTGGCTATTGAGAGTAGTGCTGCAGTGAACATAGGGGTGCATGCGTTTTTCTCAAGGAAAATTTTGTCTGGGTATATGCCCAGGAGTGGGATTGCTGGGTCATAGAGTAGTTATATATATATAGTTTTCTAAGGTACCTCCATAGTGTTTTCCTTTTGTGGTTGTACCAATTTATATTCCTACCTACCAGTGGTGCAGGAGGGTTCCCTTTTCTCCACACCCTCTCCAGCATTTGTTATTTGTGGACTTGTTAATGATGGTCATTCTGACTGGTGTGAGGTGGTACCTCATAGTAGTTTTGATTTGCATTTCTCTAATCATGAGTGATGTTGGGCGTTTTTTATGTGCTTTTTGGCCATCTGTATATCTTCTTTGGAGAAACGTCTACTCAGGTCTTTTGCCCATTTTTCAATTGTGTTGTTGGCTTTTTTGCTGTTGAGTTGAATAAATTGTTTGTAGTATCTTATAATGGTCTGTTTTAAGCTGAAAATAATTTAATTTCAAATGCATAAACTCTACATTTTTTACACTGTCCCCTTTTTATGTTTTTGGTGTTATGATTTACATGTTTTTATTATATGTTCATTAACAGATTATCATAGTTATTGCTATTTTCAATAATTTTGTAATTAACCTTTATACAAGAGGTATAAGTGATTTGGTCACCACTGTTAACAACATTAGAGTATTCTGAATTTAACTATATATTTACCTTTTCCAGTGACTTTTATATTTTCTTATGTTTTCATTGTTATTAATTAGTATCCTTTTGTTTCAGGTTGAAGATGTTCTTTTAGCTTTTCTGTTAGGCCAGTAGTGGATAAACTCAGTCTTTTGTTTGTCCAAAAACCTCTTTATCTCTCCTTCAATACTGATGAGAAACTTTGCTGGGTAGAGAATTCTTGGTTGGCAATTTTTTCTTTCAGCCCTGTGATTGTACAATGCCACTCCTTCTGGCCTGCAGTCTGAATGTCTGCTAATGGTCTCACAGAAATTCCATGGTACATGGCACGTTGGTTTGCTCTTGCTGCTTTGTCTTTAACTCTTGAATATTTAATTATAATGTGCTTCATGTGGCTCTCTGTAGATTCATCTTATTTGGAACTTTCTGGGCTTCCTCGATCTGGATGCGTCTTTTTTTTTCTCCTCACGTTCAGGATATTTTCAGCCGTTATTTCTTTGAGTAAACTTTCTGTCTTTCTTCTCCTTCCATGACCCCTATACTATGTATATTTGTCCACTTAATAGTAGACCACCAGTCCCTTAAGCCATCTTCACTCTTTTTTTTAAAGTTTCACTGAAGTCTAGTTGATTTACAATGTTGTGATAATTTCTGCTATACAACAGAGTGGTTCAGTTTATATATACACGCAGCCATTCTTTTTCAGACTATTTTCCCATGTAAATCATCACAGAATATTAGGTAGAGTTCCCTGGGTCATGCAGCAGGTTCTCGTTGGCCAGTCATTCCACGTGCCACAGTGGGCATATGCATCTTTGCTCTTTTTCGTTCTTTTTTCTTTTGATTGTCTGTTGGATGAATTCTGTTGCTTTGTTTTCAAGTTTGCTGATCCTTTTTTTCTGTTTGATCTAGTCTGACTTTGAGCCCTTCCACTGATTTTTTTTCAGTGCAGTTCTTGTGTTTTTCAGCTCTATGATTTCAGCTCTATGATTGGTACTCTTTAATATTTTTAGTCTTTGTTGAAATTTTCCCTGTGTTCATGCACTACTCTCCTGACCTCAGCAAACATCTTCTGTGACCATTATTTGAACTGTCACGTAAGTTATTTTTCTCCAATTCATTCAGATTGTTTTTCTGGAGATTTGCCTTGTTCTCTTTTTCTGGAACATATTACCTATTTCTTCATCTTCCTTGGCCCTCTCTGAGTTGGTTTCTCTGCATTAGATGAAACAGCCTTGACAGACTGCCTTCATGTAGGAGATGAACATCACCAGTCATCTGGAGCTTTTGTTGTCTCTCAAACCTTGTGATTGTCCAAGCTGCTGTGTTTGTTCTTAGTGGCTCCCAGCAGTTGAGAGTGCACCAAGATCCCAAAGGGCGGGATCACAATCAGCATCTCCATGCAGGCTGATTAGAAGCTAGCCTTCTGGCCACAAGTGGGAAAGTATGAAGTTCAACTTCCTTTACGGAGAAACTGGGAAATGGGCACCTTTGCCTTCTCCTCTGCACTGAGTCTGGCTGGGTAGCCATGGGGGCAGAAGCAGAAGTAAACTGTGTCTTTGTTGGCTGCAGTTCTGTGGAGCTCATGGATGCAAGCCATGGCCATCAGGGTGCCACGATCTGGGGGCCTTCCTCCAGGCGGTGGCTGCCAAAACGTGTCTAGGTACATGTACAGTCTCTTGGCAGAGAGGTGCTGGTGCCCTTGTATGTTGCTGGGGTGAGCTGGAGGAAGAAGGTGGGGGCGCTGTCCACGGGCTGCCCTGGGCTCTGGGAGGAACTGCAGCTATGTCCTAGCCGGTGCCTAACTAGGAGCAGCCCTCAGACTATAAACTATGCAGTCTGGCCTCTTCCAGGGAAAGCCTGGGCCATGGGCATTTCTGCCTGCTCCCTCTGCTCCGCCTGTGGGGACAGCCGAGGTGAGTACCCGTGCTCCTGTTGAGGACTGCTTCCTTGTTTGCTGTCCTGCTCTGAGCCGGGGTGGAATCCCACTGGCTTTCAGAGCTGATGTCTCCATGGCCCAGGCCTCAGTGGGGAGCCTTACGATCTGGGTGCTAGGTGTAGGGGACCACATCTCCCGATTTTGTGGCAATGCTTTGGGGGTGGGACTCATGGTCAGGGTTGTCTCTGCCTCTCCTGTCCTTTTCGCTGTGGGTTCTTATCGTTCTCCTTGTGTAGAGTCAGTGTGGTCTTCTCTCTAGGGCTCTGCTCCATGTGGACCTGTGTATTCGGGGCATCTGTGGTGAGGGAACTGGGGCCGTTTATTATTTGAACCTGATTGATGCACTTTATGATTATCCCAGAGTTTATCTGATGTTTCTGGTTTTGTCTCTTTCTCGTCTCTTATTCCTGTTATACAATGTATTATATAGGGCCACCCACTGGCTCGAAAACTGTTTTCTATATCTTTTTAAACACAAAATGTCAGCCAAGTCAGGCCCATGAACTAAAACTTTAGTGTATTGTTGGCAATTCGAATTGACCTCAGTTTGTTAATTAAGTCTTTGGCAGTTCAATCAGTTAGAAATCTACAAAGCTATGTTTTTATCACTCTGCTTTTTATCCCCACCCCACCCCCGCCACAAAAGCACCTAAGACACTTTGCTAAATACTTGATTGAATCTGAGGTTCCAGTGTCTCTAGTTTTTTTACCAAGTGGCCTTAGCCAGGGAGTCCCAGTGGTTAATCTCTCAAGTCTTTTGGGGAATCACTGTTCCCAGTGACTGCTGCTTCTTTTTGAAAGAGTTTACAAGCCTCTGTTTAATAATTTGTTCAAGAGTTTTTCTTGAGATTGATTTCAGCTCTTACATGGTGATTTTTAGCCCTTTTCCTTGAGCCTTTTCCTATGTTTGGAAATCAGGATATGTGCTTTTGGCACCTCTCTTATTCTCTCCAAAGCTGAAATACAACACTTCTGTCATCACACTGGCATATTCTTTTAGAATTTTGAGTATAATCTGTATGGACCTAGAGATCTGAATTCATTTGTTAGCAAGGTATCTCTCTTACTGCTGTGATTTCTTTTGGATTTTAATTCCTTGAAGCATTTTTATTTTGCCTTTTCAGTGTTTAGACCCTCCCTCCTTCATGAGGGTTCAGAACCATATTTGTTTTAGTCATTACTGTTTCCACAGTGCCTGACCCATAAGACTCTTAATAAACACATGTCAGATGAATGAGTGAAAGTTGAGTTATATACAGACTCTGCTTACTAGACTGGTGACCCCAAGAAGGCTGTTATAGGCATGGATCGCTTGTGATTTTGTAGATAGTTCTTTGCCTCAAGCATGTATTATTTTTTTTCTTAATGGATTTTATTTCAATTATAGGTGCACATAAATCATCACAAGTCAATTTTACAGGTTTTGTATCCCAAACCCACAGTGCATCCCCCCACCCCCCAGACTGTCTTATTTGAAAAACCAAGGTTTTCCAAAGTCTGTGAGTCATTGTCTGTTCTGCAAAGAGGTTCAGTGTGTCCTTTAGTTTCCACATGTAAGCGGTAGCATTGGGTGTTGCTGTCTCATTGTCTGACTGGTTTCACTTCGCATGCTAATTTCTAGGTCCATCCATGTTGCTATAAATGTTGGTAATTAGTTCCTTTAAATGGCTGAGTAATATTCCATTGTGTGTATGTACCATATCTTCCCTATCAACTCCTCTGTCGATGGGCATTTAGGTTGTTTCCATGACCTGGCTATTGCATAGAGTGCTGCAATGAACACTGGAGTACACGTGTCTTTTCGAGTCAGGGTTTCCTCTGGATAGATGCCCAGGAGTGGGATTGCTGGATCCAATGGTAATTCTGTTTTTAGTTTTCTGAGGAATCTCCATACTGTTTTCCACAGTGGTTGCACCAATTTGCATTCCCCACCAACAGTGTAATAGGGATCCTTTTTCTCCACACCCTCTTCAGCACTTACTGTTTGTAGATTTTTTGATGATGGCCATTCTGGCTGGTGTAAGGTGGTGCCTCACAGTGATTTTGATTTGCATTTCTCTAATGAGGAGCGATGTTGAACATCTTTTCATGTGTTTATTTGCCATCTGCATGTCTTCTTTGGAGAATTGTCTGCCTAGATCCTCTGCCCATTTTTTGATGGGGTTGTTTGTTTCTTTGGTGTTGAGCTGTAGGAGCTGTTTGTAAATTTTGGAGATTAATTCCTTGTCAGTTGAATCATTTGCAAATATTTTCTCCCATTCTGTGGGTTGTCTTTTCGTTTTGTTTAGGGTTTCCTTAGCTGTGCAGAGACTTTGAAGTTTCATTAAGTCCCATTTGTTTATTTCTCTTTTTATTGTCCTTACTCTGACAGATGGATCTGAGAAGATGTTGCTATCATTTATGTCAGAGAGTGTTTGGCCTATGTTTTCCTCTAAGAGTTTTATAGTATCTGGTCTTATATCTAGATCTTTAATCCATTTTGAGTTGATTTTTGCACATGGTGTTAGGAAGTGTTCCAGTTTCATTTTTTTTACACGTAGCTGTCCAGTTTTCCCAGCACCACTTATTGAAGAGGCTGTCTTTTGTCCAATGTATATTATTGGCTCCTTTGTCATAGATTAGTTGACTATAGATGCGTGGATTTAATTCTGGGCTTTCTATCCTGTTCCACTGATCTATATTTCTGTCTTTGTGCCAGTATCATACAGTTTTGATGACTGTAGCTTTGTAGTAGAGTCTGAAGTCAGGGAGCCTGATTCCTCCAGCTCCATTTTTCTTTTTCAGGATGTCTTTGGCTATGCTGTGTTTTTTGTGTTTCCAGACAAACTTTAAACTATTTTTTTCTAGTTCTGTGAAAAAGGTCCTTGGTAATTTGATAGGGATTGCACTGAATGTGTAGATTGCCTTGGGTAGTATAGTCATTTTGATAATATTGACTCTTCCAGTCCAAGAGCATGGTATGTCTTTCCACCTGTTCAAGTCATCCTTGATTTCTTTCATCAGCGCCTTATAATTTTCAGAGTACAGGTCTTTTGTCTCTTTGGGCAGGTTTATTCCTAAGTATTTGACTCTTTTTGATGCGATGGTAAATGGGATTGCTTCTCTAATTTCTCTTTCTGATCTTTCATTGTTGGTCTATAGAAATGCAGTTGATTTCTGTGTATTAATTTTGTATCCTGCAACTTTGCCAAATTCATTGATGAGCTCTAACAGTTTTCTGGTTAGAGTCTTTAGGATTCTCTAGGTATAGTATCATGTCATCTGCAAAAAGTGATAGTTTTACTTCTTCCTTCTCAATTTGGATTCCTTTTATTTCTTTTTCTTCTCTGATTGCTGTAGCTAGGACTTCCAGAACTATGTTGAATAGTAGTGGCGAGAGTGGACATCCCTGTCTTGTTCCTGATCTCAGCGGGAATTCTTTCAGCTTTTCACCATTGAGAATGATGTGAGCTCTGGGTTTGTCATAGATGGCCTTGATTATGTTGAGGCATAGTGGCCCCTATGCCCACTTTCTGAAGAGTTTTTATCAGAAATGGGTGTTGGATTTTGTCAAAGGCTTTTTCTGCATCTATGGAGAGGATCATATGGTTTTTATTCTTCAGTGTGTTAACGTGGTGTATCACACTGATTGATTTGCAGATATTGAAGAATCCTTGCATCCCTGGGATAAATCCCACTTGATCGTGGTGTACAATCCTTTTAATGTATTGTTGGATTCGGCTGGCTAGTATTTTGTTGAGAATTTCAGTGAGATTGGCCTGTAATTTTCTTGTTTTGTGCTATCTTTGTCTGGTTTTGGTATCAGGGTGATGGTTGCTTCATAGAATGAGTTTGGGAGTGTCCCTTCCTCTGCAACTTTTTGGAAGAGTTTCAGAAGGATAGGCATTAGCTCTTCTCTAAATGTTTGATAGAATTCACCAGTGAAGAAGCCATCTGGTCTTGGACTTTTGTTTGTTGGAAGTTTTTTAGTCACAGTTTCAATTTCAGAACTTGTGATGTCTATTCATATTTTCTATTTCATCTTGGTTTAGTCTTGGGAGATTGTACTTTTCTAAGAATTTGTCCATTTCTTCTAGGTTTTCCATTTTATTGCCATATAGTTGCATATAGTAGTCTCTTATGATCCTTTGTATTTCTGTGATGTCTGTTGTGACTTCTCCTTTTTCATTTCTAATTTTATTGATTTGTGTCCTTTCTTTTTCTTGATAAGTCTGGCTAAGGGATTATCAATTTTGTTGATCTTTTCAAAGAACCAGCTTTTAGTTTCATTGATCTTTTCTATGGTTTTCTTTGTTTCTATTTCGTTGATTTCTGCTCTGATCTTTATGATTTCTTTTCTTCTACTAACTTCGACAGGTCTTGTCAGTTCTTCCCTCTCTAGCTGCTTTAGATGTAAAGTTAGGTTGTTTATTTGAGCTTTTTTTTGTTTCCTGAGGTAGGCTCGTATTGCTATAAACTTTCCTCTTAGAACTGCTTTTGCTGCATCCCAGAGGTTTTGGGGTGTCGTGTCTTTGTTGTCATTTGCTTCTAGGTATTTTTTAATTTCCTCTTTGATTTTTTTTAGTGATCCATTGGTTATTTAGTAGCATGTTGTTTAGTCTCCACGTGTTTGTATTTCTGGCCATTTTTTCCTTGTTGTTGATTTCCAGTCGTATAGCATTGTGGTCAGAGAAGATGCTTGAAATGATTTCAATTTTCTTAAAGTTACTGAGGCTTGATTTGTAACCCAGGATGTGATAATCTTAGAGAATGTTCCATGCGCACTTGAGAAGAATGTGTATTCTGTTGCTTTTGGATGGAATGTCCTATAAATATCTATTAAGTCCATCTGATCTAATGCTTCCTTCAGGTCCTGTGTTTCCTTATTGATTTTCTGCCTGGATGACCTGTCCATTGCTGTGAGTGGGGTGTTAAAGTCCCCCACTATGATGGTGTTATTGTTGATTTCTCCTTTTAAGGTTGTTAGCAGTTGCCTTATATATTATGATGCTCCTACGTTGGGTGCATAGATATTTAAAATTGTTACATCTTCTCCTTGGATTGATCCTTTGATCATTATGTAGTACCCTCCCTTGTCTCTTATAATGTTCTTCATTTTAAAGTCTATTATGTCTGATACGAGTATTGCTACTCCAGCTTTCTTTTGATGCCTGTTTGCGTGGAATATTTTCTTCCATCCTCTCACTTTCAATTTGTATGTGTCTCTAGAAGTGAAGTGGGTCTCTTGAAGACAGCATATATATGGGTCTTGTTTTTGTATCCATTTGGCCCGTCTATGTCTTTTGGTGGGGGCATTCAGTCCATTAACATTTAAGGTAATTATTGATATATATGTCCTTTTTGCCATTTTATTAACTGTTTGGAGTTTTTGTTGCTCTTTTTTTCTTCCCTTATTCTCTTGTTGTCTCCTCTCACAAGATGGCTATCTTTAATGTTGTATTTGAGTTGATTTTTGATTTTTCTTATTTATTTGTGTATCGATTGTAGATTTTTGGTTTGCGGTTACCTGAAGTTTTGATATAGGAGTCTCTATATAACTGAGATTGTATTGAGCTGTTGGTTTCTTAATTGCACATGCTTCTCCAGTGACCTGCATTTGTGCTCTCTTCTCATGATTTCTGATTTTGGTAGCATAATTGTGCATGTATGATTTAGTATCTTTACTGTATATATGCCTTTATTGGTGGGCCTTGTCATTTGTGGTGTTTTTGTTTCTGGTTGTGGCCTTTTCTTTTCTGCTTAGAGAAGTTCCTTTAGGATTTGTCATAAAGCTGGTTTAGTGTTACAGAAATCTCTTAGCTTTTGCTTATCTGTAAAGGTTTTGATCTCTCTTTCAAATCTGAATGAGAGCCTTGCTGGATAAAGTAATCTTGGTTGGAAGTTTTTCCCTTTCATCACATTTAGTATATCATGCCACTCCCTTCTGGCCTGCAGAGTTTCAGATGAAAATCTGCTGATAACCTTATTGGGGTTCCCTTGTATGTCATTTGTTTCTTTTCCCTAGCTGCTTTCAATATTTTCTCTTTGTCTTTAATTTTGGTCATTTTGATTTATATGTGTCTGGGGGTGTTCCTTCTTGGGTTTATTTTATATGGTACTCGTTGCGCTTCCTGGATTTGAGTGAGTGGTTCCTTTCCCATATTAGGAAAGTTTTCGGCTGTAATCTCCTCGAATATTTTTTCTGTCCCCTTCTCTCTCTCTTCTCCCACTGGCACCTCTATAATATGGATGTCAGTGCGTTTAACATTATCCCAGAGTTCTCTGAGACTCTGCTCATTTCCTTTTAATCTTTTATCTCTTTTCTCTTCTGCATTAGTGATTTCCACTAATCTGTCCTCCACCTCACTGATTCGTTCTTTTGCCTCCTGTATTCTTGTTGGCTGCTTCTAATGAATTTTTTATTTCAGTTATTGTATTTTGCATCTCTTCTTGTTTAATTTTTACAGCTTGTATTCCTTTGCTCAGTGTTTCCTGTAAATGATCAGTCTTTGCCTCCAGTCTATTTCCAATGCCTTGCATCATCTTCATCATCAACAGTCTAAAGTCTCTTTCTGGGAGGCTGATAATCTCCTCATCACTGAGCTGTTTTTCTGGGCTTTTCTCTTTCTCCTTTATCTGAGTTAGAGTTTTCTGTCTTTTCATTTTTATAGGTTTTTGTTGTGGTGACCTTTTTGTTTACAATAGAGTTGTAGCCTCTCTTAGTTCAGGTGTTTGCCTCCCCTGTGGCTAAAGTTGGTATGGAGGGGGCTTGCTGTAGGCTTCCTGATGCGAGGGAGTGATGCCTGCTCAATGGTAGGTGGGGCTGATTCCTCTCCCTCTGATGGGTGGGGCTTTGTCTCTGGATGAGATTAGAGGCTTTCTGTATGCCTGAGGGGTCTTTAGGCAGCCTGTTTACTGATGGGTGGGGCTGAGATCCCACCGGGATTGTTGTTTGGCCTGGGGCTTCTCAGCGCTGATGAGAGGGACTAGATTTTCCCAGAAATGGCCACCTCCAGAGAAATGCTGTCTGATGAATGTTCCCGAGAGCTTCACCTCCAATGCCCTTCCCCCACAACAAGGCACAGTCAAGCATGTATTATTTTATTTTTGTTATTTTTGTTTTTCAATTTAAATAAATTGATTCACATAAAAAATGCTGAAATACCTTAAAATGCAAACTTTATTTCTTAAAATCAGCTTATTTTCATTAACTATGTTAAATGTTCATTTCCAGTAAGAATATTATCATTGAATATGTTCTCAATGTTTAAATAATTTTTCCCTTATACAGTTTGCATCTGTGACATTAAAAAGTTCACCAAAATGATTATAATATGCAAAAATGACTCATATCATCTTAAAATCTGATGCTTTGCTCAGTCTTGTGTAGCCTCATACTTTGCTCCATGAAAGCAATATTATTGGTTTTCGTATAGCTGAAGAATGGCACTGTGATTCGCAATGAATTACAATGATAGCCTTTTTATTAGTACCTACATCCTTAAGCCACTAGCAAAGTAGAAAACACAGTCATTACAGGTTGAAACTCAGGAAAACCTATACTTAGCAGACATAAAAATTTGCACCTGAAGAAAAAAACCACCGTCTAGAATAGTCAGATAAATTGAAAGAGAATGTAATTTTTTTTTTCAGCACCGTTTACAGTCACCAGCACATGGAAGCAATGTCTATCAACAGAGGGATGGATAAAGAAGATGTGGTAGATAAATCCAGTGGAATATTACATAGCCTTAAAAAAGCAATGAAATAATGCCTTTTCCAGCAACATGGATGCAACTAGAGAGTCTCATACTAAGTGAAGTTAGACAAAGACAAATACCATGTGATAGCACTTATGTGTAGACTCTACTAAAAAACTCTACAAATGAATTTATTTACAAAATAGAAAGAGTCACAGATTTTGAAAACAAACTTATGGTTACCAAAGGGGAATTGTGGTTGGGAGATAAATTAGGAGTTTGGGATTAACATATACACACTACTCTGTATCTATTATATGTAACCAACAAGGGCCTACTGTGTGTAGCACAGGGAACTCTACTCAGTATTCTGTAATAACCTGCATGGGAAAAGAATCTGAAAAAGAGTGGAGATATGTTCATGTATAACTGAGTCACTGTGCTGTACACCTGCAGCTAACACAGCCTTGTAAGCAGCTGTATGCTCACAACAACAACAAAGAACATAAATTCCATTGTGATTTTGATGTATTACCTGGTTAGGATGCTTGGGGGCGGGTGCGGGGCTTTTCCATGGCAAGTCCTCCAACAGAAGAGAGGATTTCCTCTCTTCTCATGGCATCAAATCCCTTTGGTTCACGTGTTGGCTCTGCAGCCCTGGCAGCGGGTGAAGCGGGCAGAGGCCAGGTGAGTGACAGCACCATCCGGAAAGGGGACGGGGAGGTCGGGGGAGGAGTCAGGCCGTGGAGACAAAGAGAAAAAAGGGGCTCAACAGCCAACACTGAATTTTGTGTCAAACAGGAGGTGAGAGGAGTCGGGAGGGGGCCAGCCTGTGGCAGTGCCATGTCGCGGGGCAAGAGTGGCCTGAGCAGCCGGGGCCGCTGAGCAGAAGGGTCCACCTGGAGCTGAGGGGTGCAGCTGGGGACGGTGCCCTTGAACCTGAGGTGGCAGGGCCACTGACAGCCGACCTCCACGTGACTGCGGGAGGGGGCCTCCGATTCGCGCATCCAGTACACTGTCCCCAAAGCCTGCGTGGTGGGTCCTTCCTGCTTTCTGCTGCAGACTTGAGCAGATTTTTCCCGAAGGGCCAAGGCCTGGGGTGTGTTCCTTTCCAGGCCACGTTGATGCACTGCCCCGACTTGGAAGAGGTTGAGTTTTCTGTAAAGAACCAAGTCCCCGTAGGGCTCAGTGGTGGCCGAATGGAGTCCCTGTCACTCTTCGTTGAGGTCTGTAACCTCTTTTAAGTCCAGGGTCAAGCATCCGCGTCTCCCAGCCCCTGACGCCCTCCTTCTCTGAACTTGCACGCTGCCTTGTGGGTGCAGCCGTCTCCCCTGTGACTCGCCCTGGGCTCAGCCCCGCCAGGTCCCTCCATCTGCCAGACCTCCACATCGGGGTGGACAGGCCCTGGGTGAGCCCTGTGCCCTCCAGGCCTGGCTCTACTCGGCCCCGGTAGGCCTGTGAACGTGTGAGTGACCGGGTTCTGGGCAGCAAAGAGTGGAGTTAGCGGTGCCGCGTCCTCCAGGTTAAGTCGCTGCCTTTCAGAGGCGGCGGGGCTCTGCGCAGTTACCTAACGCTGGCGATTCCTTTTCTAGCCTGGTTTCTCGGAGCGCCCGCTCCGTGACGGCAGTTCTGTGACTTTGACAAGGCTGCAGACTCAGAGTCGCAGGTGCAGACACTTGTTCAGGAAGCAGAACCGGGCCCGATCTCCTCCTCCAGGTGGAAGCGGTGAGGGGCTTGGTCAGCGCC
Organism: Catagonus wagneri; assembly: GCA_004024745.2. Classification (NCBI taxonomy): domain Eukaryota; kingdom Metazoa; phylum Chordata; class Mammalia; order Artiodactyla; family Tayassuidae; genus Catagonus; species Catagonus wagneri. The sequence goes on along the minus strand of PVHT020004944.1, from coordinate 44,100,394 downwards.
GGTCACGCAAGCACGAGGGCTCGCACCGGCTCGACAGCCAAACAGCCCCTTTCCTGCCCCTTCCGCGCCCACATGTGACGTTTACTTCTTTGTTTGGTCTTGTGTCAGATAAAGCACCCTTCACGTTTAGCACAAAAGACCCAGTGTCCCCAGGGTCTGGTCCCAAGTGCTGAGCAAACATTAACCCGTACGACTCCCCTTTGCCCGCATCACACGCCTTGTTTAAACACGGCAGTGTCCGAATAGCCTCCCAGGCCTCTCCGAGGAGGGCTCCGCAAAGCCCCTGAGAGCTTTGTGCTGCCTATTGATGTGCTCCCTGCGGTTCAAGGTCTTCCCCCATGTTGACAGCTCACAGGCCTTCCGGGCAGACGACTAAGGGCGAAATGCATGGGACAGGAAGCGCTGAATGCCCGTAGGAGCTGAGGGCTTCTGAGGTTGGACTGTCCGATCTCTTTCAAGATAGGGATGGCCAAAGATTTTACGAACAAAGTGGAACTCCGCAGCAGATTCCTGAGACTCTCCATAAATCAGAAATTACCACCCCCCGAACAAAAATAAAAATATCTGGCTGCATTTTGGGGAGTGAAGATATTAATTTATCTGAGTGACATGTTGACTGGAGCCTGCTCTCAGGAGCCTGTTGCCTCTTCTGTCTGAGATGCCCGCTTACCCCGCCCCTCTGCCTTTGGAATCTGTAACACGTTGTAAAGGTCCATTCCAATTCTATCACAGGGAATGGAATTTGAGGAGTTCCCAGTTATTTCAGCTCTCTAAACTTACAAAAAACATTTTAGTAAAAGAGGTACTGTACTCGATGATTAGGAGAGTTTTTTTAAAAATTCAGAAATTGTAGTTACAGTGGAAATGTAACAGTTGCCCCCAAATTCTTGCCTCTAACTTAGGTACAACTTCTAGCAAGTTGCTTCAGTTCTGTGGGCTTCGTTTCTTTGTCTGTAATGGGATGTATTTGATGAGTTTAAGTGATAATGCTTCTTTATTCTGATCACTAATCCAATGTCTCTTACTTTAACACTGGCTTAAACAATAGCTGAAGGTGGAGTTCCCGTCATTGCAGTGCAGCGGGAACCAATCCGACTAGGAACCATGAGGTTGCACGTTCGATCCCTGCCTCGCTCAGTGGGTTAAGGATCTGGCGTTGCTGTGAGCTGTGGTGTAGGTCGCAAATACAGCTCGGATCCAGCGTTGCTGTGGCTGTGGTGTAGGCTGGCGGCTACAGCTCCAATTAGACCCCTAGCCTGGGAATGTCCATATGCCGTGGGTGCGGCCATAAAAACGACAAAAAGACAAAAAAAAATAGCTGAAGGAAATTGAAGGCGTCATACTGGTTCAAAAACTGACGTTTTGTGTATTTTCTGCAATTTAACTTGTGATGCTTTAAGAGAGATCATGGTGTATATTCCAGCCATGTTTGCTATTTCTTTACGTGTGTGTGTGCCTGTGTGTGTGTATCTTCTACCTGCTGGGAAGCAGACACCTTCCATGCTCCTGATGGTTTGAAATGTCTCTTAGCATTTTTGCTTATTTAATAGGAAATACTTTAAAAAATGGTTCAGGGTGGTGATATTTTCACAATTAATGAGCACTGCAATTTTAGTCCTTTTTTTGTCTAATGAATAAAATACAAAGGTATGATTGTCATCTAAGATAAATGGAAATTTCCACTCATATCTTTTGAATAGTATGGGGCATTTAGTAAACACTGCAGCTTCTGGTGAGAGGCTAAGGAATTCTGGTGTTGTGGGGCCAGGTGACACTATGACAGATACAGGTCTGGCACCAGAGGCCCTCAGTGGCGAAGAGATAACTCTTGATGTCCAGCCTTCTGCACATCCCCTTCGTCTGGCAATGTGTAAATCAAGATGAAAACACTTCTGCATTCGACCACGACAACGTTCTAATTTCTTGCCATCATTTCTTCTGTGCTTTACAAAGCATTCAAATATCGAGTCGTTTTAGAAATTATTGTTTTGGTGTTTAGGTGCCACTGCCTTGCCTTGCCTTGACGTGTGTTCAGGGAGTTGAGACCCATGCTGTGTCCACAGCCTGTGTGGAGGGGGCAGAGCACAGCGAGGATAGATGCTCTCATGGGTCAAGGCTACTGGGTTAGAGACCACCTGTTGGGTGTTTGTGCATTTGTGCAGGTACTGTAAACTGGCAGCAGATATGGGGACTACTGTAGCTCCTGGCACATACTTAGTTTCTCATTTAGATGGCATTTTTCTACCTAAGAATGTTGATAAGTCAAGGAATGATGCCAATGTTTACGAAGCACATGTGCAATACTGTCTATAGGCCGAAGTGCCCATGAATGTTAATAAATCTTCAAACGAGGACTACACACATTTGGAAGAACAGCATCTCTTTCCACCATGTAATAGCAGATGGTTTGTTCTGCTTTTCCCTTTGTGCAGTAGATTTTTTCAAAGTTTTCTTAGTTAAAATTTTCATGCCTCTCATTCTTTCAGAATAGGTTTCTTATTTTTTGCATAAAATTATAACATTTTAATTGTGAAAATAAAACGACAGCTTGCAACATGTAGAGACATTTCGTAAATAAATGACTAAACTGGGGGAGAATCTGGAAAAAACCTTGCATTTGATTTCCACTTAAAAATGATCATTTAACATTTAACATTATGTAGCGCAGTAGTGCTACACAAATATGAATCTACTATGGGTCAAATCCTGTTTTCTGAGAGCAGATACAGTAAAAGCCTGTCATAAAATCACTGTGAGGAGTGATCGTAAGTGAAAGCCTCGCTTGTTAAGTCGGTGAAAATCTTTTTTTATTTTATTTTATTTTTTAATTTTTTTTGTCTTTTTGCCTTTATGTAGAGCCGCACCCGCGGCATATGGAGGTTCCCAGGCTAGGGGTCTAACAGGCGCTGTAGCCGCCGGCCTTCGCCACAGCCACAGCAACGCGGGATCTGAGCCGCGTCTGCAACCTACACCACAGCTCACGGCAACGCCAGATCCTTAACCCACTGAGCAAGGCCAGGGATCGAACCCGCAACCTCATGGTTCTTAGTCGGATTCGTTAACCACTGAGCCACGAAGGGAACTCCAAGTCGGCGAAAATCTTATTTTATAACTTGAAAGTTGGTAAGACTTCCACTATGTGTGGTAAAGTCGATGTTTCCAAATCTCTAAATTTAATATAATTTGAGGCTAATGGGAAGGTACCCTCCAAAATAACATGAAACCTATTAGAATGTATTAAAGTGCATTAAATGTGAATAGAGCGGTTTTGTGTGCTAATGGAATTGCATGCTGCCTTGTTAAGGGGAGCATCTCAGAAGGTTCATATTTAAGCTTGCCGTGGATTATTTTTTCACATGGTATTAAAAAATAGGTTTCAGTAGCTTAGGAAGGTCTGAGAAAAAAAAGTTAATTCAGTTATAAAGTTATGCCAAGATGGAAAACATACTTTGATTCAATAGGAAAAATAGCCAGAATTCTTTTTAGTGTGTTTGCATAACAAAAATAGCTGGTGCTATGAATTTCACTTTTGCCAGAATTGTGGCATTCATCAAGGAACAAAAAGGCACATGTACTATTTATGTGGATAAATTTATGCTCCACGTTGCGAGGTCGTTTGGTGAGGAAAACTGCATCAGGAATTTGCCTTTCCCCAACTGAGACCTTTTTATTCTCTGTGAGGCTGTGTTATACAAAATGACTCTTTAATGTGACGGTCCTGAATTTGGAGAAATTGAGATCGTTTTGTTTTGGATGCTAATTGTTTTTCTCTTTTAATCTGTATTGTATTTATTTAAATGCTGTATTTAGATTTTATTCATATGCCTTTTATTGGAAAGGCGGTCTCTACAGTTATGTCACCTAACCACACGGTTTATGGAGTAAAGTAAAAAAAAAAAATGTCCTCCCCTATTTGCTAGTTGACTTCTTATGATTTCTCAGGAACAGTGAGGTGGTCATTAACGCAACTTGCTGTATATACAAAACTAGGATAATGCCTGTCTTGAGGAATAGTTTGACTTTCTCTGGCCCCTTTGGACCCTTAGGTTTCGCCAGCAACTTGCAGTGGTGTCGTCCGGGCTCAGAGATGTATCTTATTGCCTAAACAGGATTTCATAATGATGACAAACCCACACACTGTTTACAGACATGCACGACAGTGTACAGACAGCCCTGCAGCTACATCTGCAGCAGGGGGCCGGGAGCCGCGCCCAGGCCATTCTTCCCAGGGCACCGTGAGCCGTCAGCGAAGACGCTGCTTCTGTCCTGGATTTCTCCTGAGCCCTCTTCCTTCCGCCCTGGAAATTCGTCTCTGACTCCCTCTGCTTTCAGCCCACTGTGTGAGGAGCACCTGCGGCTTGGCAGGGAGGGCCCTTTGCCTTAAACGTCTGTGAAGGGTCCTGTGGCTCAGCAGCCAGGTTAGGTTGGACACGGCAGGGGAAGCAGGTCTCCAGGGGTCCCATCATTGCTCAGAGGGGCTGTGCGGTTGCACCAGGCTCGCACGCGGGCGACTGAGCAGCCCGCGGGAGGCTGAGGCTGGAGGGATGTCGTGTGGACCAGCACTCCACCCGCACCAGGGGGCAGTGACGGTGACTCAGCTTTGCTGTGGGTTGGAAGAAGGTCACACTTTTTTGTTTTTGGCTGCACCCAAGTCACATGGAAATTCCCGGGCCAGGGATGGAAACCCAACTGCAGCAGTAACAATGCTGGATCCTAAACAGCTAGGCCACCAGGGAACTCCCAGAAGCACATGCTTTTGAGTTTCTAAGTTGCTGCATAAGTTAATAGCTTTGTCGAACTAATTCATGAAAAGAGACTAAGGCAACAGATACAGCCTCTCGCAGGGTGCACAATAGGAGAACCATGACGTCAGTTAGGGCGTTTTGTCTGTGGGACCACAGATCCGTTCTGTGAAACTATTGCTTCTCTGGAGCCTTTAGAGGTTTATCACATGGCTCTTGTCTCTAAAAGAAAGTTCCCCTGAAGCGTTTAACCACAGGGTTAAATCAAAAGAAGGAGGCTGCTTCCTGTTCAAGTCATGGCGCGGCCGCTCCAGGAACGTCCGGCTGCGCTGTGAGCAGGTCCTCCCCGCAAAGGGCACAGACAAGGACAGCTGGAGTGTGTGCGAGTCCTGGCAGCCACGGCAGCCTAGATGCAGCCATTGGGTCAGCCTGAGCCTTGACAGCAGGTGAAAACCGAGGTATTTCAAAGCTCCTTCTCTGGCTTCTGAATTCACTGGGGAGGTTTACTGGGTGCTGATTCCTTTATTTTGTAGGTATAAACGTGAAAAAAACACAACACGATGTAATTCCCCAAACTCCCCAAATCCAACCCTGCCTTTGGATGGAAAAAGCAAAACAAATGTACTCCTCAAAGTGTTTCCCAAATTCTTCAGTTTTGCGTGAATTGGTGCCTGGCACCAAAAGAGCTTTAGTTAAGGATTTTGGAAACAAGTTTGAATCTCTTCAGCAAAAATGGATTTCAACATTGTGTATTTGTGTGAAAATATCCATAATTCTCTTATCTCTGTAATTTTATAAGCATATAACTCTCCTGTTGTCTCAGTTCTTCACCAAGGGGCTATTGCGTTATGGCCATGAACGTCCTCTGAATGCTTGTTGTTTTATACACTCCAGTCTCCTGCATTGCTTTTGAAGAATATTGTCTGGTTTATTTGTGAAACTGCTTACAGAGATCCATTTCTTTCATTTTGTGTTTTATTGACTAAAGGAAATACTCCCGGCTCCTGCTGTCAGTGGCTTAGCTATTTGGGTTAAATCCGTGTTTCTCTCCTGCAGTGATTTTCCCAGGCAGATCACAGAATACGCGCACGGTAAACAAGCCTTAGCAGACTGCACCTGAATGTGGAAGTGTCTTTCACCTCGTCCGTCTTTCATAGTTGACGGCGAGGCATGTATGACAGAAAGAGATTTAATTTTTTGAACACACCCACTTTGATCAGAAGTTGACATTTATTTTGTCCGTTCGTTCCTAACTCTGATGGGAGCAGCTACAAACCCAATATTTGATGACCCTTAAAATTGAAAAAAGGAAATACAGGCAAATGATCCTGACAGGAGACCTAGAAGCTACAGATATTATCCAGGAGCTGGTTGGTCAGGTGTCTGGGTTTGGCTGTGAGTGAGACCCAGGGGCACAGGAGTGGGCGTGGCCTCAGTGGGCAGTGCAGCCAGGGTGGTGGCCGGGCCTCAGGGCCAGCCCTTTCTTCTCACTGCCTACGGACCTTGGCCACATCACGTAACTGTCGCTGTGCTGGCTGTCAGCTAGGAACGTTGTCCCCGACGTGATGTCAGAAGAGATGGCGTTGTTTAGTACTCACAGTGCCTGGCGGAGGGATGGCCCTCCCCGAGATCCCGTTACCCCCAGCCCCTCGTCTCTGGGTCTCCTAGTGTTTCCTGCCTTGTAGTTTGTTTTATATCAAGGCCGGCCCTTTAAAGACAAGGTCTGTGTCAGATTCGTCTTTGTTCCTTCTACAGTTTCTAGTAGAGAAACTATTCCGTGACTGTTTGTTGGATGACCTGTATTAGTGAGTGATGGAGTGTAAGTGCAGTAAGTATTTTTCTTCTTCCTGTCAGGAATTTTAAGATTTGGTGTCTGATACTGGCTGACTTGGATGTGTGCTGTGAACGTGGAAGTGTGTTGTATCCTAGATCTAAACATCATGAGTAAAACTTGGGACAGCCTTGGATGGCCAGAGATACCAGCTTTCTCTTGCTTCAGACCTGCCTAGAACCTGGGCAGATCTTAAAATAACCGGTAAGTTTGTCCCAGAGGGAGTTCCCATCTGCTCTGGATTGGATCTTTGTAAAATGGATTTGGCAAAGTGTATGATGTCCCCACCAGTGAGTGATCAAGGAGGCCCACGTCTTCTCATCATACTAAGTCAGTACACGCTCACCTGTTTTAAAATCTTACTCTGCTCTTTGCACTTCCTAGGGTAGGCTACTGTCTAGGCCATGGTGGGTTGTCAACACGGGGCCATGTACCCACATCCACCAAGGCTCAAAGAACCATCCTCTACTGGGAACCTCTTTTCTAGAACACTGATTTTCACAGAGATCCTGGTTTTGGAGGGAAAATGCTGGACTCTTCTCATTTATTAAACCACATATTCATTCCAGTTGTGTTAGCCAGAACTTCTGTTCATGGCTGGGGCAAATCCACAAACAATTTCCTAGACTGGGACGCCTGGCCACCCTAACTTTATGGGGTTTGTCCATTACCCATATAGTGTCATTCTGCTAAGTCTGTTTGTTTGTTTGTTTATGTTTTTAGGGCCTCACCCATGGCATATGGAGGTTCCCAGGCTAGGAGTCAAATTGGAGCTGTAGCTGCCGGCCTACACCACAGCCACAGCAACACAGGGTCTGAGCCATGTCTGAGATCTACACCACAACTCACAGCAACATGGGATCCATAACGCACTGAGTAAGGCCAGTGATCAAACCTGCGTCCTCATGGGTACTAGCCACATTGGGAACTCCAGTCATTGTCCTACTTTAAAGCTCAACAAACTTGTGGGAGAAAAGTCTTAGGAGTGTGAAGTCCTCTGTCTCTGCTCTGAAAATCAGAAATCCTGTATTTCTAATGCTCTGGCTTTGCTTCTGCTTCACACCAGTGTGCGCGCTTGAATGACTGTCTTGATTTTGACTCTGCCTAAGGGAGGCCCTTTTCCACTGCTAGGTCTTTGTGGTGTTGGGGAAGCACCGTTGGGCTGAATGTTTGCTCAAAGTGCATTCTCCTAAAGGCAGAGTTAGGAGACTTTGTGAGCTATAGCTCACAGTGAAATTTGGCACTGGATTCCGTATTTTACCTAACACGGTAATATTTGATAAATATTTCGATTAACATTTGATAAAAATTTGGATTACTATTTCTATTTGGACTAATTGATGAAATTATAGATTTGCGCTAATGTATGATAAAAATTGGTTTATGTTTTTATAGAATCTCCCTCCAACAACAGGCTAATTCGTTGGGATAATAAGCATTCAGATTTCATTTTATTGGCAAAGAACAGTATAAGTCAATTCTAATTTTTAAAACTCATCAGCAAGAATCCTGCGTTCTTATAGGTGATTTCAAGCAGGGTCAAATAATGTCCGAGTGGAATGTATCCTTCGATGCAAGATTGGTTTAACTTGTGGAAATTAATCAACATGATACATACACCACGTTAACAGAATGAAAGGCGAAAATCACGTGGTCATCTCAACAGATACAGAAAAGGCAGTTGACAGAGTTTCACATCCATTCATGACAAAACTCTCAACAAAATAGGTGTCGAAGAAAATTTCCTCAACATAATAAAGGCCATTTGTGAAAAGCCCACAGCTAACATCAAAATCAACAGGGAAGAACTGAGAACTTTTCCTCTAAGAGTCGAAATAAGACAAAGATGCTCATTCTCGTCATTTCTACTTAACGTGGTATTGGAAGTACTAGCAAGAGCAGTCAGACATGAAAAAAGGGAATCCAAATTGGAAAGGAAACAGTGAAATTATCCGTTTGTAGATGGTATGATTCTGTATGTAGAAAACCCTAAAAACTTCACAAGAAAACTGCTAGAACTAATAAATGAATTCAGTAAAGTCACAGGATACAAAATCAACACACAAAAATCAGTTGCGTTTCTTTACACCAGCAACAGTCCATCAAAAAGGAAAGCAAGTGAACAATCTCACTTTTGAGAGCATCAAGAAATACTTAGGAATTAAGCTGACCAGGAGGTGAAAGATCTCTACACTGAAAATGAGAAAATGTTAATGAGAGAAATTGAAGAAGCCACAAATAAATAAAATATACCCTGTATTCATGGACTGGAAAAATTAATATTGTTAACATGCCCATTCAACCCAAAACTAAATACAGATTTTGATGCAATTTTTTATCAAAATTCCAATGGAAATTTTCACAGAACTAGAAAAGAAAATTCAGAAATTTGTATGGAACCACAAAAGACTCTGAGTAGCCAAAGCAGAGTTGAGAAAGAACAAATTACACTTCTTGATTTCACTTTATATTACAAAGCTACTGCAATCAAAACGTTGTGGTGCTGGCATAAAAACAGACACACAGACCAGTTAGAACAGAACAGAGAGTTGAGAAATGAGGCCAAGCATATATGGTCGACTAATTTTTTTTATAATGATTTTATTTTTTCTGTTTGTAGTTGGTTTACAGTGTCCTGTCTGTGTCTACTGTACAGCAAAGGTGGTTGACTGATTTTTGAGAAGTGCTCCAAGTGTACACGGTGGGGAAAGGGCATTCTCTTCAGTAAACGGTATCTGCAAAACTGGGTGGTCACATGCAGAGGAAAGAAACTGGCCCCTTATCTTTCACCATGCACAAAAATCAACTCAAAATGGATTAATGACTTAAACCTATGACCCCAGATCATGTCCCTCTTAGAAAAAGACGTAGAGGAAAAGCTCCTTGACATCGACATTGGCAATGATGTTTTAGATTTGACACCAGAAGCAAAGGCAACAAAAGCAAAACAAAGAAGTGTGACTACATCAAACTAAAAAGCTTCTTTGTGGGGAAGGAATCCATCAACAAAATGAAGAGGCAGCTATGGACTAGGTTAGGAAACACCACAAACTGCATGTCTGTTAAGTGGGTAGTATCCAGAATGTGTAAGGAACCCAAACAACTTAGTTATACAAAAGGGCAAAGTTAAAAAATTGTCAAAGGAGGAGTTCCCATCGTGGCGCAGTGGTTAACCAATCCGACTAGGAACCATGAGATTGCGGGTTCGATCCCTGGCCTTGCTCAGTGGGTTAACGATCCAGCGTTGCCGTGAGCTGTGGTGTAGTTCACAGAAGCGGCTTGAATCTGGCGTTGCTGTGGCTGTCTCATAGGCTGGCAGCTGTAGCTCCGATTGGACCCCTAGCCTGGGAACCTCCATATGCCATGGGTGCTGCCCTAAGAATGCAAAAAAAAAAAAAAATTGGCAAAGGATGTGAATGGACATTTTTCCAAAAAAGACTCCGGGTGGTCAGCAGGTCCATGAAGGGGTACTGGGCATCACTCACCAGGAGGATGAAATCAAAACAGTGAGGTATCACCTCTCCCCTGTTGGGGTGGCTGCTGTCAAAAGAGTAAAGATGAGTATGGCCTAAGATACGGAGGAAAGGGAACCTTTTGGTGGGAGTAAATTGGTGCAACCATCATGGAAAATGGTATGGCGCTTCCTCAGAAAGCTCGAAATAGAGCTACCACATGATCCAGCAATCGCACTCCTGGCCACGTACCCAAAGGAAATGAAATCGGGGTCTCGAAGGGATGTCTGAGCTCCCACTGCATCATCTTTCACAGTAGCCAAGGTATCAGTGTCCATCTGTGGATGAGTGCATAAAGAAGATGGCTGTAAAAACATACCTGCACGACAGGATGTTGCTTAGCCTCACAAAAGGACATTCTGCCGTTTAGACTACACGGATGAACCCAGAGGACATTGTGAGAAGTGAAATAAGCCAGACATGGAAAGGAAAAGCCTGCGTGATCCCACTTACATGTGGAATCCACCAGTCAAATGTGGAAGCTGAGAGTGTCAAGAGTTACTGGGGGGAGGAGGTGGAGGGGGGACGTGGGTCCAAGGATACCGGGGGCGGGTGGGGGCGATGTGGCGGGGATGCAGGAGGACAGAGCCTAGAGGTCCCAAGTGCAGCATGCTGCTGCAGCCGTATGACTGTCGACTGTCAAGCCCTGGCAGGAGGGCAGATTTCAGATGCCCCGGTCACAGGCACCACGGTAACTGTGGGAAGCTGATCACAGACTTAAAACGGAGTCAGCACCAGAGGGAAGGGGAAGCCGCTGGGCAGAGCCGGCTGTGTGCCAGAACCTGTTCCCCGAGTGCCATCAGGCAGTCCCCACGACCAGGGTGGGGCAGTGCCGCCACTGTCGTCCAGATGAGAAAAGTGGGGCGGGGGAGGGCTGGCTGGCTTTCCCTTCATTGTGCTGCTGGTGAGTGACAGCCCCACCCACCTGGGCTGGCAGGAGCCTCTTTTGTCACACCAGGCGCCCTCCCAGGTCTATCATATTTGCATGGCAACTTTTGAGTGAATAAGCCTTCCTTTTTGAACTTTCCTCTCTGAGCAGTGTTCTTTTCTTCTGTGCCTCAAATCATTGTGTGATTAGATCAGGAACAAATATCGAATAGGAATTGCAAGCTAGTTGATTTCCTTTTCGGCTTTGAGAGGCAAGACGGATTCTTTCACCTCGAGGTCATATCCCGTGCGCTTGCGGTCAGGCCGGGCTGGGTTGTCCCAGGCACTGGGGGGGTCCGGTGCCCTGCGGTGGAGGGTCGCTCTCTGGGAGTCAGGGGTGCGGGGCCGAGGGGGCGGAGAGGGCTCCCAGGAGGGGCTTTCACTCCCTGAGCAGAGAGCAGAGACCTCCCACACTTCCTGGGGCGGGTCCAGGTTGGAGGGCTCCTGCTTGGCAAGGTGGACTGAAGAATGTGTTTATTGGGAACTGGCCGTGGAGCATAAATGGATGTTGAAATAGACCAGAACCAGGCGAAGCAGCCCACCAGCAGAGAGCCGTAAAAATAAGGTTACAAAACAGAGCACATCCCTGCCCTGAGCTGCGGACTCTGAACTTGGGGTCAGGCCCTGGGCCCAAGCCTCGCTTCCCAGCTGGCGTTTGCTGCACTCGCACAGGCGTCCCGGCCTCTCTCCCCAGCCCGGCTGAGCCAGGTGTCATTGCTCACCATCTCTTTATAATATTTATTTCATATTATGTGCCTGTGGGACGCTGCCTTTGAGTTTTTCTAGACAAGACACAGGCTCCCTTTTGACACGAGGAACTTCCTGGGAGGAGGACGAGGGCAGGGGAGGGAGTGGGGATGGGGGGAACTGCTGGCCTTCCGTGGAATTCTCATACAGGAGACCTCAGAACTTTGCCCCGAGCCCCCCCTTCTTCCGCACATAATTAATTAACCTCTTTGAAGAGTGCCTTGACTCGAGCTCCTTGTAAACCTCTTCCAAGAAGAGTGAAGATTTCCTTGTTCCCTGGGTGGGGCCCATCGCTGAGTCCAGTCACAAGACGAAGCGGCTAAGTGTCCGCTCACGCAGGGTGGCCAGACTACACGTTATGGATGCAGGGCAAAGAGGTGGCCCAGGACCTGCCTTGTCAAAATCAGTCGAGGCTCCCACGGGTTTCCTCTTCCTGCAGGATCTTTGCATGGGCGTGCCCAAAGCGGAGATGGAGTTTTGCTTTAATATCAAGGTTGATTCAAGTATGTTTCCCATCCTTTTCTGTGACATGTAGAATGTTCGGGAGTTTTTAAAACTCCCATCGTAACACGAATAGAACCTTAAATGTAATAATGCCATTAAGTCCTTATGATTTTATGAGATGGAGGTCATTATGAAGAAAGTAGCAGTTAAGTTCATAAGTCCTTCTGCCTAATAATGGCGTTTAAGATCCTGAAAATGGTACTTTATGGTATAAAGATAACACCTGGTTACACAGTCTTTTTCAGTTGGCAGTAGAACTCAGGGGTAGGAAATAAGCACAGAGGCTTCCTGAGTGTAGCATTTCAGTGCTACTATTGCCCTTTCGAAGGAGTCTTTATAAATCCAAAGTCAGCAACAGCCCTGGAGAAGTATGTCAGAATTGTAGGGGAAATGAAGGAAGAAAAAGAAACATGAACTTTGTTTTCTGTATATGTGAAGATTTAAGCACGATAAATATAGCAGGTTGTGTGATTCAGACCCAATTTACTGTTCTAACTTTTTAGCAGAAAAAGTGAGTAGAGAAGGAGGAGTAATAATTTTCCTATATTTTTTATGGCAGCTATAAATGTCTTCATAAATAGGGCACCTGTTCAAAGGAATTTTTTTCTCGTATGTAATGCTAGAGTGATTAAGGCAATGGAAAAACCTAGGAAGAATAAAATTCCAAGATTGATATTTTCTGGGGAGGAGGTTGGAAAGGCAGTGATCTTTTTGATTTTATTCTCTTGAAATTTTGCTACTCGCTGAAAACTGTTTTCTAGTAATGAGAAACATACTAGGAAAAAGGAGTGATGTTTTAGTTTGCTTGCTGATACTTGCACTGAGCAATCCAGCCTTATGGAACTTTAATGAAATATCTGTGGTGACTGATCTGTGTGTGCTCCTCAGTGGTTCCTCTTGGTGCATCATGAGCGTTTATCAGGGCCGTAGCTTTCTTGGGAGTGAAATCCAGTGGGATAGGAAATTTGACTTTCTAAGTTTATACAGGGTCAGGTACCTTTTTTATTGATTCAGGTCCATTATATGGAGAACTATGCAAAAACCATTACAGAATTCAGACTTTGGAAAATATTTAGAAAACTTCAAACTAGTAGGATATTTCTTTTCCTTTCTCTTACCCTTCCTCCCATCTGTCCATCCATCCATCCATTCTCTGTCTGTCTGTCCTCCCATCCACCCATCCACCCATCCATCTCTCCATCCGTCCATCCATCCATCCATCCATCCATCCATCCATGCATCCACCTATCCCTCCATTTACCCATCCCTCCAT
>PVHT020004944.1:43966599-44086758 GCA_004024745.2 Catagonus wagneri | reverse complement strand
CACCCACCCACCTATCCCTCCATTTACCCATCCATCCACCTATTCATCCATCCATCCATCCTCCCATCCATCCATCCACCCACCCACCCATCCACCTATTCCTCCATTTACCCATCCATCCACCTATTCATCCATCCATCCATCCTCCCATCCATCCATCCACCCACCCACCCATCCACCTATTCCTCCATTTACCCATCCATCCACCCATACTCCCTCCCATCTATTCACCTGTCCATCCTTCTTCCCATCTATCCATCCATCCATCCATCCATCCATCCATTCATCCATCCACCCACCTATCCATCCACCCACTCACCTATCCATCCATCCACCCACCCACCTATGCACCCTCCTATCCATCCTTCCATCCATCCTCCATCCATCCACCCATCCATCCTCCCATCCACCCATCCATCCATTCATGCATTCATGCATTCATCCATCCATCTGTCTGAGGTAATGGGACCCATGTAACTGCTTGAGATAATTTTTCGCTTAGTCTAGCTGGTCGAAATCTTTGAGTTGTTATATGCTCAACTTCTGTAATAAAAATAATAATTATAATAGCCAAGATTTATTGAGTACTTACTAGGCCTCTTTCAAGGTGCTAAAGAAACACTTTACAGAATCCTTTTATTTGATGCTGATTACTATCTTACAAAGTAGCTACCAGCATAATCTTTATTTAACCATTGAGAGAGCTGAGGTTTACAGAGGCAATTGGCTGGTGTAGGTGACAGCGAGTTAGTGGAGGGGCCTGTGTTCAGTTCCAGACAGTTTCTCCCCAACCCTGTGCCTGTAACATTGCCTGGTGCCTGCTGAAGCCTAGGTCTGCTGACACAGCATCTTCATGGCATAGTCTGCTTCTTTTATTCTTATTTAAGAGATCAAGGGTAAAGGGGACATTTATTATCAAGTGCTTTGAAGTTGCTTTAAAATCAGATGTGACATAAAGAATTAAGAGGCATGTAATAGCTGCTATTAATACATAATTCAGTGCATATTTCCCCTGACTGGCCCCCTCCCCTTCTTTATCTTCTGAAGATGGTCTCCTCTCCTGAGCATGAATTTCTACAGGGAGCTGAGTTCCTTCTTCCTGCCTATCTATAATAATTTAGGTTTTAGAAAAATCACTTTGAATGATAAAGTGTTTCGATTGTGAAATGCAAATATTTTAATGGATGCCTGTGTAAATACCACCAAGACGAAAGTGGTGTTAACTTATATACACGCATGCATATATGTTTCAAATTTCCCACTAAATGTAAAGATACATTGAAAGCCACCTTCTGTTTTCTCCTCTCCTTCCTCCTGCTTTTTGCAGAGGAAGTGGCTATCCTAAGCACTGACATAATTAATTTCCACACATTTTTGGGGACTTTCCCCTCATAAGTATATACCCACGTAGACATAGGCTATTTCTGTGCTTTAAAATGTGCATAGATTTCTAAGGTACCTCCATACTGTTTTCCATAGTGGTTGTACCAGCTTACATTCCCACCAACAATGCAGGAGGGTTCCCTTTTCTCCACACCCCCTCCAGCAATTGTTGTTTGTGGACTTGTTAATGATGGCCGTTCTGAAAGGAGGGGGTGTGGAGAAAAGGGAACCCTCCTGCACTGTTGGTGGGAATGTAAGCTGGTACAACCACTATGGAAAACAGTATGGAGGTACCTTAGAAAACTATACATAGAACTACCATATGACCCAGCAATCCCACTCTTGGGCATATATCCAGACAAAAATTTCCTTGAAAAAGACACTTGCACCACACATGTTCACTGCACTATTCACAAAAGCCAAGACATGGAAACAACCCAAATGTCCATCAAAAGATGATTGGATTAGGAAGATGTGGTATATATACACGATGGAATACTATTCAGCCATAAAAAAGGATAAAATAATGTCTTTTGCAGCAACATGGATGCAATTAGAGACCCTCATACTGAGTGAAGCAAGTCAGAAGGAGAAAGACAGATGGCATATGATATTTCTTATAGCTAGAATCTAATATACTGCACAAATGAACCTTTCTTTTTTTTTTGTCTTTTTGTCTTTTTGCCTTATTTGGGCCGCACCCGTGGCATATGGAGGTTCCCAGGCTAGGGGTCAAATCAGAGCTGTAGCTGCTGGCCTTCGCCACAGCCACAGCAACGCGGGATCTGAGCCCTGTCTGCAACCTACACCACAGCTCACGGCAACGTTGGATCCTTAACCCACTGAGCAAGGCCAGGGATTGAACCCACAACCTCATGGTTTCTAGTCGGATTCGTTAACCACTGAGCCACGACGGGAACTCCTCAAATGAACCTTTCAACAGAAAAGAAAATCACGAACTTGGGGAACAGACTTGTGGTTGCCAAGGGGGTGCGGGAGGGGGTGGGAGGGAATGGGGTTAACTAGTGCTTCAGTGATGGAAAAGCAAGGAGATCCAGCTGTATAGCACTGGTAACTATGTCTAATCACTTGTGACAAATCCATATATGTACATGTAACCAGGTCACCATGCGGTACAGTTGGAAAATTTGACAGAAATCTATAAACCAGCTATAATGCAAAAATAAAATAATAAAAAAATGTGCATAGATTATACTCTGGTATTTCGCAACTCATTTTTAGTCATTTAGTGCTTTTGAGCTACATATGTATAAATGTGATCCATTTATTTAAACTGCTCTGTGATATTCCATAACACCAGTAAACCTTTCAGGCATTTCTCCTCCAATAGGGGATGGTTTTGCTCTTGCACAGGCATCCCTGTGCGTGCCTGGTAGACACATGTCTGAGGGCACTGAGGGTCATGAGGAGAGAGGAACTGCATTGGGCAGCGTGTGGTCATCTTTAACACTGACCTGGACAAATCGCAAAGCAGTGGAACCAGTTTACACTTGGGCAGCAGCCAGTGAACGTTTTCGTCTTCTTGTGTTCCCTCAACACTGCTGGGAGCAGACTAAGTTCTGTCAGTCAGGTGGATGTGGATGTTATCACTTTATTGTAACGTGCATTTCCCTGATTACTAGACAGAGCTTGAAACTTTTATTTTGGGGGCATTTATTGGGCCTTTGGGATTCCTCCTTTCTGAATCCCTTTTTTTTTTTTGTATAATTTGATTATTTGCTGAGCTGATTTCATGTCAATTGCTCATATGCTTATGTACCCTGGATAAAAATCTTTTGTTCATTATGTGATTTGGGTTATAAATCTCTTTCTCCTATGGATTAGCTCTTCCACTTTGATTATAGTATCTGCTGTCATGGAGAAGCTTTAACTTTAATACCACCAAATCTATTAATCTTTTTCCTTGTGATTTTTCTTTTTTTAAAATTTTTTTTGTCTTTTCGTCATTTTAGGGCCGCACCCTTGGCATATGGAGGTTCCCAGGCTAGAGGTTAAATTGGAGCTGTAGCCGCCGGCCGACACCACAGCCACAGCAATGCTGGATCCGAGCCGCGTCTGCTCACGGCAACACCAGATTCTTACCCCACTGAGCAAGGCCAGGGATCGAACCCGCAACCTCATGGTTCCTAGTCGGATTCATTAACCACTGAGCCATGTCGGGAACTCCTCCTTATGATTTCTCTTGTGTTGTTAAATAAATTCTTCCAGCTGTAATATCATAATCTCATGTATTTTTACAGTTTTTTTTTTTTTTTCACATTTAGGACTTTAACCCACTTTCAGGTTCTTTCTGGAACATGTATTAAATCTTTGCTGAAGAAGCAGATACAAGTACTTTGGAGAATAAGATAGGAGGGGATAATCGCTGTCAGAGTGTTTTAAGCTTCTCGTGTGAGTTGGAGCCACTTTTATTCTCTCTTTCATGACTCGCATCTTTTACATCTCTGTATGGTGCACTATTGTCAGTTTTCTCAGGTCTTCTAATTTAATAATTTTCGTTACCCTGTACTTAATCTTCAGTTGAGCATATTGAATTCTAAAAAGTACATTTACTCGTGGAGGTTTTCTTCGGCTCCTCCAAGTATTGCTTATTCTGTTATTAAGGTCAGAAGACACTCTTTGACATCTTAAGTCTGTTGAAACAAGTCCACTTAACAGTCTCTGTAAAATGATTTTGTTTCCTGCCATTCTTGGGACTCCATTTGTCTCTTTGCTCTTTGTGTAGACTCTTTCTTCCTGTGTTTTGTAGTTTGGGGCTGTGAGCTCGTCATTAGCAGAGCTTTTGCTGTGGGAATCCTCTTGGGTTGGGGTTGAGGACCATTTTTCAGAGTACAGCTCTATGGCTGTCTTTGTGAGAAGTGCTGATGATGGTTCACTAATCTCTGTCGTTTAGCAGTTGGCGGGGTTCCTAGGCCATTTAAACCCCAAACACCAGTGTTTTGTCATAATCTCAGGATGATTGTTCCTGTTTTCATCCCAGAGCGCAGGCTGACACAGGAAGTCCCGTCCTCATGGCAGGTCCTTGTCCCTCTGTTCATGGGGGACGCGGTCCTGGGAGGGTCTGGCCCTCTGAGCGTGTTGCTGTGAGCCCCCACCTGGGTGAGACTGAGGCCTGCTGCTTCTTGCCGCGGGTGTGGAAACCTGGCTCCAAGGTTATCCACACCAAGCCCCGCTGGCCCCTTGGCCCAGAATCAGCCGGGCGATTCCAGCCTTCTCTTTATACTTCGTACCTCGACTTTTCTTTCTCTCTTCACTTTCAGGGCTAGTAGATTGGTGCTCCCTCTTTCATCTGCGTGTCTGAGGACTCGGGGTGACACAGTCTTCAGAGTCTGCTTCGTCTGCAGCGCGAGTTTGAAGCCTTCACACTCTTCAGGGAGTGGAGCCCAGAGACCCCAACCACTCCCGGTCTCAGGATGGGACCTGAGTTCCCGGATTCTGGCTCTTCTGCCCGTGGACTGACGGGCTGTCTTCTCTGGCTCATCACCTGTCTCTGGGCCCCTTTTCCCCTAGTGAACTGTGATGAAGACAGTCTTGCCCTCTCTCCTAAGACCCTCTTTTCAAGGGGTGAAGCCTGCGATCGTCTGTTATCCCCACTGCGATCTGCCATTAAGATGTCATTTCCCCTTCATATTTCTTCAGTCTCAAGTCAGCTTCTAAAATCTCCACATTTCTTTTAAAGATGCCTCTCTTGTCTTCTTTTATTTTGATTTCATTATTAAAAAACACTCCCCATCTGATAAAAATAAGACTAAACCTGCTTTTCAAACCAATGTAGTTTCTCAAGCAGACTGAATTCCTAGATACTGCATGTTCTGGGCACAGGCCTTTTAAAACGCAGGCTTAATGCTGGGGTTTGCAGTCATTTTTTCTTTTTTTTTTTTTAAAGGGGAGAATATCTTTTTATTTGGAGGTTTCTTATCATTTATTGTAAAGCACAAAACAAGCATTTTAAAACTGAAAGTATACATTGAAAAAAGTACATTTATATCACAAGCGTTGACCACAGAAAAGTTGCAAATGCATTTGATGGAATGTGTACATCTACACAACATACTAAAAACAAACCAATTTTCGTTTCCACACAGATATACTAAACTCCTATCAGTGGTGATAGATATTTTGTACATATAAAGAAAGAAAAAGAAAGGAAGGAAGGAAGGAAAAGAAACACTTTCTTTTTTGTCTTTTCTCGTTTTATGCCACACCCACAGCACGTGGAGGTTCCCAGGCTAGGTGTGGAATTGGAGCTGTAGCTGCTGGCCTACGCTGCAGCCATAGCAACGCAGGATCTGAGCCACGTCTGCGACCTACACCACAGCTCACAGCAACGCCGGATCGTTAACCCACTGAGCAAGGCCAGGGATTGAATCCGCAACCTCAAGGTTCCTAGTCGGATTTGTTAACTTCTGTGCCACGACTGGAACTCCAAGAAACACTATTTTAAACTAAAATCAAAATTAAAATCTTCATCAAGTCATCTGCACCCATATGTTTAACAAAGGTGGTTTTTTCCCAACACACAATGAAGCAAATACTGCATTGTCCACTTTTTATTATTGGCCCTGAGGTGCTGGAGGATGCTGTGGCATTCACTGGGGACTTCTCTGCTCATAGTAGTCTGCTTGTTGTCTATAGTACTCAGCCCATTCTGCACTATAATCGGGCTGACCACCTGGTGAAGCACCAGTAGGTGCAGGAAATGCTTGACACATTTTCTTGTAGTACCCTTTCCAAACCTTGATATTATCAAACTGTCCATGTGGAGCTGGATTCTGCTGATCTCCTTGTACACTGGTTTGGGTTGTAGTTGGTGCACCAGCAGGAGCTGCAGGTGGTGGCTGTGCTTGTTGTTGATCAGAATATCTAAACAGACATTTCTTCAAAAAAGACATAGAGATGGCCAAAAAGCACATGAAAAGATGCTGAACAATGCTAAGTCTTAGAGAAATGCAAATCAAAGCTACAAGGAGGTACCACTTCCATCCAGCCAGAAGGGCCATCATTAAAATATCTACAAATAATAAAGGCTGGAGAGGATGTGGAAAATAAGGAGCACTCCTATTCTGCTGCTGGAAAAGGAAACCAGTACAACCACTATGGAGAACAGTATGGAAGTTCCATTAGAAACTAAAAATAGAACTATCATATGATCCAGGAATCCCAGTACAGGGCATACATCCAGAGAATAGTATAATTCAAAAATATATATGCACATCAGTGTTCATTGCAGCACTGCTTACAATAGCCAAGACATGTAAACCCCATGTGCATTAAGGGATGAATGGGTCAAGACAATGTGGTACAGATAAAGGAAATATTACCTAGCCATAAAAAAGAAAAAATGAATGCCATTTGTAGCAACATGGTTGGATTTAGAGTTTATCATACTAACTGAAGTCAGGGAAAGGCAAACACCAAATATCACTTATATGTGGAATCTGAAATAATAATACAAATGAACTCATTTGCAAACAGAAACAGACTCAATTTGAAAAGAAACTGATGGTTACCAATGGGAAAGGTTAAAGAGAGGGGTGGATGTGGGGTTTGAGACTGACATGCACACTCTTCTCCATGGAATGGTAACACAGGGAATTCTTCTCAATATTCTGTAATAACCTATCTGGAAAAGCGTCTGGCTGTGTGGCTGCTGACTCCATTCCCGTCTCATCCCAGTCATCTTTCTTTTGCTCCAACAAGGTAACCAGGTCCAAGGAGACCAGGTGCCCGTAGATCTCTGATATCACATCTCTGTACAATTTCCTTTGACCGAAGTCCAAACATTCCCACTCCTCTGGAGAGAAATCAATGGCTATATCCGCCAATGTCGGAAGTCCCTGAGAAGCTGCCATTTCCTTCTCTTCTTCCTTTGGTTGTGGGTCACATTCTCATCAGTACTGTTTTGAGGAATCACATCAGCATCGTTGTCCTCCCAGGGTCACTTCGGTCGTCCGGAAACCCAGCTCCTGTCTGCCCAGACAAAGCCTCCTGATGTCCTGAAACCAAAATCCCTGCAGAGTCTCAGCCCCCAGGCCCAGTGGCGAGGAGATTCGAGGGCCAGTGGGACGAAGACCTCGCTCCTGAGCGGAGGTCCCTGGGTGCAGTCTGCAGTCATTTTTTCAAGTTATTTCTTTACCTCAGCTCAAGATTGTGGTACATTCTCTTTTTCATAAATGCCTTCCTTGTCATTCAAAGCTCTTCATCAAGCACCTGCTGTGGACAAGGTCTTTTCTAGATAACTTGGGAGAAACCTGTGAACAAAACACTTCTTTCGGTCATTATTAATGAACTTGATAATCCTCCTGAGGATAAAGCCACAGTTGATGTCTCTGGAACCTAAAGTCAGACCCCCAGCATAATTCATAAAACTGGCTGTGCCCATCTTCAGTCTTACAGGCGTGGGCGACTTTCCACAGCTGCCGGTCAAGCTGAGCTCAGGCCCTTCAGCCCCCCCGGGCTCCTGGGGTCAGGCAGTGAGTTTGGGAGCCCGTCTGCCAGGAGTAGCCTGCAGCCCAGCAGGCCTGGGCTCTGCAGCCGCAGATACTCACACCTGCAGCTCCACATCCACATCCCCGCCTCGCGGGCCGGCGCTGTTCCCCACTCCAGTGCTTGGAGGCCTCTGGGCAGAGAGCCTTTCCTTGCGGGAGAGAAGCCTGGCCTGCATAGGCCTGGGCGGTGTCCCCTGCTGGCTAAGGCTCCCATCTGTCCCGGCTGGTTCATACCCCAGGTGGCCAGGATTTGCAGAATTCCAGCCTCTGACACAAAACCTGGAGCTGCAGAGACGTGCCGAGACCTCCATCCCACCTGACCTCTGCCCTCGCAGCGTATGCCCTACGGCTGCCGGCCGGGGTGGGTGTGTGTGTGTGGGGACCATTGCCGTCTCTTCGGTGTAGAATGTGGTTTTCCAAATGCCAGGCCTTGTCCATTGGTTAAGGGTCCCAGTCCATGAGACCAGCTGTGGGGGTTTAGGGGTCCACACACGCAGTCCTCTTCTGTGCTGAGTGTGACCAGCTGGCTGAGAGGGGCAGACTTGAGGGTGAAGCTGGGACGTGTGGACGGCGGGGCTGCGGGTGGTTCCCCGGTTCCTGGTGTGACTGGACAGGTCCTCCTCCGGAGACGCCAGGGGTGACCCCGAGAGTGACCAGTCCTGGTGCGGTTCCTAGAATCTGCAGTTCTGTGGACAGGCATCTGGCTGGCTGTCCCGTGCGCCTTAGAGGGACACAGATGTTGGCGGAGGAAAGCCTGTCCCCCAGTGAAACTACCAGAAGGTGCTCACGCACGTCTGGTGGATGACCACATGCCCACCTGTCAGGACGGGCCAGCCCTTCCCATGACGCCTTCCTGCCTCTGGTTGTTGCAGGACACAGCAGAGGAGCAGCTCTCCTGTAGCAGAGGGAATTGAAGCCCCGGAAAAGGGACATAGGGACGAGCCTTATAATGACACCGTCGTCCCAGTTAACTCAAAACAAACACAGGGTAACTTAAATATATTAAAGAAGACACCCCCTGTCCCCTTTCATCTTGTGCTGTGTCCAGCAATAATGGAAAGTGCTGGCATTTGTTTTATTCTTTTATTCTAGCTTAGTCCATTTAAATAGTGCTGCAGTCGTAACCTTTATTTTGAGTTTCTGAATCACAGGAGCTGGTGGCAGGGCCTGTGCCAAGTGCGGGCCTGTCCCCGTGTCCCCGGTCAGATCTCCCAGGGCTGTGACTCTCACGAGCAGGTGGAGACGTGGAGGCTCCGGAGAAGAAGCGCTTGCCCATTCTCACCGCCTGCCAGCTTCCGGGTCAGGATTCAGACCCACACTGGCCCAGGGGGACGTTCTTACAGGAACTAGAGCCGGAGTTTGGGCCCTCAGTGTTTCCACCGGCACTTTCAAAGTGAGCCAACTACACACTAGTTATAGCTTCAACACAACCAGGGTCTTGGTCGTGTCGAGACAGTGTAACTAGAAATAATTTCATTGTTTCAACCTTGGGACGCATTGGTGACTGCCACTCATTTTTAAGGCTGACGTCATGTCCAGGCCTGGTGGACGGTTTTTGGTTCTGTCATAGAGTTGAAAGCAGGGCAGGGAAGTTGAAGGGAAATCTCTTGGGGGAAAACACCACACAGAATTAACATAGGTTTTTCAGTGGTGTCGTGGTGGAGGCTGAAATGATTCCTGGCCGATGCAGACTTGGTACATTTTGTTCCTTGGTGCTCCAGGTTCCATTTACCAAAGTCAGAGCCTCCACTCCTGAAAGTCTCAGTTTGTAGAAACTTGCACTTTAGAAGAAGTTTCAGGAACTTCTCATTTCTCTCTTCCCCACGTGTTTCCAGGCTTCCCTGGGCTCTAGTGCCTGCTGCCGATGGCAGAGACGTGGCTGCTTTCTTTGCAGCATCTTAACCTGTCCTGACAGTGATCCTGGTGGTCCTTCGGCTCCATCCTCCTATGCTGTCTGATGCTCTGAGTTCCATAGCTCTTCTTTTTGCTTAGGTTTCATATTTATTTGGACCTGCATTTCTCCCGATTGTGAATCAAGGGGTAGATTTTAACTTTTCCATTTATTTTGCTAATTACATAAATCATCAAAGTAAAATCTTGAAACACCCCTGTAAATTAGCCAAGACAAGCAGCGAAAACCCTGCTGATAAGACTTCAGAACTGTGGGAAGATTCCTTGACCTCACTTAAGAATAAGAATAAAAATGATGATTCCAGAAATCTTGTCAGTTTGCAATAACCTGCTTACGACTGAGTCTCCTGGCGGTATTATCATCTCATTCCTTAGAGACAGTTTATGGAGGGTGGTTTTATGATACATTCCTGAAAAGCCTCCAGATTTCAAATATGCAATATAAACCTCCTTATGAAAACTGCAGGACTTACCCATTTTATAAATAGTCCCACACCTCCCTCAGCTTAAATAGCATTTCCACACTTCAGTGTGGCCAGTGGATGCAGAAAACTGGCCAGCAGGTCTATGTGTCAGGATCCGTCCGGTTACTTAAGTGGGAAAGGCTTGAACTGGCTGGTCTCATGGTTCCTTTATGCTCTTAAAAATGATGGAAGACCTCAGAGAGCCTTCGTGGATGAAGTTATGTCTGTCAGCACTGACTGGTTTACAAATCGAAATCGAGAAACGTTAAATTACAAGCATAGATACAAGAGCACATCCCAGGAGCCGTCAGAGCAGAGGGGCCAGCCCTGGCCGGGTAGCCTCTGGAGAAGTCCACGCACGGTGCATGGGAGGAGGCCCACGGTGTGGTCACGTCAGGAACACGGCTTTGACCCCCAAGGCTCCCTAGGGGATTTGAAGGACCCGCGGGTATCCCCGGATCACACTTTGAGAACCGCTGGTTTACATTGTTGATGCCGTGATTCAACGTGCATCCGAACATGTAGGGACTTAATACATGATAAGAGCTGAATTATTTGAAAGCACAGTTTCAGATCATGGCTGTTGGGATCAGCCACATTTCTACATGATGTCCCCTTCTCTGAGCTCCTGGCTCTGGGATCTTTGTAGGTCTCGTCAGTCCCGAGTGAAATTCGGGCTAGTGGGCTTGTGAGGACGCACGGCAGCCAGCCTGGCACTGTGCGCGTGGCAGGGATTCAGCACACAGAGGTTACAGAAGAGAAGCAGGACCGAGACCCCTGTCCGTGCAGGTGGGGCTCCCCCTGCCCCGCCGAGGAGGGGGCTTCCTGATGACTACAGAGGACTCCTCTCGGGCAGATATCGAAGCTGCCTGTCAACCTCCCCCGTCCCCTGACTCTTGCCCTGGAGTGGGTTTATCTTCCAGAGCTTTGTTCCCAAATGAGGACTTCATTGCACTTCCAAAGTCTGGCTTACTTACAATCACTTGTTTGTGTTAGCTGACATTTTACAGCTATTCATACAGTAGAAAAGTGTCTCCTTTTTCTTCCCCAGCACTTTTCATATTCTCAGCTCAGGTTTCCCAGACCCCTTTAAGTCCTCTTTTATTTTTTTAAATATTTTTCTTTGGCTTTTTTTTTTTTTTTAGGGCCGCACCCGCAGCATATGGAGGTTCCCAGCCTAGGGGTAGAATCGCAGCTACAGCTGCCGGCCTACACCACAGCCACAGTAATGCCAGATCCTTAAGCCACTGAGCAAGGCCAGGGATTGAACCCGCATCCTCATGGATGCTAGTCGGGTTTGTTAACCACTGAGCCATGACGAGAGCTCCCAAGCCCTGTTTTAGTAGCATTCCTTCCTCAAACTCACCCTTGACCGTGGAGCCAGCATTCGATGTAATTCCTCTTCGGAAGTTGCTGCTCATCCCTGGTCCTCTCTGTGTGTCTGGGTTTGTGCCTGCAGCCCAAGGGGAAGGACAAGGGCTCCTCTGACTAGGACTCCCTTCGAGGGTGGCCAGGGGCACTGCAGGTGGCCGCGGGGTCAAGCTGCCTGGAAGAGGGGGTGGGCCAGGGCTGGGTGAGCAGACGGGCAGGGCCCTCCGAGCCTTCGCTGAGGGCAGCTGGGTTTTCATGGTAGACGGCTTGACAGGGATTCTTCTGCAACAGCCTTATGTGATTTTTGCTGGGCTTTGCTGAAACCTGTGGAAAAATCTCTGTCTTCCAAGGCCTTAGATTCCGGCCTCTCGCCTATACTGATCTGTTCTCATGCTGTCAGGCGTGTTTATCACGCCCCACCCTGTGGGGGCGCCCTGCTGAGCCCTGGGGTGATAGCATGTACAGAGACCCCGATTTCTGGCACTGGGGAAACAGCGACGGCCCCACTGGCCCCAGACGTGGGGATTTAGGAAGATGAGCCAGTCTTGGGAGCAAGATGGTGATTTTAGCTTAGAGCGTCTTTTTTGCGGTGGTGGTGGGTTATCTGCATGAAAAGTTAGTAGGAACCTTCCTGTAAAAGTCATTTTCGAAGTGAAGGATGGTGGGAAAACTGAGCATCTGAGCCAACTTCGGGGTTCCCTGACCGGGGTGTCCATTCCACGCTCACAGGTACAGGCTGTGTGGCCTCGGGGACAATTCTTAGCTCCCTGGAGCCTTCTCGGTGAGGTTGCGCTCTGCATCAGCCAACCAGGCGGCGGGCCTGTGTGACGGCATTGCTGTCTGTTCTGTGAGCTGTTCTCTGAGCCTGGATGGTTGGTCCACACTTTGCATTTGCATCAGCCAGATGAGCAAGTGCGAGACCCGGGTGAAACAAGGCGGCCCTGAGGAGCCTGTGAGGACGCGAGGCTTGGAGGTGGCGGGGCAGAGGGTGGGGCCGCGTCTGGAAGGTCAGGCGCACAGGTGTGCGGGCACCACTGTCCCGGCTTCCAGGGGCCCAGGTCAGCAGGGGCTGCAGACCCAGGGCTTCTGTGCCAACCTGCGCACCGCCCGGCCTCCAAGGCCGGGGCTCCCTCCACGGACAGAGGGCTCTCTTCCCGTGAGATGCAGCTGCCGAGGCCGCTTGGGCTAAATCTACAGCGCCGTCGTGGTTACGAGGCAGGGAGGTCTGTAGATGTGCAGCAGCGGCTCGGCTGTGTGTAGTAGGACTTTATCCACATTGGGGTCCGTGGAAAGCAGGGAGACAGCACAGAGGTGGGGGTGAGCGGGACCCGAGGCGGCTAAGAAGCTGGCCCAGGATTCCACCGGTGGGCGAGAAGTGGGCAGCGTCTGGATCTGCTTGCTGCTCACTGTCGCGATTTTACCAGGGGGTTTGGGCGCATCTCCTGGTCTAAGGTCCGGCCTGGGCGGCGCAGCTCTCCCGTCTCCGAGGCCTTGAGCACCATGCCAGGCTTCCTGTGGGGACGCGCTTGAGTGTGCGCCCTGGCTGATGAAGGTTTAAGCCCGGGCCGGTTTCCAAGTCAGATTCCTGGTCCGTAAAATGAGGGTGGGGGTGTCCCTTGCTGGCAGAGCTGCTGTCGGGTGATGCCACGCTGCGCTCGGACCTGGCGGCCCTTCCGAGCGTTGCGGTTACCGTATTAACACCAGTGAGGCTGGGGGTGAGTCTGCACGGACAGAGCGTGAGGGGACAGAAGGTGAGTTGGGGGGTCACCCGGGGGATGGGGAGCCCATGGGCGCTGGATGTTAGGGCAGGCAGTGGGTTTAGCTCTGCGCGTGGCGAATTTGGGATGCCCGGGTGGATTCTTACCCAGAAATCCGAAGGTTAGACGAAGAGCTCAGTGTTGGAAACGGGACTTTCGGTCACTGTGACTGAGGGCTGTTATGCCACCGTGCTGCTGCCCGGGAGCCCCAGCCCTCCCCTCCTCCAGGTGGCCGCTCCCCTCGCCGTGGCCCGCAGGACTCTGTCCGCCGTGATACGCGTGGCGGGTGTTATTGAGCAGGAACTACTGAGCTCCACTGTGTTGTGACATCGGTGACTGAAGTGCTCCTGGAGCACGGGGTGGAGGTTCTGTCCACGCCACTGGTCTGGGCACCCTCGGTGCATCCCTGAGCCCGGGGGGCCTTGGCCTGGCCCTCTGTGAGATGGAGGCTTTGGCCAGACCCTTCCTCCAAGGCCTCTCAGGACCCAGTTCTCCCCATCGTCAGCGTGGATGCGCTCAGCAGCCGTGGCTTCCTCTCTCCGTCCCCGTCGCCCAGTGCCCTAGGGGCTGCCCGCCAGGTGGGAGGCCCAGGGCCCGGTGCTGCCGCACTGGGTCTGAGTAGATGAGCCGCAGCCCCTAGCCTGTGCCACCGTCCGCCAGAGCGACGCACCTGCTGTCGGGCAGCGGGGACGGACAGACAGGCTCTCAGCCTCACCTGCTTCTTCCTGTGTTCGTTTGGCGGCCGGACACCGTAGCCCACAGCTGTGCACCTGCACCGAGCTCCGTCCCAGAAAAGCCTGCTGTCTGTACTCTGGGGCTGCTCCTCTTGCCCGAGGACCGAGGGGCACAGTGTGCTTTGGGGGGAACGTGGCTCGTGTTTCACTGTCCCCGTGTGCCGCGTCGTAGGCACAGAGGCGCGCTAAGGCAGAGGGCACTCAGCTCCTGGGCCCCTTCAGTCAGTGAGTGGAGGCCAGATTCTGGTGCAGAGACTTTTAATAGGGCCCCGTCGTGGGGCTGGGCCATGACTCCTTCTCTTCCAGTTTGTTCTTGCTAATACGGGAAAGCAATGCCAGTGCCTAGCTTTTCAGGTTTATGGCTGTGGAGCAGAGGTACCCACGTGAGAACACGCCCAGCACTTGTTTACGGGTGCCGGGGGATCCCCACGCCCACGTGTGCTAAAGTGCGCACCTGCCTTCAGTAAGACCACGTCGGCACATGGGTGAGTCGCCTGCCAAGTGTGCCTCGTAAATCACGCACACAAAGAGCAGACGTGCTTCTGGGCAAAGGAAAAAGTGAAGAGGTTCGGCTTGTAAGCTGAAAATGAACAGCAGAACCAGTGAGTTGCTGGGAAAGATCTTGTCGGATAGCAGCAGTTGTCAGATGTTAAGATATCAGAAAATAACCATTGATTCCTTGCGAATTGAGAGTCTCTGTGATGTCACGTGGTGTTTGCTGTTGAAAAATAAAACCTGCTCCTTGTGCCATCGCAGAAAACCAAGGGCGGATGCAGCCAGTCAGCCCGGCCCAGCCCGGTTGTGCACATAAGGCTTTTAAATAGAACCGGTAGTGGTCAGTGCTGGCTCCCTATCACCCACGTCCTCAGGCCTGACTCTGAGTCCCTGTTGGAGATGCTGGGTGCACAGGTACTGTGACCCACTTCTCTGATCACACAGTGAACCTGTGTGAGTGTATGTATGTGTGTGTGAGAGTGTGTGTGTGTGTGTGTGTGTGTGTGTGTGTGAGAGAGAGTGTGTGTGTGTGTGTGTGTGTGTGTGTACTTGTTTACCTGGATGTGAGACCTAGAGTCAGAGGGGCACAGCCCTCTGGGAAAATAGATTTTCAGGACAATCAGTAAACTTCTGGGACTAGGAGCAGAGGAAGCAAAAGTGGGGAGCTGGGTGTACTGGCCTAGCACTCAGCGGGCTGGTCTGGCCCCCTCTGGGGAGGGAGCTGCACCCAGAGGGCTGGTCTGGCTCACTCCGGGGAGGGAGTCACTGAGAGTGAAGGCGTGGTGTGACTTGTTGGAAGCAGAGCAAAATGGTGTGTAATTGCCTCCTTCTGTTGGCCTCGATCAACCTGTTGTCTGTAAGCCCTTCTCTGTCATCCACGGATTCATGGAGAGGTTTTGAGCTGGGAGGAACCGTGCTGAGGCTCTGACATCTAATGACCAAGTTGGGCCCTTGGTTCTTGTCAGGGCGGCCGTGAGGTTGCACGCTGCCCTCATGCTGGCCTCAAGGTCCCATGCGCTCAGCCCCTCCTGACCTCGGTTTTCGTCCTGTCCTGGTGTCGTTGCCAGGAGCTCCCTGGGGACTCTGGGTGGCTCCTCATCAGCCTGTGATCATCACAGTTTCCAGACAGATCTGCCCGGAAAGGGAGCTTGGGCAGGAGAGGGTGTGTGTGGCCGGACTGTACACTGGAATTGTGGTGGTCACTCCGGGTTTTCCTGTCCCATCAGGGGGACACTGTTGGCCTTGTGTGAGCTGAGTCACCTTCAGACTGCACCCTGGTGCCTAAATGGAGCCTGCCAGGCAAGCACAAGGGGGAAATTTCAGGACATTTAATAAAAACTCCCATTGGTTTTAAAGTGGAGAAGACAGTCCTAAACGCATGTGGACAAACACACTGGCCCAGGGTGGCTGCCTTAGCACTGGGGCCTTTCCAGCAATTTTTGTGACTGACACTCAAAATCCAAGCTAGTGGGACAGGGGAGGTGGCCCCAAGCCTGCGGGGCACTCAGCAGATGCCCCTAAACCTCGCTACGTGGTGACCAGTGTGGGCCACTGTTAAAGCAACTCCCGAGACTGGGAGGAGGAAGGCCCTGGAAGCTGCCTGGCAGTGGTGGGGGGTGAGAGCTGAGCTTGGTCCTGGTTGTTGACATTGGCCAAGGAAGCTGACCTCTGACCTCTGGTGACTTTGTGTCCTCAGAGTAGGGACCCTACCAGTCTGATTTTCCAGTTAATTTTAGTTTCACAGAGATGTAGTGGCGTTAGGCCCTGTGGGAGTTTTAGGCGTGCAGCCTGGTGGTCCAACTCGGAGACAGGAGGTAATTATCGCAGGACATTTAGGGGACATCCGTCATCTCACATACATTAAAGAAACAGAACAACACGCTTTCCTTGTGACGAGAACTCTCGGAACTTACTCTTACCAGCTTTCCCATAGAACATAGCACTGTGTTCCTCCTGTTTATCAAGTTGTACCTGACACCCTAGGACGTATTTATCTTACACCTGGAGCTTTGTACCTTCCGACCCCTCCTGCCTCCTGTTCTGCCTGCCGGCGCCCCTGCCTCTGCTCCGCGTGTATCTGATCTCTTTCTCGGCAGTTTCTTTGTTTTTGGAGCATGATTGGCCTACGACTCTTAGTTCCTGGTGCCTGATGGAGTGGCTTGACACTTCTGTTCCTTCCCAAATGCCCCCCAGCAAGCCTAGTGCCATCTGTCACCACACAAGGATGTTCTGTGGTTACGGGCTCTGTTCCCCTCTCTCGACATTTCATCCCCACGACTCGCTGACTTTGCTCCTGGAAGTTTGTGCCTCTTCGTCTCCCCCACCTAGTTCTCTCCGCTGCCCACCTGTGCCCCCAGCAACCACCTGCTTGTTCCCTATATTTATGACTCTTTCTGTTTGGTTATGTTCATTTGTTTTGGTTTTTAGATTCCACATGGTGAATTTATACAATATTTGTCTTTCTCCATCTGACTTACTTCCTAGCATAATAGCCCCAGGGTCCATCCGTGTTGATGTAAATGGCAAGATTTCATTCTTTTTGGTGGCTGTTATACACACACACACACACGGCCCACATCCTCTTTATCTCTTCATCATCCGATGGGTATTTGGCCTGCTTCCTTATCCTGGCTGTTGTGAGTAACACTGCGGTGGGCTTCGGGGTGCACACAAGTCTTTTCTAATTGTGTTTCTCTTTCCTTTGGATACAGACGCAGGGTGGAATGGCTGGGTCAGGTTAATTCTCTTTTTAGTTTGGAGGAATCTCCGTACCATTTCCACAGTGGCTGCAGTGGTTTCCCTTCCCACCAGCCGTGCACAGGAGTTCCCCTTCCCCGCGTCCTCACCGTCCCTTGTTACTTCTTGTCTCCTGGACGATGGCTGCATGACAGGTGTGCGGTGACGTGTCGTTGTGGTTGTGCTTTGTATCTCCCCGATGGTTAGTCAACTTGAGCATCTTGTGTGCCTGTCGACCGTCTCTTTGTCTTCTTTGGGGAGGTGTCTATTCAGATTTCTAGATCATCAAAGCCCAAGGGCCATTCCACGACTTGTAAGTAATCTGACTGTCGTGCTGTGATGATAGGAGAGGCTAAGGTAGTGAAGGGGGTCGCCGAGTGTTAGGTTTGAACCAGCGCAGGTGTTTGGTTCTGTGTGGAAAGTCTCAGCGGTACAAAGTCGAGACTTGATGGAGTAATTGCAAATGTACGGATGGCTGTCCTTGAAAACTGGTGCGTGGGTGAGTCCCCCCACCCCCGCAACCTTATGATTTGTAAAACTTCCAGACGTTGGATGTGTTGGTTCTTTCTTTCTTTCTTTCTTTCTTTTTTTGTCTTTTTGCCTTTTCCTAGGGCCGCACCTGCGGCATATGGAGGTTCCCAGGCTAGGGGTCTAACAGGAGCTATAGCCGCCGGCCTTCGCCACAGCCACGGCAACACAGGATCCGAGCCACATCTGCAACCTTCACCACAGCTTACGGCAACGCTGGATCCTTAACCACTGAGCAAGGCCAGGGATCGAACCCACAATCTCATGGTTCCTAATCAGATTCGTTAACCACTGAGCCACGACGGGAACTCCGGACGTGTTGGTTCTTGCAGACTTGTCTCTGAAGCAGGGTCAGTGTTTCCGGGCCAGGAACGGAGTGGGTATTGCGGGTGCCGTGGGGCTGCCGCCTGCCTCGTGCTGCTGTTTGCTCCCGCTTTTCTGCCTTTATGTGTGTGTCTTGGTGAAACTGCGTGGTGAAGGAACTGTGTGAGATCCAATAGGCAGTCCAGGGCCTAGTAATTTTTATTTGCAGTGGCGTTGCACTCCGAATCTATCTCAGAGTTAGAATAATGTGGAAACAGTGAGTACACAGGCTAAGGAATTCTCCCAGTGCAGTGGGGAGTGTTGGACTTGGAGGGGAGAGCTCATAAGATTTTCCTATTTGCCTTTAAAGAAGGAATCTGTCTATAAAAGCAGAAAGGTATAGCGCTCCAGATGTTTTTAAACAATTGGTTATGTATTAAAAATGTAAGCTACTGTTTTGGTCTTTGAAATGGGAACTAAAATGACTTCTGATTGTTTGAGGGCACAACAGGCTCGACATGTGTTTCCAATGACCGTGGCCTAGCAGGCGTTAAGTTCTAGCTGTAAGTTATTTGTTGCGTATTGAGACTGAGTCGTCTGAAAGCCCTGAGAGGAGCCGATTCGTACACCCCCAAGGCCTTCGGTTTTCCTGCTGAAATTCCTGGTGCTGTCCCAAAGGCTGAGAGCGGTCCTGGGAGTGAGGAGTGGGTGGTGGGGAAAAGCTGGCTGAAGGCAGCGGCGCGGGCCACCCAGAGCGCCGGGCGGCGGTGCAGGAAGCGCCGGCCGGCGGGGGTGTCGACCACAGCCACCGGCCTCAAACCAAGCATCTTGCCTCCTCGTCAAAATGAAAAACAATGAGTGCGATTTAGTTCTGCTCCAGTAAATTTGGAACCCGTATCACTTAGGACCTGACGCCGCCTCTGTGCTCAGATGCCATCTGCGAGTGTTTGCCCCCAGAGTGGCCGGAGGATCTGATCAGTCGCCTCCTAAAGTCACGTTAATTCCTCTGTCTTATCAAGGAGGTGTGCGAGCCGTTCACTCTCTTCCTTCTCGTGTTTTAGACTCACTCATTTGCTCTCAGACGTGAATCCCTGGTCAGAAGTTGGCATGTTAAGTGGGTTTGCCTTAAGGAAAGCTTTTTTCTTCATTTTAAATTTTGGCTTTTACAACGCTCAAAATGGACCCTCTGATTCTCTAATGTTCTAGACAAAGCAAGAAATTGTAATTATTTTTAAGATCACTACATAAATCCTTAGAGCATTTTTCAGTTTGTTTTAGATGGCCAGCTAAATAGTTTCTATTTCTTTTCATTCCTATGTGATGGAAAAGTAAATAAATAACCTGAATTTAAATAACAGCAATCACTGAAAATACTAACACCTATGAATCATCTTTACTCACAAATAAAGTCCATGTAGAGTAGGCTGAGTTAAAGAAAGAGTGAAATAAGTGCCATCTTGGTTGATTAGCTACACAATCCATAAAAGGCTGAGGCAAATTAGAATCAAATTTTAAAGAATTTATTTCATTTTTCCAATTACATGAAAATTCAAAACAGACCCATCTCCTTGGTGGATTTGATTTTCATATGGTTGCAACGCAGTTAGCGTTTTGGAGCAAAGGCGGAGGAAACCTTGCAGCAGTCTGATGAGCTTTCCTGACCAGGTTACACGCCGGGCTGCCCACCTCACGGCACTTGTGGCATTTCCATCAGGGACCCGGGCTGTCTGGAACAGATGACTTTACCACAGGGTTTGTCTGGACCGAGAGGCTGGGCTGGTGGCTCCGCGAGGCCTGGGTCCCCCGCGGGGGCCTGGGCTGTAAGGGCCTGTTCAGACGAGCAGATGGGACGCTCGGCGTGACGCGGCAGGAGTGGCCTTTAAGTGGGCAAGGCCGGGGACTCCCGACGTTCTGGGCCGAGGCGGCCAAGGAGAGTGCCGGGACCTCCCCTGTCTAGCGGGGCTGCTGGCAGGTGCCCTGGGAGGGGCAGCTCCCCTACCACCTCGGGCCCAGGGCAGCTGCTGCCTGCGGAGGTGGGACGGCGACCCTGCGGGGAAGGCGGGACCAGAGTGAAGCTGCGACATTTTCAAGGACAGGGACCCGGCACTGGAATCCCCACCCGCGTGCAGGTTGCCTCCCAGCTCCCACAGGGGAGGAGACACCAGGGAGAGAGGCTGTTTTTTCTCCCCTTCTTGACATGAACTTGGCAGGATGGTCTGTGGGTGTGGGGACCCAGGGAGGTGGTGTTGGGGGGGGGCTATACCAGTGCCGATCCCGTAGCTCTCGTCACTGTAAGGGGACCCAGGGAGGTGATACAGAGGTGGGGGAGGGCTGGACCGGCGCTGACCCCGAGGCTCTCATCACTCTCAGGGCCCCGCCACGCAGACTCAGGACCCTCAGGAAACTCTCCCCCATGCCTCTGGCTTCTCATCTCCTTTTATGCCTTTAATCGTCACCCTCTCCGGGGCCACCCTGGTGCACATGTCCTACCAAACCAGGGCAAAGGGACCCTCCCTCTGGCTGGTGGCAGGTTGGAGGCCCTGAGTCCCCAGGCCCTGTCTTTCCCTCACATCACAGTGATGTCGGATGCTGGGTTCCAGGGGATGTTTGTGGCCCAGATGTGGAAGAAGTCTGGGCTCATTCTTCCTGCAGCCCAAGAGGAGCTCAGGTACCAGCCGCCCGCATCTTCTGCCCACCTGGTCTCCCCGAGCAAAGGCCAGAGGCCGTGGTGTGACCAGCGTCCTGAGCAAAGGCCAGAGGCCGTGGCGTGACCAGCGTCCTGAGCAAAGGCCAGAGACTGTGGCATGAGCAGCGTCTCCGGGACACACTCGGACTTTCATTAGATCCCTGACAGATGCTCGTTTACAGGGCTGTTTGGGACCAGTGCTGAGGCTTCAGGCCAATACGTGTGATTATGACAAAGTTTCAGGACCATGCGCAGCGTGGAGGTATCTGGTGGGAAGGTCGTGGAGCAGCTCGCGGGTCTTCAATGGACCAGGGGGTCCTCGGGTTCTAAACTTCGTACCGTGCTGTTCCCGGCAGCTTGGGGTTGCCGTCGCAGAGGCTGGGCGCCGCCCAATGCAGGCAGCTGGGACCGGGCCGGGGCCCCTGTGAGTGTACGTCCAGCAGTGCCGTGTGTGCATCGGGCGGCCGTGCGGGCCTGGGGCTGGCAGTGACCCCGAAGCTCATGGAAGGGCTGGCTAAACTTTGAGGGGCCTGAAGCCCACCTTGGGGCTTTCCCTGCCCCCACGTGGGCTCCTGGCCAGTGAGGGTGATGCCGGGCAGGCCGTGAGGGGGCTCTTCTCCAAGCTCCTGGGCTCCGAATCAGAGCGTGCGGGGCGCCTGGAGTCTGCGGGTGGCTCGCTCACCTTGGAGTCTTGTTTCTGAAGGTCAGCAGGGAGGCCGCGGGGACAGGACGAGCCGCGGCTTCAGGGAAAGCAGGCGGTGTGGCCTCTGCTTCTCCTACTTCAGACTGTCGCCCAGGACGCAGGAAACTTCTGGTTCCCAGGCCTCCCTGGGCGGATGGGAGCAGCCGGCGTTCCTGGCGTCCTGTCGAGAGGACCGTGTCTCCCTGTCTCCCGCTGACGGCTTCTCGGGTGGAGGAGGGGACCCTGGAGGACACGCAGGTCTGCCCCAGGAGACAGAGGTGCGGGGGCGAGAGGGGCGCGGAGCTTCCCCGCGGCGAGTGCTGACGGGCAGAGGGGAAGGCGAGTCCTGGGGTTGTGCAAGGCTTTCCAGACGCCTGCGTCACAGGCCAGGAAGCCATGGGTGGGGAAGCTGAGGAAGGTCGGGTGGGGGAGCGGCTGACGCAGGTGTGCAGGGGTCTGGGAACGTTCGGTTCGGGGAGGCACGGCCGCCGCGCGACAGGCGGGGGGACAGGTGCGCACCCCGAGCCAGGCCTCCCGCGGCGCTGGTCCCGGTCCCGCTCCCTGCCGTGGCCACGAGCGGACCGCTGGCCAGCTTCTGCTTTGGGGATGTGAATTCTCTGGGCAAGTGGCCACAATCTGGAAGCTTCAGAGTGTGTCAGAGACGGGGCCAGCCCCTCCTCACCTCTCACTCCCATTTTGGACTTTAGAGTCTCCACCCCTGCTAAAATAATAGTTAAAGTAATGTTTTTAAATGTTATTTTAAAAAGCCCACTCTGCCAGAGCCGACGGGCACAGAGTCAGAATCCGTCTGACTTGGCTGGGGGCTGCGCCAGGGGAGGGAGGGAGATGGACGAAGGCGGCCGCAGGGCCACAGGCCAAAGGCAGGAGGAAAAGTCAAGGCTTTTCTGTATTTATGACCAATAATTAAAATTGCCTTGTAGTTGGCAGAGATGGGCTTTTATCATATCAAGAATGCTGAGTAAAAGTGGAAAGAAAAACACGTATTTACTTTTTCAACAAAAAATAGCCCGCACCCCACAGAGAAGAGTAAGTGTTCAGATAGTTTAGTGATCTGTCTTCTTCCTTCTCGTTCTTAAGAAAGCTGAAGGAAGCTGTCAGAGATTCAACCAGGTCTTTATTTTTTAAAGAAAATGTTCTTTTTGGCCTTTGATGTTATCAGCTTTCATACAGAATCGGGGTGGGGCCAGGTGTCTGTTTTAAAAGCCCACGTGGTGGTTCTGATCAGGTCAAATGAGGACCAGTGTTTTAATTTTCTCGTTTCAGCCACAGGATAAATTCAGGCTCCATGGTGGGGGCGGGGGTGCCCTAGACCGGAAGTCCTCACTGGGTGGTTCCTGGAAAGCCAGCCCCCAAGTCAGAAACTCTGGGGCTGGATGGAGCAGGATCCCCTGCCGGGTGTGAGGACTCCTGGAGACCACGGGTGCTCGGGACCGCGGAGCATGGGGACTCCTGGGATCTGCCAGATGCAGCTGGTGCTCATAAGGCCTGGGTGGGGCTCCAGTGCCGGATTTTCTAACACGTTTGCAGGTGCCACCAATGTTTTGGGCCCATGGTAGACCCTCGGAGCAGCCAGCTTCAGAAACACCATGGTCACTGGAGATCCACATCTCCTAATTAGAGGAAGAAAGTGGCATTGGAATTTAAATGTCACTGTCTTGTCCTGACACAGAGCCAGACCTGCAAAGAGCTGATCCTCCGGAGTAAAACTGATGGCGCCGTGCGTTCCTGAATGTGGCAGCCTGAGGCTATAGCTCTGCGTGTTTGATTTCTCTGTGACACATGTGGGTGCGAGGTAGAGCTACAGACAGGACGGATGACCTCCCCAAGGTCCCCCTGGGGCCCTGTGCCTGGCGGTCAGGGTGCCTCCTGCTGAGCCCTCTGTGGCTACAGGGCAGGACCGGGGCAGGAAAGACCCTGTGCACATGCGTGTGAACCCAGGCCTGGGGAGCAGCCAGAAGCTCTGGGTACCTGGGTCCCTCAGAGATGCTTTTGCTGCTGTCAACGCTGGGCTCGTTTCTTCCTTTGGCTTAAGTTCACCCTTTTAATCAGATTTCATTAGGAGATGGCTCTGTGCACTCAGCACTGGTCGTTTTTGCTACATGCCATCTCTTCTTCCAGCGCTCCCTCCAGGCAGCCGAGGCAGACTGCGCGTCTGAGGCTGTGGTGAGGGGGCGGTTGTTTGCAGGGAGGAACTTGGGGACCGCTCTCCTGGCCTCTCCCCTTTGCTCCCTCCTTCGTTTTAGACACCTCGATCTTCTCCTCTGCAGGAGGTGCTAATCCTCGCCCTCGAAAGGCTTACCACCCAGGGGGTCTTTCTGGTTGAGAAGATCTAGGTTGTCCGTCCCCAACCTTTCATAAATCTCAGGAAAGAAAGGAAGCGGGTGACTCAACTAACTGGTGGGTTTACAAGTGCTCGCAAGATGCTCACGGGCTTAGAGACACCAGGTGTGGCTTCAGCCCAGTCCTGGCCTCTGGATGGTCTGGGTCCCTGAGGGAGCAGCTGGGAACACCCCACCCTTCGCGTCCCTGCGGATTTCCAGCCCCGCCCAGGAGCTCCTCTGGGAAGGCCCCCGCCTTCCTGCAGCTTCGGTCTGTGCAGCAGCTCAGTAAAGCAGGACTGCAAGCTCTGGAACCTTTGTTGAATCAGTTTATTTTCCTGTATGTGTAGCCCTGCACTGTAAGCATCTGCTCAGATCTTATAAAAGGAAAAAGGAACGTGTAGAAGTCTTGTCTTGCTCTTCTGTTAGGACCACAAAGGGCTTGATTCCACAAGAGAACCAGTAACACGCAGAGGAAGAAAGAAAGAAATTCCGTTCCCTGTCCTTCAAACAAGTGAAGTTGACATTGCCCTCTTTGAGAAGCTAAGCAAACCGGAGCCAGGCCTTTTAAAGTTTTTGCCCAAGTGTTGTCACGAGTGTGCGGCAGTCGGGTGTTGAGTTGCATGCCCACTCTGCTGTGCAGCCGCAGTGCCACCCGGCCCAGGACGGCCCGGCAGGTGCTCGCGGGCGCCGCACCCCCCACCCCCCGCAGCGCCTCACCCGTTCACGTAGTTTCTGTAACGCGTCTGTAACGCTTTGACATCAGTGCTCCAGTGAGGAACAGAATTCAATTTCACAAGTGGAAAAGTATGCAGAGGAATGTCCGGCAGTCTGAAGTAACCTGCTTTCAGATTTGTGGAAATGGTTTTGAAAAGGTGATACGTGGCGTCTCGTTACTGTGTAAATACTCGCTGTTAAATTTACAGCCTGATTCAGGCGTGCCGTGTGGTTAAGTCCCGGTTACTCGGTGGGTCATAACTTTCCAGCCTGGGTTCAGACTCTCTTACGTGGCATGAGTCTGTGTTTTCCTCCTTTTCTCCTGAATCATTCTGACCTTCACTCAGTGAAAGGTGCTGGTGCGTCTCTTTGGCCGCAGTGGGCCCGCGGCTCTGCGCAGCGAGAACGTGCCCGCAGTAAGGACTGGGGGCGCAGAGGCGGCGGCGGCAGCACCGCAGTCTGACTGTGGGCGTGGGCGGCCAAGGACAGGGCTGGGACCAGGCTCCGTGCACGGCTGCTGCCCCCTCAGACGGTCCTCTAGGGCCTGCTTCTGTTCTCCCGAGCTGCTCTGTGCCCCACTCACTGGCCCCGAATTTGAACACGTGTAAAGGCAGGGAGCACTACCGCGGCTTACACCCCACCAGTGGGCCGCAGCGCTGCGCCTCGGCGGGAGCAGCACCTGCCGTGGGTGGTGTGGAGGGTGGGACTGTGACAAGTTGGAGGCCAGCTCCCGTGGGTCCCAGGAGAGAGGGGGCGAAGGGCAGCGGCGGGGCCGAGGAAGGCGTGAAGGCTGAGGAATACGGGACAGGGAGGTGCAGGGGGCCTGCCTGGACGCGGGGTCCGGAGGCCCCGCGGTGTCCAGCCTGGGTGACTGGTGCTCAAGTGCCAGCAGGTGAGGACCTGGGGGGCTTGCTGCGGACTTGGGGCACCGGGGCGCCTGTGGGGTGGCACAGTGAAGCTGCCACGAAGAGGTTTAACTTGCCAGCCACAGGGCCCATGTTCGCCTCCTCCCCAGAGCCGGCCCCTGGCACGTCCCGAGTCACCCAGACCAAGAGGCCCGCGAGGATGAAGTGCGCCCTCCTGCCCTTCTGGGGAGGCTGTGGACACTGAGGTCACCCGTGAGCCTCATGGGTCACGGCCGGTCACGGGTCTGGCTGTGGCAACACTTGTTGTCAAGATCTTCAGTCACAAAGGCTTAAGAGCAGGCACGTTTTGGTTCTGAGGGAATCCCGAGCCGTGCACGGACCGGTCATTTGGCCCTCCAGGGAGATGGGATGGCGCGTTTCACTGCGATTCAAACAGGTGAGCGTCACTCAGAGCGCGTGCGCGCGGCTCCGAGGCCGGCTCCTTCCTGCTCCTCCTGCATGCTTGGGTTCCATCTCTGGGCCGCGTCTTCCGCAGGTGTGACGAGCAGGCCTGCTTGCTCAACCCGAGGCTCCCTGTGGCTTGTGGCTTCTGCTGACCTGAAAGAGACCCAGAGCTGTTTTTCTTTTCCTGTGTCTCAGGGTCACTTTCAGCTTGAGGTGATTCTTTTCACTGGTTGAAAATACAAATAGGTGAATAGCGTTTGGGGCTTATTTTCAGTTTTACTGCCCAGACACTTAAAAGTGCCTGACCTGCTGTGGCTTCTGCTGGCTTGGGCTCTTTGTGTCTCAATTTGGAAACATGCACGTGACCCTAAGGTGGGGTCATACCCGTAACGTCCCCTGCCGGTCCAGCCTCTGCGCCCGATCCACCTGTGCCTGGGCCCAACCATCTCTTAAGAGTCGGCTCCCATGATATTTCTTCCCCAAAGACCCACGACCCCTCCCTCCCTCCCTCCCTCCCTCCCAGGATGGCTTGCTCACAATCTGTTTCTTCTTGCTTCCTTCTTCTCCTCGTTTCCTTATTTTCCCAGCACGTTTCTTTCCCTGATGTTGTCATAGTCTGGTTCTGATGTAAAAGCCCCTTAAATCAGGGACCACGCTTATCCTTTACCTGCTTCCCGGGTGCTGAGCCTAAGGACCTGCTGGTGTGGCAGCAGGTACAGAACCGTTGGCTGGCTCACCTGGGAGCTCTCCGTTTGTTTGTGAGCTCAGTGGTGTGGGGCGGGGCTGGGGGCACACCTGCCAGACCTGCTGGGGGGGCTTCCTGGCCCCCATCCCTGCCTGGCCTTGCTGGATGTTGGCGGGGTCGGGTGTGGGCATGGCTGGCCCATCTGGGGTCCACACTGTCCAGAGCACCTGCTGCGCGTGGTTCTGCGGTTTCCCTGCCTCCGTGATGGGCTCGTGCTCTGCTGCCTGGGGCGTGAGGACTGGAGTCCGTGTGCAGGCCGTTGCTGACGGACACCACGTACGGTGATCCAGTGCAGAGCCAGGCTGCCACTCGATTTCTCGGGGAGCCTCAGTGTCTGGGCGTGATGCTAAGAGGATAGAGTGACGTCGTGTAGGATGTCCCAGCAGTCATTTGAATGACATTATGACTTTCCCCATCGTCAGCATTTCTCTTTAACTCTTCTTATTTTTTACCTAAATAAAAGCCTCTTCTTAAAGGAAGCATTCCATCATCTTGCAGGTGGAAAGGCGGTGTCACTCACCATAGCGTGTGACAGCACGAACCCCGCGGCTCTCGAACGGTCCTCGTCTCCTGTGTCACACCCAGCAGCCCCAGCTCTGCGGTGGGAGACATGGGGCCAAGGAGCCTGGGCAGGGAGGGGCCTTTGTGCGCACAAAGCTGGGTGGTTTGGGGATGGTTCCTTAGGTCTCTGGGTTCCCACTTCCTCGTCAGAACCAAGGGAATGATAAGCCTTCCTTCCAGAGGTGACGTGTCACAGCAGGGAGCCTGTGCCCAGTGCCCAGCAGCAGAGGCTGGGGCTCCGGAGGACGGATGGCTCGCAGCCGGCCCTGCGCTGCCCAGGGAGCAAGTTGGAGGGAAGTTCTGTTGGGGAGCCGCCAGCAGCCCCAGATCCGCTCTCCCTGAAGCGGAATCTCACTTCCGTGGACTTGAGCATTCCCACGGGAACATCTAGGAGGCGTGCTCCGCCCTGTAGCATGGGTCCGAGGCGGATGTGAGCGGGGTGAGCTCTTGCAACTCAAGGCTGGCCCCTCACCCCCGGCCTGTCCTGGGGCCCTGCCCTCCGCCCCAGCCCCCACCATCCTGCCCACGGTTCTCCTGCAGCCTCAGGGAGGCGGGTGTTCTCTGCCCTCCCAGGCCCCGAGGGGCTCGAGCAGCAGGAGGAAGCGGACTATGAGCAGGCACCAGCCACGGGCACTTTGGGGGCCCCTGCCCATCTGGGTGTGAGCCGCTCTGCCTGCTCCTGGTGACCTTCAAGACGCAGGGAGCAGTCACCTCCTCCGGTTGCGGTGTCCCAGAGGGGCCAGGAGGTGTTAGAGACACGGTGGCAGCACTGGCCGATCCCGTCCTGTGGGCGGGTCAAGCACAGGACCAGACAGCTTCATGGCGGGGAGTTAAACCCTAACGCAGACCCTGCGGGGCGCGGCTGTCTGCTTCCTGGCAGGCGAGTAAACCCACAGCGGCCACATAGCCTTCTCCCAAGCACGTCCCCGCTCAGCGCCAGGAACACAACTGTAAGTCACTTACTTAATTGGAACTCAGAACTCAGTAGTCTTATGCCTTCTCGTAGTTCATAAATGTTATAATTGTTTTATAATGGTTCATAATGAAGGTCAGATATGAGACAGGCTACAAAAACCCTCCCCGTGGTGCTGTAACCCGCTCTGCACTGGGAAGGAAGTGGGACACAGCGTTTGCGGTCTCGATACTTAAAAGGAGTCGGAAATAAAAGTGTGTGACGTTTTTAGATCCATACCTAGTGCTCTAGAAATGTAGGTCTGTGCGCTTAGGGCAGCCTGGGCGCCAGGCGAGGGTGGGGACAACTGTTCTCTCAGCTAAACCGTGTTCTCTTTCCCTCGTTCTCCCTCCTCTGCTCGCTCCCTCCTCAAATATCCACTGGGATCACAGCGTGTGCAGACCTGGGGCGCAGGCATGAATAGACAGTTCCAATCCCAGCCAGGAAAACCCAGTGCCCCCAAAT
Source organism: Catagonus wagneri (assembly GCA_004024745.2). Classification (NCBI taxonomy): domain Eukaryota; kingdom Metazoa; phylum Chordata; class Mammalia; order Artiodactyla; family Tayassuidae; genus Catagonus; species Catagonus wagneri. Next base: position 44,058,110 of record PVHT020004944.1, on the reverse strand, counting down.
GTAGAACATAGTGACTTTATATGCTGGTTCCGTCTTGGGTCCAGCGTCTCCCCATGGGCCTGGTTCCGAGCTCTTCCAAGCAGCCTCCCGAAATCCCCACTGCCCCCCACCCCTACCCCGCCGGCGACTCCGCGGTTACCCTCGTCTCTTGGAACCATCACCTGGCCCACCCAGCTAACACCCCACTGGCCTGTGAGTCTGCGCAGGCATCACTGGGCGGCTTCCCCGGGGGCCTGTTCTTCCCCTGGCCCCTGTCTGCTCTCTTCCGTCCCCCCCCTCGCCCGGCTTGCCCACGCCTGCCTCCTTCCCCAGACCCTCACTCACCCCGATGAAGTCCAAGCCCATCTTTACGGAAGCCCAGCCCACCAGAGTCCTGACCCTGGGCTCTTGTCCAGCTGTGGCTATCATCTGGTGGGGACTGCTTGAGTGACATCTGCCTTCATCTCACCTGTACACGCAGTTCCACGGGGATAGGGAACTGTGAACAGAGGTCCTGGAGGGCGTCCAGCAGCCCAGCAGTCCCTGCTGCTTGCTGTCCACGCAGCACACGTGCGGATCCTGGACCACGGGTGTGTGCTTTGGGGAGGCTGTGGGGTTGATTCAGTTCAGTAACAAGCAGAAGAAAAGTGCCAGGACCCTTGCCTTGCGTCACGGGGCCCTTGCTTCAGTGGAGGTGTGTTCTTCCCGGTGGGTTCTGTTGAGCCTGGACAGTCCCACGAAGAGGGAGACACTCTTAAACACAGCATCCAGCATTAGTAGAGCTGCGACGGCAAGTTTTCTGCCCACGGATATGTGGGTGAGGGGCCCAGGCGAGGTGTCCGAGGCCCGTCTAGGGTTCTCAGCTCAGCGGAAAGCACGGGGGTCCCTGTCACGCGTGTGGGTGGACCTGCAAATCCTCCTAGCCGCCAGCTCTGGTTTCCTCCACATCCAAGTTCCTTGCCCTCTTGGCCGTGGATGTGGGGTCTCACCTCCTCAGCTCGCTTTCCTTCCTCTTCGCAGCATCCCTCAGCCTCCGCCCTGCTTTGTACCCCTGCCAGCTACCGCCAGCTGCCCGGTGCTTCCGCAGTCTCTCCGCTATGCCCTTCTCCGACGCCGCTGGGCAAGAGCACAGGGTTTTGTTTGAAACTGAGGATAACCAGCGTATCTTAGACCAGAGCAGTTTTGAGAAGTCTCAGCAAATTCCCTTCAGCAAAGGTTCTGGTCCCAAGCTGCCCCGTGACCTCATGCGTCATTCCCGGAGGTGGCTGTGGTTCAGCGGGACAGGGGCCCAGATGTGGGCTCTGCCACTCGACAGTCCTGGCACCCTCTGACCTTGGGTTTCTCTGCTTGTGGAAATAGGGTTTCCAGGCTGACGTTTCAGGGTCAGGTGAAGATGAAGTGAGACGGCTCGGAAACATGTGCCGGTGGAGGACGAGACAGAAGTCGGGTTTCACGAAGGGAGTTTCCTGCAGGTGGGCAGGGGAGCCAGCGTTACGCCGTGGACCGGATTCCGGCCGGAACTTGTGTCAGGCTTGGCTGACACAACTGTGCATTACGGACGCGTGGCTCCTCTGCTCCCTGTCCGTCCATCGATCCGTTGACTGATCCAGCTGTTTACACATGGGCAGTGTAGACACAGATACTTGAACCTGGCGTGGTAGCTCCCCTCCCAGTTGAAACGGACTGTTCTAAATTCAGAGTGTCCAGTCAAGTAATTGAAAACATGAGAAAGCTCTGGGCCCTTGCCCTCCGAATTTATCTTTCTAATTGCTTCCCATGTGTCTGCAGGTGCTGGCTCAAAGTCCCCTATAAGTTTCCCCTTGAACCTGCTCCTCTTAGTGTCTTCTAGCTTGGTTAACAGATGCTGATGTGCCTGTGAAGTCACCTGGGCCAGCAAGCAAAGGCGTCATGTTCACTTTTCTTCTCTCTTACGTCGCGTCCCCTTGGTTGGCATCCTGCTGCCTAAACTTGCCAGGGCTCAGTCCGTTCCCGCCCCCTCCCCCCCAGCCCCGTGGCCATATCTGTAGATGTGAGAGAGTTAAGAACTCATCACTTAGAGTGGAAAGTAGATTCTCCATTTCTTAAGACGATTTTCTTTAACAACTATCAAAGATCATCTGTCAGTGAGAAGCTTGGAGGGACCTCTGAAGACAGCGCTGAGTTTTCCAGTGGAAAAGGTACATCTGGTGAATCTTCCTTGCACCTTCCTGGCCTCAGACTTGGCAGCACTTGCTCCTTCAAAGCTGTGAAAAGTATGACTTAAAATGGGCCACCTAATTTCAGTGGCACAGTTTGAGGTTTTTCCCGGGAAAATGAATATTTACACTCACTTAGTGTATCTTTTACTTCTGGTTCCCATCTCTATAGATGCTGCTTTTCTTGTACGTGTGATCTCTCTTTTCTAAGATCTTCCTTTTTTGTTTTCTGCAGGTCATCCCTGAAATCTCGCAATTTTAACTGTGCTGCTTTGTTGTTGATCGTGGAGCGTGATGTTCCCAGAGAATACTTTCTCCTCTTAGGTTTGGTTAAGGAATCCATGCATCTACATAAACCTTTTTATGGATTAAAGAGCTTCTCGGTGTTTCCACTGTATCCTTGGAATCCTTGGTCCTCTAACTATTAGTAAGGTCCAGTTAACCATCATGAAGGGTTTGGCTGCTCTTTTTCCCACGTTCCAGGGGATTTCCTAGGGGTAGGGCACCTTTGTTCACGGTGGGTCTCTCAGACCACACCTGAGTTCTTGCTAATGGGTGACTCAGGCGAGGTCCCTTAGTGGTTTTAAGGATGGAGGCTGGTTTAAGGACCAATCTTGTGACTGAGGCTTGGGGCTTTGCGCGGCCTGAGTCCTGACCTCTGGGGAGGAGGGGGGGCTGCAGGCTGCATTCTGTCGAGGGGCCAGGGGATCAGCCAATCATCCTATGTGCACAGGCTCTCCAGAAACTCTGGATGAGAGTGAGCCTCCTGTTTGGAGCTGGACATGGACGTGCTGGGAGGCGGACACATCTTAGGACGTGTGGGGACCCTCTCTGACCTCTCCCTGTGGGTCTCTGGATTTACTGTTTGGATTTTCCATCACTGTCATCATGAGGGTAGCATTTTCCTGAGTTCTGTGAGTCATTCAGTGAATCAGCAAACCTGAGGGTAGAGGGAACTCCTAGATTCTTAGCCAGCTGGTCAGCAGTGCAGGTGGCCTGGGAACTCCCGGGCCTGTGCGCGAGGCGAGGGTGGTCTGGGGGACTGAGCCCTTCGTCTGGGGTGCCCGTGGACTCCCGGTGGCAGTGGCAGAATTGTGTGGCACTTGGCTGCCTCCTGCTGGTCAGGGTGCCCCAGGGCACACAGCAGGGGATACGCGGATGTCTCTGCGGAGGAGGGGCTGGTGGATGGGATGGGGTCCCCTCTGATGGAGCCCAGGAAGCCCCGCACCTGCCCTCTGTGCATGGGGGGCCCGGAAAGCAGGGTGCAGTGCAGTGTGATTTGGAGGGCCTGAGAACTGGGAGGGGGCCACGGGTGTGCACCCGGATTCCGGAGCCTGAGAGCCAGGAGCTCCTACAGCCACAGCAGGGGGAAGTGGGGGCTGTGCTGGCCGGTTCTGTCCAGGCCCTGGAGGGTGGGACCGGGCCCTGGAGGCTGTCCCCATGCAGCCAGCTTCTACTTGGGCCCCAGGCTCTGGGCTCTCTCACTCGGGACCCACCTGGCACCTGTCCGGGTGGGCTTCTGTCCCACCTATTCTTCGACCCTTCTTCTGCTTCCTCCATTGCCCCTCCCTCCAGTTTGTTTTGAGAGTACGTACTGTTTTTCCAGAGGCCCTGGTCTTAGGCTGCATAGTCAAGACAAAGCTCCTTCTCTGCTGGCAGTGATGGGCACCTGCCCGGGAGCATTGAAAGCAGTGACCAGAGGGCCGGTGCTCACCTGCGTGGCCCGTCGCCTGGGCGCCTCACAGAGGGGCTCACGGGTTCCAGGGTCTGGGGGACTCGAAGGCTGTCTGGTCTGACCCTTGTGTGGCTCTGTCGTCCCATATAAGTATTTGTTGAATGAATGAAGAGGCGGAAGGGAACACCTGAGGGGGCTGGGTCCCCGCGCACCAGAGCTTCAGGTGGTCGGTACAGGGACGTGTCAGACCACCCAGTGCAGTGCAGGGCCCACAACAAGGGTCTCTTTTCTGGGGTCGACAAAGTTGACATGGCCTCACGTTTCTTAGAGGGATGGTTTTCTACTCACTCTTCCTGAAATGTATGTTAAGCAGGGAACTCTACGAAGGCATTTAAATTCCTTTAGAATTAAAAGAGAAATTAAAGTGTGGTTGATTTGTGATGCTGTGCCAATTTCTGCTGTACTAAATTCTTAATGAACGTTTCCTCTTAAAAGGTTTAATTTTTGGAGAATGAACTAAAATGAAATGTCTAACTGTCTCTAGCCGTAGTGTCTGGGATGAAAGGAACGTACAAAAAGGCAACGTCTAAGGGGAGGTCTGCTTCCCACCCGTGTATATATCTATCTGAGTTATTTCTGTTCAGGTGTCTGCTTATTTGCCATGCATAACAGCACGGAGCTCTTGTTTTCTAGGCAGTGATACTTTGTTGCCTAGAAAGACTTTCTGAATATTTCGAGATATGTTGGTAGCAATTTGCCGGTTTTCCAGATGAACGATGCTGCCGGTGACACACTCGGGGACTCACCTGGGAGGCTTGTAGGCCCCTGCCTTCCCCAGGACGCAAGCAGGGTTGTTTCCGTGGTGCCGTTTACTAGAGTCCCCAGGGCTGGCTGGGAAGAGCTCAGAAACTGCTTCCAAGTGGGTATCTGCCACGCATGCGGGAGGCAGGCGGGTAGTTGCCACGCTTGTGGAAGGCGGGGGCAGTATGTGACTGGTCTCTGCTTAGGACTGATGAGAAACCTGGCGGCGGCCTCTGGGCACCCACGGCAGTGGGCATCTTGTCTGCAAGGTGCCTTCTGATTCGTTCCTGCCCTGCGCGGGCTCGTCACATCGCTGCAGGGAGGGGACCGTCTGTCTCCAGATGGGAGCCTGAGGGCTGTGGAGACGGTGGGGACCTCAGGGAGATGCTGCCTCGGACCCTTGGCGAGGATGCTCCGGAAGGGCCGTGCCTCGCCTCCCGGGCCTGGCTCCAGTTACGGACCCCCGCGCGCGGAGCCTCCGTCCCACACAGACCCCTGTTCTCCACCACCGGGCTTTGTGTGCAGAAGCACAGGGAGCCCCGCACAGGAAGTGCTCAGTGAGTTAACTCACGCGGGACAGTGACAGCCGCTAAGTACATCATCCACCCCGCAGGGGCTGTGAGGGAGGGAGCCCCAAGACGGTTCCGACCCGCCCCGGTCCAGCCGCAGCAGGTGAGGGAGTTGTCCTGGGCCGGCTTTGTGGCTCTCCAGCCGGAGGGACGACGATAAACTGACTTAGCCTCTGTGTTAGCTGGATATCTCCGTGGATGCAGAGTAAGCCTCGGGCCGAGAGGCCGAGGGAGGGGAAGAAAGGGACAATTTTAGGGCTTTAGTGGGAATTCCCAGGCCCAGGTCTTACCCCAGTACCCTGCTGTTTTTCTTGGTCATGATGTATGATTCCATATTGCCAGTCTTACTTGCTCCCTGGAGAAGTCTTATGGATTTGTTTAAAGGTGATTCCAGTAAAGTGTGCTTTCTGCTGTGTTTTAGGAGAAAATAAGAGAGTGTCACTCACGGCCCCTTATTAGAGTTCCGTGAATGTTGATGGGGTAACGCAACATCAGGATCAAAGACGCTCAGTTTATGGCTTCTTCGGCGATTGACCTGTCTGAGGGACCCTCTGTTTATCTAAGAGAGGAGCTCTGGAAGCCGAAGGTGCAGTGTGCGCCTGCGGGTTGGAGGAGGCCTTCCCTGCCCTGCTCCCCATCGGGGGTGTAAGGCCACAGCACCCCCGCTGCTGGGCAGGGCAGCACGTCCTCAGCTCTACCGCCGTGACACGGGGTTCCGTGAACCGTTACGTGTCACCATCAGACCGTAGCACAGCAGACCCTGCGTCCCTCAGGGCCTCTCCTGCAGGCCCGGTGTGGTCGTGCCCATTGCAGAGCCGGCGGCAGGATCATAAGGCAGAACACGGCAGAGATGGACTTCGCGGAGGTGTTTCCAGGCCACACGTCTGCCAGCTCCTTCGAGTTCAGTGCAGGTGGGACACACTGTGGGCGCGTTGGAGGCGGGTGCTCTGTGGGGGCACTTGTCCTTTTGCACCCAAGACCCTCTGAGTTGGTCTTGTGATGCCCCCCAATTAACAGATGGGAGACTGAGGTGCAGGAAGAGGGACTCCAAAGCCACAGCGGGTCAGATCCCTGAGCACCCATGCGTCTGACTTGTCAGTGGAGCGCGAGCACAGGGGCTGCAGGTTCGGGTGCATCCAGTCGAAGCCCTTCCCTGCCCGCTGTCTTCTTCCGTAGCTGGAGCCCGGAGGTGAGAGTCTCCAGGGAGGGCCCAGCATTTCCAGAGTCCGGGCTCTGGGTTGGCGTCCACGACCCTGGTGGCAGTTGCGGTCACTCCTCCTAAGATGGGGCTGGAAAGCAGGATGAAGGCTGGTGAAGCCCACGTCCTCCTGCTCGATCCGAGAGAAGGCTCCCCAGGGCTCTCGGGGAAGACGTTGCCCCCGAGGCTGCTCACATCCCGGCCCAGCTCAGCGGGGACAGCAAAGCCGAGTGTGTGAGCGCGGCCTGGGAGCGCTGTTTCCTGGGCGGGGGTGTGTCACGCCTGGCGGGACCGAGGGCGCCTTCCTGGAGGCATCGGGACCCTCTGCTACCACAGTCTCTGCCCTGAGGGCTCCGGCCTGGAGTGGGGCGTGCGCCACCCGGACTGGAAGCCTTCTGTGCTCTTTCCGTGACTATCTGATTATCGTGACTGTCATTTTAAAATGGGGTCACATCAGTGGTGATGAATTGTTGAACCTTTGAACCAAATGGGAGAAAATTAAAAAAAAAAAATCACCTTCCAACTAGTGAGCACAGGAAAGCTAGGGATCCCTGGTGGTGGCGACAGCCGTGCCAAGAGCTTTCCCAAGGGCGCTGTGTGGCCCTGCACCAAAATGTCACCATGGAACCCCAGCTTGTCCCCTCTGCCCTGCCTGGGACACCGTCTCCACTGCGTGCAGACCTAGTGTTTACTGCTCTCGCTATTGGATATTGCACGTGTCCTGGAGGCTCCAGGTGGAGCCGAAGCCGGGGCTACAGACACGTCTGGGCATCTGACGGACTACTCGAGGCAAACCCAGCTCCAGAGTGCTGTGCAGGGTCTTTGAGGAAAGACGACTGGGAAACAGGGAGAGGCCAGGTGACCCATGGCGTTGTGCTGGAGACTGGCGCTGGGCTCTGCACTGGCCTCACGCTGGCCCCGGGCTGCAAGCGGAGGCTGAAAAGGGGCACAGGAAGCCCTCGGGGTGATAGCTGTGACCTAGTCAGCAAGAGGGCCCTCTGGCTCGTGTGTGGAGCTCGGCCTGGCTGTGGGATGGTGCACAGGTGACCTGTGCAAGGAAAGGAGGAGGGAAGAGTAGAGTCCTGGGTGCAGGTCATCAAGGCCCTCAGCCCGAGGAGGGCCGGGAGCCAGGGGCAGAAGGGGTCCGGGCAGGACCCAGGCCGTGAGGGCTGCGGAGCTGGCACTGTGCTGACGGTGGGACTGCCCAGCGTGTGGAGCGCCAAGTGTCCCGCCCAGTCGGGAGCTCACCCAGTCCTGGGGACCCTCACCCGATTGTGTAGGCGCCCGCACCAGCAGCGGCCCGTGATTGTGACCTTGCTGGTGGCAGGAGGCGCGGCAGCCCCTGGAGGGAACTCCTAGCCGTCCGGGCGTTCGCCTCTGTCGGGAAAGGTGCTCGGCGTCCTCAGGTCTGCGCAGCTCCTGTTGTGCGCGGCGTTGTTTATTGATTAACCGCCGTTGTTTGCTTTGGCGTCAGCAGGCCGTTGCGGACACAGCTGTATTTCTACGAAAATACACGTCTGATGGCAGAGCCGCCCTGACTCGCGTGTGCCGCCTCGGCCGCGGGGCTCGGGGCCAGGAGGCAGGCATCTCGGGTCTGAATCATGTCCCGGGCCTCGGACTCTCACTTGGAGGGTCTCCCGAGGGTCAGGGCACTTGGGCCCACCCAGCGCCCGGAGCACCGCTGGGTGCACGAGAGGAGGTCAGAGGAGCTTGTGTTAGACGACCTTTGGCGGCTGTTGTGGCCTCTCCCCTGTGCCTGCTGCTGCGCATGCTCGGGGATGCAGGCTGGCCGCTCAGCCCCGCCCATGGACGTGGTCCCAGGAGGCGGCGAGGGTTGCAGGGCCCGCTCTGGCCCCGCCCAGGGCTGAACCCCTGCTGGTGGTCACACGCCCTCATTTCCTCCCCCGTGGCTTCACTTAGTGCTTGGATACCCTTCAGGATGGAGACGCTTGTGGGTCACCGCGGGTGTCCCATCAGATGAATTAGCCCAGTTCTTTCCGTGTCAACAGTGGCGTGAAGGCGTGGGGTTGTTGACGAGGACGTGAGGCTGAGCACAGTGTAAGGGTCTGAACAGGGTCAAGTGACCTCAGCACAGAGGGGCTCGGGGAAGAGTATGAGGCCCCTCAGCAAGGTCAGAGTTCACCTGTTCTCCAGGTGTGCCCAGGACCCAGCCGAGCAGTGTGGGAAGGAGGGAACGTGCTTTTGTTCCTGGAGTCCCGGTCTGGTTCCTGAGGGATCTCTGGCCTTGAGACCCAGATCTTGAATTAAAGAATTCTCCCACTCTGCGGGTTAAGTGTCCGAGTGTCTCCCCCCAAACAACTGGACCATTCACTGGGGCCCCCTGAGCAGCTCCAGGCTCCGCAGCCTTCTCCCAGCCCGCTCCCACCTCCTGCCCTCCCTGCTCAACGTCTGTGTATAGACCAAGGGGCTTCGGGGCTGGGGTGCTGGAAAGTGGATAGAGGCTCCCCACCCCCGTGCCCGACCCCCCAGTCTGGCAGATCTCATCCTCCTGTGGGGGAGGGGACCAGGGTTAATAGATTTTTCTCCCACGTGGCTAGAGCGAGTGGCTGGCCTGGGGCTTCCTGAACTTGAGGGTTCAGTCCCCACCTGAGATGTCCTTGATTTGGGACATCTGCTCTGCTCTTGGGGTTGGCTGGGTTCGCCCCGGCTGCTCTGTTCTTAAAAGGTTGACACTGATGAGCAGAACAGTGGTCTGGGACACTAACGCCCAGTAGCTCAGGATGCGACCAGCCTGCAGAGGGCACCCTTCAGAGGTGGTGGGGGCCAAGCCCTGACCTGATAGGACTGGGGTCCTCAGAGGAGGGACCAGGACACAGACACACACAGAGGGACGCATGTGTGAGGACGTGGGGGAGGTAGCCACAGCCACAGGGCGAGGCCTTGGGGAGCGCACCCTGAAGGCACCTCGATCGTGGGGTTCCGGCCTCTGGGCTGGGAGACGATTGATGAGTTTCTGTGTGAGCCCCGAGTGTGCAGTGCTTCGTTCCAGAGCAAGTACTGCAAGCGCAGCCTCCTGCCACTCCCGCAAAGGCCAGGATGGGACAGATGTCAGCAGCCCTCAGCCCAGGCTCCGGCCTTGCCCGTCGGAGTCAGGCCCTGGTGACCTGTAGTTACAGCTGAACGTGTTCTGCCGCCCCCTCGCTCAACCCAGCAGGCTGACGGAGACTGCCCCGGGGCCTGGGATCCCAGCCAGATGCCTTCCTGACTCGTCAGAACCAACACTGACCGTCGGTTACAGCTCTGCGTTCGTGGGAAAACACGCTCTCGATGCCCAACAACGATTTACAAGTGCGTTTTCGGACTGCAGCTTATTTAAACTGAGGACTGCCAGTATTTGTAGATTTCATATCAACATTAAAAGGGAATATGCTTTTTATCGACGCACCTTCGAGGTCAGCCTTTCCACTGCTGTGGACCCGACTTTCCACAATTAGTTCTAATTGCTGCACTTGTTTGTCAGAGTACATGGTTTCAGAGGAGTTTGCAGATATAAACAATAGACTTGAGAAATCCTTGTTTTTCACAGTGCTGAAAATCCCTAACAATGAAAGAGGTTGGGAATTCCGTGTTTTCGGTATTTGAGATGTCGTCTCCTATTTCTTTGGAAATACTCACCTTTGAAACATTGAAGTGCCGGTGAGAGAAAATGATGCTTAAAGACTTGCCACGAAACGATCTGTTCTCTTGCAGCATCTTCAGGATCAGAGAAAAGAGAACGAAGACTATGCCCTTCTTTAAACATACATTAAACGCATTTGATAGACGTTGGTTAAGGGCTAAAGAGCAGGCCGACGTTGTTAACCAGCTCATAACTAACAAGTCCTGCTTCTGGTTTTACCAAGACGATTGAATAAACACGTGAAATGCACCGAGCGGGGATGAAGGGCATGTAGCGCCTGCCCTCACGGAACCAGCAATGTAGTAGGACTGATTCACAGTCACTGAAGAGTTTCCCTTTCATGCCTGTTAGTTCTAGAAATGAAAGGAGATAATCGTGTAAAAATGCTCAGCGTCTAATCGAGTGTTCAATAAGTGTTGGCTGTAACTGTCATTATTATAAAAAGCAGCAAAGGAAGTATAGTGACCAGCTTTGCTGTCTTTGGGTGGCTCCGTCCTCGGTTACCCTCAGGGCACTGCCCACGAGGTGACAGTGACGGCTGCAGGAGCCTGTGGACGCCTTCCGGGGCTGGGGGCTGCAGCATCACCACTTCTGCTCAGGCAAAACTTCCTGGCCCCCGTGCTGGGCAGCATGGCGTTTCCAAATGTAGATGTTAGGTTTTGCTGCCTTCCCGGCAGTTCTGCCAACACTGGCAGCATCTGCCGCATCTTCTTGGGCTTTTGAACTTGGTTTGGGTTTTCTCTGCACTGCACTCTGGCCCCACAGTACTTGGCCCCAGGATTCTGGACTTTTGGATGTTGTTCCACTTCCATTTTCGCAGCTTATGATCCTGTGTTTGCTGAGAAGAGTGAGCAATGACAGCTTAACGCTGAGGCCCAGACGAAGGCCAGAAAGTGACAGGAATAAGCCCGGCGCCCTTCCCATGGTCCCTCTGTGCTGCTGTGGCCGGATGGTGGGGGAGGGGGGTTAGGACAGCTCAGAGGCCTTGGGGAGGGCTGTGTTACAGGTTTAAGTTCCATCCTGCTTAGAAACACCCTCCCAGCCCTTCCCTGTGACTCTGGGGGCTGACTGACACCTGGAGCAGACAGGGCGCCACCTCACCAGGGCTCCCCAGTGCAGCGGCGGCGATCCCAGCCCCCAGGCCAGCTTCCTTGGTGGGTCTGCAGCCGCTGGTCCTTGTCTGGGCTGTTGGCACCCACGTGGGAAGTGTCCCACCAGCGGCTCCCGTTGCCGAGGGCTGATGGATCCTGAAACTTCAGTCCCTGCGACCTCAGTGGGCACAGACTCTCTGTACACTGCTCTTCAGTTCCGGAAAATCTTACCTTCGACCATCCTCCCTGGGCAAAGCCCCTCGTGGAGTCAAAGGCCCGCATGCTTTGCTTCTAAGCGTACAAACTCCTTAACTAAGAACGTTTTTTCTCCCAGGAGACGGGAGACTCTATATCCTTTATGCACGTGCTCCATCAGAGGAAACAGACTGAATGCCATTGATCTGGGGTCCCCAGAGGTTCCTGTTCCCAGACTTCTATTCTCCAACTCCCCAGCCTGGTGTCCTTGTCCCTGTACCTTAGGCCTTGTGCCCCCGTTTTGAAGAAGAGTTTGCTCTAATGTGCGGTCCCTTTCGGCGTCCTAGGCTGGGGACAGTGCCTGCACGTGGCAGTCGGGATCTGGCCCAGGTGGGGCCCCCTCAGTGCAGGGGCACAAACAGCTTCTGGTTCCAGGCCTGGGGGCTGCACCAGGAGAGGGCTTTGCTTCCCCTGCTTAGGCCAAGACAGCGCCCCCACCCCGCACCCCCGTAGTGCCACCTGAGCACCGGGCATGGCCGAGAGGAGTGCCCAGCGCTGTGCGCAGAGGCTGCGCCCACGGCCTATTGCAGGAAGGCGGAGCGCACCCTGCCTCCAGGCCACTCTTCAGCCCGAGGCCCTGTGTACAGAGAGGGGACCTTCCGGAGGCCAGAGGCTGGCTTTGCATCAGCAAGAAGTCAGCCCTGACTGTGCCGGCCCAGGGGTGGGGATCTGCCTTGCGACAGGTTAACCTTAGCTTCACAGGGTACTGCTCACGTTTCTCTGTACAGTGAGCAGCAAGCCAGGAACGCCTTTACGGCCGGATTTTCACGTTCTGGGTGAAGAATTCCTGCTCCGAGGAGGTGGGGGGATTTGTCAGTGTTTTCACAGGGCGGACTGTATCTCTTCTCCATCGTGAAATGAGCATCCAAGTCAGAGAAAGCCGCCTTGTCATCCCGGTACTTATAAAAAGATAAGAAGATGGTGCAGAATCTGAAAGTATGACTTTGGATCCGGTTTAAACAGGTTGCGGTCACCGCACCAGACAGACAGCGGCGTCACCTCACTGCCCATGAGATAGTCATACATAACGGGAAACGGTGCCTGCGCCTGGCTTCACCTCGGCGCGGCTGGTCTGTGAGAGTCCCCTTGAAGTTGGGGGTCACGTGGTGCACTTGGAGGTCTCGGGGCGAACCTCGGCTTGGTCGGCTCCAACTCAGAGCTGGGGGGCAAGGTGGAACAGGCAAGACCTGGGACGCGAAAGTGGGTCCTGTCCTTAGCTCTTCTCGCCACTCCTGCCTGACGCCGTGGAGACGCTGTGGATGCAGGGGAAGGCTGAGAAGAGTGCTCACGTGAAACGTCGTCAGAACCGTCCCCAGGAGTTCCCGTCGTGGCACAGCAGGAATGAATCTGCCTAGGAACCATGAGGTTGCGGGTTCGATCCCTCGCCTCGCTCAGCGGGTTGAGGATCTGGTGTTGCCGTGAGCTGTGGTGTAGGTCACAGAAGTGGCTCGGACCCGGCGTTGCTGTGGCTGTGGTGAAGGTCGGCAGCTATAGCTCTGATTCGACCCCTTGTGTGGGAACCTCCATGTGCTGCAGGTGCGGCCCTAAAAAGCAAAAAAAAAAAAAAATCCCCAGTTTGCTAGTTTGCAGTGAGGGTGCAGAGCCCCCGGCAACAAGGCATTCGGGCTGTACCCATCTCCGTCGTTTGCCTGCAGAGGCCCCCGGCTGAGCTCGCGAGTGTGGTGACGGCCGGTTTCGGGGCCACTTCTAAGAACTTCCGTGAGGGCAAGAACGTGGCAGCACACAGTCAGAGGACTGACTGGTGGCTAACCCGACACAGTTCACCCTGTATCAGCACCCGTGAGGATTTGTGGGTTAAAGCACAAGCGTTTTGCATTAATGACCTTAAAACGCTGACTTCAGTGACCATTTTTTGCTTGACATCAGCCCAGGTAAAATTCTGCCCCCAGATTTCTCTTCACTCCAGGGTCTTTGTTGTTCAGGGCCTCTGATGGACGTGTTTGAGGGTCTCAGGTGTCCCCCCCCTCAGATTTTTATCTGAGCAGCATTTGTATGCGTGCCGTATAGAGTTTAAGGAGAGAAACTTGATATCGTAAAAATTCTGTGGTTTTACTGTAAACGCTCCTCAGATGCCTCTTGAACATTTAAAAATAAAGTGGCTCTCACTAGGCTGTTGCTGTTGATCACCTGTGTTACACGGGTGTTTTCCCCTGGAATAAAGATGTTGTTTGTGTGCAAGTGGATTTTAGCCAGAGGAGGTCTGTTTCCAGAAGCTGATTTTCCATAAGTCACTTTGGGAAATAAGGACCGCAGGTCTGGACAGTGTGAACGAGGACCTGCTGTGGGCGGGGGCTGACCTGGGAAGCTCTTTCAACCCAAACCAAGGAAACCAGCACCTTCTCCATTAATGTACCGCCAGACCTCTGGGAGTCCCAGAGGCAGAAGTTCCTGGGCGCCTTGGGGTAGGCGCAGAGAAGGCAGGAGGCCTCTGGCACTGTGGCGGGGCGCTCAGGTCAGTTCCTCAGATGGCCAAGCAGTTTACTAACGAAATGTTATCTTTATGACACAGTTAACAATTCACCAAGTCCTTTACAGACTTTAGAATCTGAATTTTAGACCTGAAAGGAGTATGGAGGACCCCCAGATATTAAGAACAGGGCCGCTTCTGGTGCCCTGCTTTGGGCACGACGGTGTTGATGGCCCGAGGGCGGGTTGTGGGCTTGCTCTGGAACCCAGACCTTCCATGTCCAGCGCGCAGCCGTCCCCCTTCCTGGACGTCATCACAGCCCCGTGTAGATGCGGCTTTGTCTCTGGGGAGATAGATGGTTACACTGCTGTGGTCTTGCTGGCAGCGTGGGCTCCACCTTTTGGTTCATTTAGCTAATTCAGGGTGTCTCTAAATGGCAGAACGAGCAATTAAGGCTCAGAAAACGTGACATCTCATTCAAGCCACTTGCCTGGTGGGTGACAAGCCTGGCAGAGATGCAGCTGCCTCCTGGAAATCTTGCCTCACTGCCTGGAAATGCAGCCCCAGCCCGGCCCAGGGTCTGAGGACCCCTCGGGGTGGCCGGGAGCCTCTCATGCAATTTGGGGCAACTTTAACCCCAGACCATGGGACGAAGGGCTTAAGGGAGAAGTAATTACTGGAATCTGTTATTCATACAACAGAAGAGCAGCTTCCTTGTGGGTGGAGCAGGGATGGTGGGTTTTGCAGTGGCCTTTGCAGGAGGAAGGCGCTGTTTTTATGGGTTGTCACCTTTGGCCCACTTTCTTGGCCCCTGCCGACGTTAAGAAAAATTCGTCTGAAGATGAGGATTAAGGTAGTGGCTGATTCCATTACTTCTGTGCTTTTTGGATGAAATCCGATCATCCGGCTTCACATTTCCTTCTCCTCACCTGCTCTGGAAAGAAATGGAATTCTGTGAAAGAAAATTCCGTGCAGACCAGAACACACGCAGAACTGGCCTCTGCCACCCTCTTAGACCTCAGGGATTCGCCGTGGCCACAGATGCGTCTCTTCTGGCTTGTTTGCACCACAGGGTTTATTTCACTGAGGTCCAATTTCAGGTGCTCACTGGGACCCAGACGGCTGGACACTGGCTGCCTTGAACTTGAGCGATACCAGTAACCGGTCTCTTGTACTGACTTCCTCAGGACTCGTTTCAGGGCAGAGTTTGCACACCTCCAAGTCTGCGGGTTTTTCCTCCTGTCCCGGCGCCTCCCACAGCCCCCAAGCCCGAGTCTGTTTGCTCATCTGGGTCCCAGGAGGTAGAGGGCTCCGTGGAACAGGGGGCCCACCTGCTTCCTCCTACTGCCCACTCCCCTGCCCTGCTGGGGAACTCAGCTGAGAAAGTCTCATCCAAGAAGCTGCGCACAACTCCCATAGCAATTTTTTTTTTTTGTCTTTTTGCCTTTATCTAGGGCTGCACCCACGGCATATGGAGGTTCCCAGGCTAGGGGTCTAACAGGAGCTGTAGCTGCCGGCCTACACCACAGCCACAGCAATGCTGGATCCAAGCCGCGTCTGCGACCTACACCACAGCTCATGGCAACACCGGATCCTTGATCCACTGAGCAATGCCAGGGATCTAACCCGCAACCACATGGTTCGCAGTCGGATTCGTTAACCACTGAGCCATGATGGGAATTCCCTCCCGCAGCAATTTTTAAAGAGTAGCTCCATTGTCCAAATTTTTCTTTTTAGTACCTTTCTTTTTTAGTACCTTTTCTTTTTAGTACCTTTCTTTTTTAGTACCTTTTCTTTTTAGTACCTTTTTTTCTTTTTAGTACCTTTAGCCCATAAATGATGCTGTTTGCTCTTTGAACACCTTACCTTGTCACAGGAGTTTGAAATACAGGAGGTGAATATAGTTCATTTTGTGGTTGAGCAGACGAGGCCTAGGAGAGTTGGGTGCCCCTTCCCAGGACCCCAGGCCCGTGGTACCGCAGCAGGGGGTCCCTGTGCTGTTCGGTCCAGAAGCACCTCTGGCTATGGCCTCGGCTCTGAGCCTGCCTTGGGCACAGAGGCCATGGCCTCAGATCCTACCCCAAGGACGTGCTCGAGCTCCTGACCTCTGTGCTCACCGGATGGAATCGCCCCCGTTCTGAGTTTCTCCGCACTTACAGTCCGTGACGAACAGATTAACACCATGAGCAGATTGCTCCTAATGACAGTATTGAAGCACTGAGAGATACCAGAGGTCTTTCTGAATCCAAGAAGTGGAATCCAGGAGGGTCTTACCGTCCTGTGTGCTGAAGTTCTAATATGCTGTCTTTCGGTGTGCCAGACAACCGGATCATCCAACAGTGTAACTTTGCGTGATACGTAGCTTGGTGTATCTGGTGTATCTCCACACAAATATTTTAAAATTCTAACTGCTTGTGTTGCCTGGAATCCCGGTCCTTCTCCTCCTGGCTAGTCTGACAGGTCCGTGCCAGGGGCTCTCGTCATTCGAGTCCACGTCCAGGGTAACGCAGGGCTGGCAGGCGCAGCGGCAGGTTGACGGCTTAACCGTGTGGTTAACATGTACCCTGCGGTTACCATCCCCATGTTAAATCCACCAGGACCGTGTTTTGCTAAGTGGGTTGTGGTGGATACTCTGTGTCCTGTGACTGCTGGTCACTCAGATCTGCCTGTTCGTCTCGACTGGCCTTCCTGCCACCTCAGGACGGGTGTAGCCCCATCACTGCCTGCTTCCCCACGGTCCGGTCTCTCGGGCCTCTGGACCCGCTGCAGCCACCAGCTGCCGTGCCCTTGTGCTCCCGTTCCCTCGCCCGCTCCTCTGACGGGCTGCTCAGGACCACCTCGTGCAGGCACAGGGTTCGGTGTTTCCTCTGTGCCCACTGGCGTGCACAGCCCGTCCTGTGACGTGAGAACTTGCCTGCTGTGTTATGGTCAGTGCTTTGCACATCCTTTTCCACCAAGCCCGCGCCTCGAGAGCCGGGATCTTCCCCCTGCATCTTTGTTCCTTCCGTGCCCCGGGGCCTGGAAACTGCTCTGAAGGGAGCTGCCTTGAAATGGCTGTTGATGGACATGATTTAACTTGTGTTGTCAGATGTGGGGCAGGAGGCCAGGGTGGGCTGGGCCGCGGCAGCTCTGAGCACTCCCCGCCTGCAGACCCGAGACCCTCAGGCTTATGCGAGGCTTCCTAAGATGACAAGCCCTGGCTGTGCCTTCAGTGGACTTGCCCCTGGACAGTTTAGAGGTGGATTTACCACGAGGCTAATTAGACCGTTTAGGCATCTCACTGGCCCAGGCCCCTTCTAAGGCCCTATGTTTAATTTTTAACTAGTAATTTTGTATTTTTTTTCCTTAAAGGGAGCTCATGAAAGTGTAAAATTTTAGGGCCATGCAAGTGGGCTCTGTTCCTGAGAGCACAGGAGCTCTGTCAGTCCCCGAGCTGCGGGGGTGGTGGGAACCCCCGGGGGCTGGGAGTCGGCGTCGTCTCACGAGTGCCCAGATGCTTCAGCGGGCGGGCTCAGACGAATGCCTCAGAAGGAGGTGTCATTCTCAGCCTCGGTGACATCTGCCTCAAGCAGACAGGAAGGCACCTGAAGCTGCCTCCAGTACAGTCAGCACGCGCTGCACAACATGTTCAACTGTTTGCATGCTTTGCAGAGTTCTTTGGTGTGTGTTACTGGACTGGATGCTTCCAGAGGCCCTCGGAGGTCGATGGGCCGGGCGCTGGGGCCGGGTCAGGAGCTCCTGCGAGGCCGGGGCCGCCGGGGTCAGAGCTGAGGCAGGACTGCAGCCTTGACTGAGCTGTGCCTCGTCTCTTTCTTCATTCAGAGAGAAAAAGTATCTACGCCTCGTGAGCAGGGAGGGCGGACTTCTTTTTCCCAAAAAGGTTCCCATCATGGTGACGGACGGCTGGTCCCGGGCAGGGGGTCAGACGGAAAGGGGCCAGACGGCTGAGGGGGCAGGGTTGTGTGTGTGTAGTGTATGGTGTGTGTGTGTATGCAGTGTGTGTGTGGTGTGCATGGCGTGTATGTGTGTGTGGTGTGTGTGTATGTGTATGTGTGTGTGTGTATGCGCTGTGTGCATGTGTGTGGTGTGTGTGTGTATGCAGTGTGTGTGCAGTGCACATGGTGTGTGTGTGGTGTGTGTATGTGTGTGTGTGTGGTATGTGTGTGTGTATGCAGTGTGTGTATGTGTGTGGTGTGCGTGGTGTGTGTGTATGCAGTGTGTGTGTGTGCAGTGTGTGTTAGTGCGTGGTGTGTGTGTGTGTATGCAGTGTGTGTATGGAGTGTGAGCGTGTGTGGAGTGTGAGCGTGTGCGTGTGTTACGAGAGGGACATTTGTGTAAGTGTTGTGTCGGGGTGTGTGTGTGAGTGTGGTGTGCGTGGTGTGTGTGTGTATGCAGTGTGTGTGTCTGTGTGGAGTGTGAGCGTGTGTGTGTGTTACGAGAGGGATGTGTGCATAAGTGTTGTGTCTTGGTGTGTGTGTGCGTGCAGGTGGGGACGTTTGGGCTGCCGTGGAAAAGGTGGTTGGGCAGGAAGGTTACAGACCCACTCGCATCAAAGCAAAGATGGAAATTTGGAGGAGGAGGGGGACCAGGGGAGCTGCGGGTGGTGGTGTTTGATTTGTTAGCACATGTGCTGGGGTATTCTGAATTTAGGACTGAAGGAGGCAGCTGGAGCTTAGAGATTTTCAGTATTTAGCACCTATTTAATCCTTTGTTTCCTGATTTAGTGCCCCTTCCCCAAAGACACAGAATCCCTCTCGCCCACTGGTGCCGGGATTGCCATGTGAAACCAAAGAGGTGGCAGGCGGTGCCCCCAGAGACTTGCTGGCAGTTCACGCCCACATTTTCTGGTGACTCCAGAGCCCTTAAGAACCGCTTTCAGTGACTCTTCAGTCTGTCTGTAAAAGAAACGCGACGCGCGGCGTCTGGGAGTGGCTGCGGGGCTGGTGTGGCCTGTGGGCGTGGGGCCCCTGCCACGTACGGGTCGAGGCAGAGCTCTGCGGGTCGGGGCTCGCGTCTGCGGGCAGACTGGCAGCGCTTTCCTTCCTGGGGCCCTCTGACAACTGGAGTGTCGTAGTGCAGTCGCTGTGGCAGTTCCTTCTACTTCAGGAACTGTTGTTTAAGGAGACGATGGGGTTCCTGAAGACACGGGTGAATCCTGCCCCGTGTGTCTTCATGGAGACGTGCAGCAGGCCGCTAGTGTCTCGAACAGAACCCCACAGGGTTTCCGACCACGGTGTTGCCCACTGCGAGCACGCGCTCAAGCTGTCGGATGTCGCGTTCGCGTTCTCGTACATGACGTACGTGTTTGAATTCCAGCAGCAGATCCTAGCCCTCGGAGTCGGGGTCAGCACAGCCCAGGGTCTGAGTTGCAGGAAGTGGCCCTGCAGCCTGGGCCCAGGGCAGGCGTGTGGCGCCTGTTTAGGTGGCGTGTGCAGGGGTGGGGGCGGGGCACAGGCCTGGAGCCCCTGAAGGTGAGTGGAGCCGGCGGTTGGAGAAGATGGATTAGGGGGATGAGAAGGGGAGAAAGATGAGAGGCAGGGGATTAGCGGTAAAGAAGTGTCAACTCCACCAGAGAAGCTGGGGTTTTGTGGAATGTGCCCCGTGTAAAAAATAACTGCAGTTTGATGTGTCTTCCAGGCTTTTCATGGTTAGACAGCTGCAGAGGGAGAGAAAAACCCGGGCCGTCAACAGGAGCCGTTTGCAGAAGCGTGTGACCTTCCACGATATCACACGGCTGAAGCGCTGGCCCGCCGCCAGCTGCTCCCTGCCTCTCCTGTGGCACTTCTGCACGGGAGCAGTGGCCTGAGCGCAGAGTCCCTACCCCCACGGGCACAGACGCCGCACGAGGACATAAGGTCCAGCCTCATCTTTGAAACCTGTACTGAGTCTGTGTGGTTGTGGCTCTTGATCTTCAAGTACAGTCGACACACATAGACACACATGCGTGCACACAGACACACAAGAACACACAGACACACAGACACACACATGCACGCACACACACAGACACACACACACATGCGTGCACATAGATACACAGACACACATAGGCACACAAGCACACACACAGACACACAAGGGACACAGACACATCACACGCACATTCCAGGGATGGTTGAGAAAGGCGAAGGTCTGGATTTATCGCGGGTGCTGTTAAAGTACTGACAGGAGATGGAGTTCCCATCTTGGCTCAGCGGAATCGAATCCGACTAGGGACCATGAGGTTGCTGGTTCGATCCCTGGCTTTGCCCAGTGGGTTAAGGATCCGGCATTGCCATGAGCTGTGGTGTAGTTCGCAGATGCGGCTCGGATCCGGCGTTGCTATGGCTGTGGCATAGGCCAGAGGCTACAGCTCCGATTAGACCCCTAGCCTGGGAACCTCCATATGGTTCTGGTGCAGCCCTAAAAAGCAAAAAAAAAAAAAAAAAAAAAAAAAAAAATTACTGACAGGAGGCAGTGTGAGTTTACACGCAAAAGGCCCATCACTTTTATCACGTCGATGGTTGTGTGGGGAGAGGTGTGCTTGTTGTGCACCCAGTAGCTCCATTTCCGGGCAGTTAATGGCAGGAGTGTCTGTGCACATTCGGCTCTGGTTTGTACTCTGTAGAGACGGTTTTCGCTCTCTGGATGGGTCAGAGCCTTGGCGCAGCGTCCCGTGAAGACAGCGCGTGTTGCTGTGAGGAGAGGGGCGTCTCAGACCATCAGTTACTCTCACCGTTGGTTCCTATGGCTTTTTATTTCTGGACCAGGAGCATATTTTTATCTGTCAGGCTCTCAGTTGTTTTTGGAGGGGAGAGATTTAGGGAAAATGAGTGACAGGAACAGCCATGGACAGCCAGTTCTAAACTAAATATTCTGCCCTTGATCTTGCCATTTTATTTTTTAAAAGCAGAAATTAGCATGAGTTCATTTAATATCTCGCAAGGTCCACACCGGAAATAATTCCATAATCCCACAGGATGGCTGTGATTAACGCTCCTCTGTAAGCCTTCAAACAGCTTTTTAAACACTTGTGCCTTTATTTTAGTTTTTCTTTCATGTTTCTCTCGGCCTTTAACTTCGGGATCTACTGCAAATGCAGCTTATTCTAGGTTCTCCTTAAAGCTTGTCTCTTCCAGGCCGAGGGGCAAACAGCGTTCGTGTTTTTACCCTGGGCCCTCGGAGCGCTGGTCTCTCTTGTCTTACTCTGGACGAGGGGGAAGGGATGACCGCGGTGTGTCTTATGTCCAACACGTAAAATAGCTTTCCGGAAGCCCCATGTCAGAGCCCACCCAGTGCTGGCAGGACTGCTGTGGCAGGCGGTCCTTTGCACATTGCGGGTCCCTCGTTTATGACAATAACCCGTTCTTGGGGGTGCCGCGGGCCCCGGGTGAGCCCTCCCTTCAGTCTGCATCCAGCGGTGGCCTTGAGTTTTGGTGCCTGGGATGTAAGCGACTCACCTGCTGTGCTCTGACTGAACAGCAGCTCTCAGAGATCCTTCTCTCTTTCTGTTCCCAGGATGCGATGAGTTTGTAATATCGGGGGCGGTGGGAGCTTTGCTCTGGTTCCTGCTGGGGTAGCTCCTGGCACGGCTGTCATATGGATGGCTAGGTGCCCCGTCTGCGCTCTTTGTCGGGCGCTCGGAGCCCATGTCCCCTCACCCGGGGCCTGGCTGCAGGCCTGTGCCTGGTCCCCCACCCCCACCCCCGCACGCTCCCTGGCAGCTCCTCTTTGCTTGCTCAGCCTTTCATGGAATGTTCACCACAAGACCCCGCCAGGGAGCAGGTGTCCATGGGGCCTGGACGACGAAGCGGCTGCGTCCTGGTGCACATTACGGGAGCACCCCGTACCCACCGTGCAAGCAGGGGCCCTGGGGGCACGTCCCTGAGCGGGGAGTGAGGCTGTCCTGAGCCCCAGCCTCTGTGGGCCCAGTGCGCAGCTGGTGTGTGGAGCCCGGGGACCAGTGCTGGTGGCAGAGGTGCTGGCGTCCAGCAGCTCTTGACGACAAGCCTTGCTTTGTTTTTAAGGCTACATTTTAAGAAATATGTCATATACTGATTAGTAAGCTCTTTTAGGAATCTATTCAGTGTTCAGCAAAGCAGATTTTATTGTTAGGAACCAACATTTCGACCTTTCATGTGAAATGTTTCTGTTACACATCGCTTTCCTTCGAATCTTTGTTTGTTCCTTTTCCATCTTGTCCTAGCATTGGGATTCTTATGTTTCTTTTGCCAGTTTCTCAAGCAGCACGTCGACTCTGGTTTGCTGTTTCCAGTACCCGGCAGCTGCACGTAGCTGATGATGTGAGTGTTGGTCTCTCTCTAGGTCGGTTCTGAGTTCGCTCCGCTGTGACGTTATCACTGCTGACGAGTGGGTCGTCACTTTTTTGCCGGCTTCCACATCTCCCCTCTCAATATGTTTTCATTTAAAATTGTTTAACTCTGTTTAATTCTTAGTAAGCTTGCATTGTTAGAGTTTGCATGAATGCAGATTCCAAATAAATATATCAATTTCTTCTTCCTCCCTTCTTGACCCCACCAGCCTTCCCTTATCAGATTTTTAACTAAGGTCTGTTCTGTGCTTAGCATAATCGATGGGCTGTGGGCATAGACAGATTAAATAAAATCTTTGTCCTGTGACTCTCGAGACTCAGAGGGGTGGGACTTTATCCTCCTAGACAGTATTTTACTTTGATATATTTAGTGTATTATACTACAGAAATGCACAGTGACCCGCTTTCTCTCTAGTGATCTGACTGCAGGAAAGATAGCAGCTTTTTTTTTTTTTTTTTTTTTGCCTTCCAAAGATACATAAGGCCTCGTCAAGGCTTTGGCATAGAATTGTTTCCACTGACTGACTTTGAAAGCTGATCGTGGTAGCACTGAAGATTTTGTGTATCTGATTCTCGAAAACTCAAAATGTACCTTCTTAAAATTTCCTGGCTTATTCCCTGCCTCTGCCTCTGTGTCTGTGTCTCTGACCTTGACGAGCTCTACACTGCTTTTGCTCCCTTGACACATTTAGGTCAAGTGGCTTCTAATGGTACCATTCAGGTGCTTTGCTGAATGTGTCACTGAGTTTCTGAAGACAGCAAGTTTCCCGCAGTAAATACATTACCAGACAGTGCACCTTTCTTATCATCACCGGGTGGATGCCATTTCCGGGGTTCTGCGGGGAGGTAAGGGAAGGCCTCCGGGATTTGAATAGAACCTGGCAGCATTCATGGATACAAGCCTGAGCCCACCCACTGGCCTGTGGAGCAGCCAGTAAAACATAACAGATGGGTTTTTTTCTTTCCTTTTCCTTTGTCAGTGAAGGCATGGAGCAGCACACAGACCCCACGTTAGGTGTCCGAAGCAGAAAGGACTGTTTTTAGAGAACCAGGAGCTTGCAGCATCGTTGGAAGGGCTGGCGAGTCAGGGCTGGAAGTCCTGGTCCGGGAGCAGTGTGAACTGGGGCTGGACCGGGAATGGAGCCCCAGAGGAAGCCCAGATCCCAGCAGAGAAAGCCACGAGGCACCGGCCCTCCATCTCCCTCAGTTTCACCTTCAGCATCTCAGTGACTGTAAGTATAACGGGGCCTCTAGCTGAAGGGGGCTCTGGGAAATGTAGTTCTCAGCCTCTGGGTCTGCGGCGCTGGGAAGGGCGGAGGGGAGGGTTCAGAAGTGCTGGGGACCAGGCGCGTCCCCGACTCAACGAGGGCCTGGAGCTGGGAATGCGCCTCCTGCCAGGACATGCCCTGTGGCTGCTGTCCTGGAACTCTGCTCTCTGCCTTCGCCCCACTTGGGAACCCCTCAGTGAGAATCTAGTAGAGTCCAGACCTGCTCAAAGAGGGGGCGGTCAGGAAGTTCCATTCTGGGGCAGCAGAAGTGAATCCGACTAGTATTCATGAGGCTGCTGGTTCGATTCCTGGCCTCGCCAGTGGCTTGGGGATCTGAAGCTGCCGTGAGCTGTGGTGTAGGTTGCAGACGTGGCGCAGATCCCGCGTTGCTGTGGCTGTGGTGTAGGCCGGCGGCTGCAGCTCCCATTTGACCCCTAGCCTGGGAACCTCCATATACTGCAGGTGTGGCCCTAAAAAGACCCCAAAAAAAGAATGGGCGGTCAGGTGTGCAGGAGGTCCTGGACGTTAATGCTGTGAGGCTGCAGTGGGTGACACGACCAGTGCTGACACAGTAGCAGCAGGAGGAACCTAAGGTGAAGGCCCACAGTGCAGACCTCCAGGACCAACCATTATGACCTGGAAGTCACTCGTGATCTGCCTGCTTCGAGACACTGTGATGTGAGATGTGGCATGTCATTACAACGTCAACAGACCTGGCGGGGGAGGCAGAAACGCATCAGTGTGTCTGGTGAGGCTGCTGAGCCCTGGTTGACTCAGGCAGTACTGTCCCTATTGCTGATTGGGGTGGTCTGGGGTGGGTCTCAAAGGAGGCCCTGGGCTTGAGGGGTGACTGGGGCTGGGTCTTGAACCAGGCTGCGGGCTGGAGGGGTGACATGCGCAGGTCTGGAAGGAAGCCCTTGGCTCCATCAGGAGGAGCCGTTCTCTGGGGCAGAAGCACTGGAGGGGGTGGGCAGGGCCTTTTTCATTCAAATGACCAAATGGGTCGCGTCCTTTTCTCTGTGCCATTTTGGCGCCGGATAGAGACTGGTTGGGATCTACCACTCACCGTAACAATTTTCAGGTACGGTTTTGTAAGAAAACCCTTGCTTTGGCTTCTAAGGAGACCTTGTGGCCTCAAGAACCTGAAGAGATTTTGTGGTTTGGTTTTACTTTCATAAAAAGCCTGAAAGGCCTCTGGAACACAGATTGACTCGGTATTTTAGGTTTGCCATGTGGCTTCTGACACCCGTGGAGCTTAATCCTGCAAACCTGGGTTGAGTGCAAGGAGAGGGAATTTCTTTACGTTCAGAGAAGCCTGCGAGCGCTGAGGGCTCCTCACCCAGAGTCCTGTTGCCTGGCTCCCAGCCTCTGCTTCTTTGTCGTCATCAGGGCTGGAAGCATGAGCCGCCTATAATTTCGTGTTTTTTTGAACGTTTTCCTGAGAAGTCATCCCATAGCACCTCGTCCTTAATTCTGTGTCATACTTTTATTGCATCTATACTTTAGGTTAAACCAGCCTTGTAAGTGGCTTCGCCAGCTGGGATGGGTTCTTAGCCAATGGGAACTTCCATGTCTGCCGAACATTGTATTTTCTTGGGAGACAAAGAGAAGGTGAGTTTTTCCCAGTATTTTCTCAGAGCTCTGACAGCCTGAACCGACATTTAAGCCATGTTTTGAGGGTTTTTCCAAAGGCTTTCGTTACCATTTGCCCAGATGGCTTCTTCCTCCCCCTTCTAGAATTACCCTGTTTGTTGGAACCCAGGCACGTGAAGCATTGCAGACAATGCTCTTCCAGCAGGCGGGCTTTAAGAGGCACGCAATCGCGACCTAAAATAGATGTGCTGGTACCGTTGGAAGCCCAGAATTTATGGATTTGGGGACTGGGAAGCGGTATTCCAAGGAATGTCTAGGGAAGTGGTCTCTAAGGGATTGTTTGGCAATCTGGAATCTTCCCTCGTAGGCTCATGCAGAGTGGCTGCTGTGGACTCTGCGGATTTGAAGCTGCTCTCGGCCCCACTACGAGGCTGCAGATTTCCTTCTCCCCGCACCCCTGACCTCTCACGGTGGGGCCGAGACCAGCAGGGAGCTCACAGGACTACTGAGCGGATTCCCTGAATACGAATGAGTTCATACGACTTTACAGGACTTGTCACAGTTCCGGGAACAGTGGAGTGTGCTGAATTAATGTTGTTGTTATAATTAGGGCTGTTAGCAGCTCTCTGTCCAGCTGGGCCTGTGTATACTTTCTGGGTCTTTATCTGCTAAATTTAAACGAATGCCGAGCAACTGGTGAGTTATCATTATTTATTGTTTCATGGGGCTGTTCATAGGCTCAGGACTGTGCTGTTTCTAACAAGTGCCACTCACAGCTGTGGGTCGATTTCTCGGGAGTAGGGTGGAAAGTGGTACTGAAGAAAGTGGTTGTAATAAAGCAGTGAGCTACAGGGGGCCACTCACTGTGTTGATGTAGGAGGAGCCTGAACTCACTTCCTCCCACGCACACACGAAGTCACCAGCTGCCTGTGGATCAGTTTTGTCTGGAAGGAGCCTGGGAACTGGCCCAGCACCTGGCCCAGGACAGAGGATGACACGGGCCCATGGAGATGGGGGGGAGAGGTCAAGGAACATGGGGGCACGTTAGGGAGGGTCTTGCCCTGTAGGATGGAGGCGTGGTGCCCCTGTTAGACACCCAGTTCCTGGAATCCACCCCGGGCAGGTAAGCCCCCAGCGTGTCTGTCTCAGAAAACCAGGGTTCTGATGTCCAGGTGTCCCAAAATGCCCAGGACACTGAGACTCCCTCTGAAGGGCTCACGTGTCTCTCACTCACCCTGAGGCTGGTGAGCAACAACTGTAAGATTCCTGGACTCCACGCAAAGGAGCATCGTTAGTGAATCTGAGAGCATAGCAGAGGGGTGGGGACGGTGGAAGTTTTCTCGGACATCCAGGAGCTGGCAGG
This sequence comes from Catagonus wagneri, assembly GCA_004024745.2. Lineage (NCBI taxonomy): Eukaryota > Metazoa > Chordata > Mammalia > Artiodactyla > Tayassuidae > Catagonus > Catagonus wagneri. The sequence continues at coordinate 44,031,744 of PVHT020004944.1, read as the reverse complement.
CACCCCTCAGGGCTGGTGCTGAACCCATGTTTAAGCTGCCAGCACAGGTGGCTGAGTGGGAGTAGGGTGACTGAGTGGGTGCTGTCCTGCCACGCTGCTGAAGGGGACAGCTCCAGAGGACACCAGCTCCCAGTCATGGCATCCACGGGCTCCAACCTAAAGCTGAGGCGCGACCTGAAACCCTTGTGCCGCTCAGCCAGCCCCACCCTGACACTCTCCAACTGCCTGAAGCCAGCTGTGTGCCTGGTCCCCACAGGGACACCCCTGGATGGCCTGGCTCTGGTGGCCAAGTGTATTCAGGGTCCCTGGGACTGCAACAACTGTGAAGATAGTGCTCGTGAGGCCACCACCCCAAGGGCACAGAAAGTGGACTGAAACACAACCCCGCCTCCCTGTGAAAAGGCCTGTTTACTTAGCCTGGAGCCTCAGCCTGAGCCTCACGCCCGGGGCTCAGGAGGTGACCCCAGGGAAAGCAGGAGGGGAGACACCATCCCTGTGCACGCCCTCGGCCTGATACATCCTTTGGGCTCCCCAGCAAGGGCTAATACACCTGTCGGCCGCCCCACGTTTCCTAACTCTTGCCCAGGAGGCACCTCCGGATCTCCTGGTGTGGAGGCCAGCAGGGATTATGACTGTGCCCACAGGACTGCATACACCTGCATGCTTTAAAAGATGCTGCCTGAGGGTCTGGCTTCTAGCCAGCCCGAAACTAGCTGCTAAGTGGGATTTCTCACCTTGAAACACTGACAGGTCTCAGCACACCCTCAACAACACAGGCATCTCGAGACTAAATCAGGTGGTGTAGACAACAACAAAGGTTTGAGAGAAAACCGGGTGCTGGGGCAGGGCCAAGTGAGCAGTGACCTGTATGAAGCCACTCCCTCAAGACTGAGAGAGGTAGCTGCTTCCCCTAACATGCAGAAACAAACACAGAGCCCCGCCAACTGAGGAAACAGAGAAATAATAGTTTCCAAATGAGAGAACAAAAGAATAAGACAAACCTCAGAAAAAGTCCTAATGATATGGAAATAAGTCATTTACCCCATACAGAATTCAGAGTCATGGTCATAAAGATACTCGGCAAACTGGGAGAAGAGTGGACGGACACAGAAGGTTAGACAGCATAAGAAAGATTCCATCAAAGCTGCAGGCTACAATAACTGAAATGAAAAGCACGCTAGAAGGAATCAACAGCAGATTAAATGATGCAGAAGAATCAATCAGTGATCTGGAAGACAGAGTAGTGGAAATCACCCACGCTGAACAGAAAAAGAAAAAAAAAGAGCAAAAACAAGCAAGGATAAGTTTGGGACAACATCAAGCATACTAACATCGCAGGCATACTAGCATCATGGGGTCCCAGAACGCGAAGAAAGATAAACGGGTAGAGAAATTATTTGAAGTGAAAATGGCCAAAAACTTCCCTAACCTGGGGAAGGAAATAGAAGTCTAGATCTAGGAAGTACAAAGAGTCTCAAAGACACATTATAACTAAAAATGACAAAAGTTAACAATATGGAGAAAATTTAAATGACCATGAGAGAAAAATAATTAGTTGCCGACAAGGGAACCCCCATAAGGCTCTCAGTGTATTTTTCAGCAGAAACATTGGAGGCCAGAAGGGAGTGGTGTGGTACATTCAGAGAACTGAAGGAAAAAAAAAAAACCTTTATAACCAAGAGTATTCTATCCAGCAAGGTTATCATCAGAATTGAAGGAGAGAGAATTGCCCAGACAAGCAAAAACTAAAGACGTTCATCACCACTAAACTGGTCTTATAAGAAATGTTGAAGGGACTCCTTTAAGAGGCAAGGAAAAGACCATAACTAGAAATAAGAAAATATCTGGGAGTTCCTGTTGTGGCGCAGTAGTTAACGAATCCGACTAGGAACCATGAGGTTGTGGGTTCGATCACTGGCCTTGCTCAGTGGGTTAAGGATCTGGTGTTGCCGTGAGCTGTGGTGTACGTTGCAGATTCGGCTCGAATCCTGCGTTGCTGTGGCTGTGGCGTAGGCTACTGGCTACAGCTCCTGTTAGACCCCTAGTCTGGGAACCTCCATATGCCGCAGGTGCGGTCCTAAAATGACAAAAGGCAAAAAAAAAAAAAAAAAAAATCTGAAAGAAAAGAGGTAAACTGGTGAAGGCAAATACTTGCTGAAGACGGTGGCTCAACCACTTGCAAAGAAGTAGTAAAAGCTATATGAGTAAAACAAATAACGAATATACAAAGTGAGAAGATATAAGGATGGGGAAGGTGGAGTTAAAATGTGCTGTTAGAATGCACTGGAACTTAAGTGATCGATCTATAGACTGCTTTTCTATAGATTGTTATATAAGAACCTCGTGGTAACCACGAACTGAAAATCTATACTTGACACACAAAAAATAAAGAAATCCAAATGTAACGCTAAAGAAAATCCTCAAAGCACAAGGGAACAGAACAAGAGAAGAAGAAAGGACCAGAGGACAGCAAAACAACCAGAAAACAATAAAAAATGGCAACAAGTATATATCTGTCAATAATTTAAATGTAAATGGGCTAAATTTTCTGATCAGAAGACATGGGGCCACTGAATGGATAAATAAGACCTGTCAGTATGCTGCCTGTAAGAAACAATTTTCAAATCTAAAGACCCACATGCACTGTAAGTGAAGAGTTGGAGAAGGTATTCCATGCAGACGGAAATTAAAGAAGAGCTGGGGTGGCAATACTTCTGTTAGACAAAACAGATTTTAAAACAGAGATGGAAACAGGTGTTCTCATTGTGGCTCAGCAGAAGTGAACCCAGCCAGTATACGTGGTGGCAGGTTAAGGATCTGGCATTGTCCCTGCTGCGGTTCGGGTCACTGCCGTGGCACGGGCGTTATCCCTGGCCTGGGGAATTGCAGGCCAAGGGCGCAGCAAAAAAGAAAGACATCAAAGAGGAAAGTTAAAAAATTCCTTGAGGCAAATGAAATTGGAAACACAGCTTTCCAAAATCTATGGGACTCAGCACAAGCAGTTCTAAAAGGGACATTATAGTGAAAAAGGCTTACCTCAAGAACCAGACAAGTTTCAAATAAATAACCTCACTTTACACTTTAAGGAACTGGAAAGGGAAACAAAACCCAAAGCAGGTGGAGGAATGGAAATAATAAGTACAGTAGAAAGAAATAACAGGGACTTAAAAAAAAGGCGCAAAGATCAATGAAACTAAGAGCTAGTTCTTTGAAAGACAAACACAATTGCTAAACCTTTAGTCAGACCCGTTAAGAAAAAAAGAGAGCGTCCAAATAAAATAAAAAATGAAAGAGGAGGGGAGGTCCCTTCATGGTTCAGCAGTTAACGAACCTGATTAGGATCCACGAGGACGTGGGTTCGATCCCTGGCCTCATCAGTGGGTTAAGGATCCAGCGTTGCCATGAGCTGTGGTGTAGGTTGCAGACTCGGCTCGGATCTGGCGTTGCTGTGGCTGTGGTGTAGGTGGGTGGCTACAGCTCTGATTAGACCCCTAGCCTGGGAACTTCCATGTGCTTCAAGTGTGGCCCTAAAAAGCAAAAAAAAAAAAAAAAGGTAACAACTGATACCAAGAAATACAAAGGTCGTTAGACACCTCTATGAACAGTGAAACGACAACAAATTGGACAACCTAGAAGAGGATAAATTCTAGAAACACACAATCTTCAATCAATGTAATTTACTAATTATTAGTAATAAAAATGAATAAGTGATTAAAAACTCCCAAGACAACTTTAGGACCGGATAGCTTCAATACCAAACATTTTTTTCTTTTTTTCTTTTTCTTTTCTTTTTCTTTTAGGGCCTCACCTGCGGCATGTGGAGGTTCCAAGGCTAGGGGTTGAATGGGAGCTGTAGCTGCCAGCCTACACCACAGCCACAACAACATAGGATCCAAGCCATGTCTGTGACCTACACCACAGGTCACGGCAACACCAGATCCTTAACCCACTGAGTGAGGCCAGAGATTGAACCCCAACTTCATGGTTCCTAGTCAGATTCGTTTCCGCTGCACCACGACGGGAACTCCAGCTACCAAACATTTGAAGAAAAGGTAATACATTTCCTTCTTAAATTATTCCAAAAAAACTGAAGAGGAAGGACTATTTCCAGACTCATTTTACAATGCCAGCATCACCCTGATACCAAAGACAAAGACAAAGACACCAGAAAAAAAAAAAAATCATATAGTCCACTATCACTGATGAACATTGAGGTGGAAATCCTCAACAAAATATTACCCAACTGAATTCAACACAGATGGCAACTGGAGTTATCGTTGTGACCATTTTGAAATGTAGGTAATTCCAAGTCCCCGCGATGTGCCCCTGAAACCCGTATAATGTCATGTGCCAATTACTCTTCAGTGAAAAGCAATGAGCTGCCATGTTCTGTGAGCTGCCTCTTTCTATGCACTGTTGGAATAAACTGTGGAAGGAACTTGAGTCATTAGGAACGTGGCTGCGCTTCTGCTGAGAGCAGGCAGGGCACGCCCTTCCCAAACCAGGTGCCCTCACCTGCCCGCCTTCTAGGGTGGGGCCTGGAAAAGGCAGGGGCAGGGGTGTCACACTGTACAGGGCCTCAAATGACAGTCGGCCTTGGACACGAAGCCTGAAAGTGTGCGTTTTAGGCAGGGATAACAGTTTGGGTGAAGGGGCTGGGTCCAAAGGGAGAAGTGACTACTTCACGGGTGTCACTGGTGGCCCTGGGATGTCAGGAGCTCCGTCCCTGCCCCTGCAGCCCTGAATATGGACCCCAAGTCCGTGGCAGGGTTTGGTGGTGGAGCTCAGAACCCAGAGTGCGGCTGCACGTGGCCTAGACTGCTCAGCCTCTGGGTTTACCTCTCAAAGTGATGATCTGGGTACGTATCGGAAATGAGCAAACCCAGCACCCGGGCTGTGGGGGCAGTTGGAACCCGCTGGGGGGCCCCCTTCCTTGTGTCCCAGGCTCCTGACGGTGGCAGTCCTCAGGGTCCCCCAGAGCAGAAGCATCTGTGTGAGGCTCTCGTCTGTCATGGGCAACTCCAGATCCACAGTGAGTCCGCTGTTTCTAACATAAACGGAGCCTCTTGCTGTGGTCTGAAGGTTTGTAACGAGCAATAAAATACAAGTGGACGTTCAATTTACTTAGAGCTTATACATGTCAGCACCTCACTAAATAAAAAAGGGGAAAAATAAACCGACAGTGATTAATATCACTAATGATTTGTTTTGCTTATTTTCTAAAGTAGTAACTTGATCCTTTCTGTTGAAAGTAGGCAGAGAAATGAGACCAGGAAGTGCTCGGGCAGCAAGCTGCTGTCCTAAGGCGTTGGCCATGATTGGGGAAGAGGTGGTGACTTGTGTAGTTGAAATTGCAAATATTAATTCTCGTCAAGAAAAATGTCAGTGAGGCCACGGATATATTCATAAAGAGAAACACGTCTGATGAAGTGGCGATTACTGCGAGACTGGCCTTGCTATCAGTGGGGGCGCTGTTGAGGCGCTGACTTCCCGGGGTCTATAGGCACAACTTGAAAGCCATTCAGTAGCTCTGTCCCTAGGAAGGAAGTCCTGGGCTCAGGGTTAATGTTGGTGAATTTCTTTCTGTGTGAGCAAATCAAGAACGGTCCAGGGTTGCAGTCCAGCAGGTGCCTGGGACTTGGGATGAGAGCCACCAGCCATGCCTTCCGTGTTCACACGCTCAAGATGAGCGGTTTCACCCTAAGACCCCAGTCCGCCGTCCTCGGCGGGATTTCCTGTCTTCTCGCGATGCCTCGAGAGCCAACCGTTTCCGGCCGCGTCCCCCGTTTCTGGAACGTCTCTGGTTTGAAGACTTGGAATTGGAGCTGCACTTCGCACTTTGGCCCGGGGACTGCAGAGTGTCTCTGCGGACTCAGGTCCAGGTAGTGCCAGTTCAGTGATGTCACAGTGTCCAAATGCAGCTTTGAATGGCAGATTTGGGCTGTCAGGGCGGGAGAGAGGCACAGCATTTCAGGACGGCGGTCAGCCACGAACTGCGTCAGTGGCACTGGCTTGGAAGTGATGGCTGAGCCCTTGCATGAGGTTTCCTTCCAGCCAGGGAGGACCGCTACTGTCCAGAGTGTATCCTGTCCTCTTGAGGAGCGGTTGTTGGCTGACGACGTCTGACGGGGGGCGCGAGACAAAAGGCGGTGAGGATGGCCGCTAGGGTTTGAAGACGCAAACTCTGCCCCACGAGGCTGGAACATCATGCTTCCTCCACACCCAGGAGACACAGTAAGGCCTTTTCCGCTTTCCCTTCTTCTGGCTCCTTAACGCAGCTTAATTAAGCCGCACTGTTGGAAACGAACATGTTAATTTCAAAGCGCCCGTTACGCTCTAAAGTGGGTTCCGGCACCGTGAGGCCCAGCGCCTGGTCTGAGGTGGCGGTTCTGTTGGCCGTGCTGGTCGGTCTGTACGGGCCCTGAACTGCTTTTCCGTGACGGCTGAGCCGAGAGGTTATGACAGAGACAGTGCGTCTCACAGAGACCACACTGCTCACCACCCAGCTCTCTCGGAAAGGGTTTGCCGGCCTCTGCTGGAGAGCAGCCATGTCCCGCGGGGATTATGATGCTAGCCATGCTTGGAACCTAAAATTCCCCGGTGGCCACATTGAAAAAGTAAATATCAGCAGGTCAGGAGATCCTGTTGTGGCTCAGTGGGCTAAGAACCCGCTAGTATCCGTAAGGATGCACGTTCGACCCCTGGCCCCGCCAGGTGGGTTAAAGATCTCACGTTGCTGTGAGCTGTGGTGTAGGCCAGAAACTATAGCTTGGATTGGACCCCTAGCCTGGAGCTTTCATATGCCGTGGGTGTGGCCGTAAAAAGCAAGCAAACAAAGGAAAAAGTAAAATAAAAAAACAGTTGCAGTAGTAACATCCAACATCACAGATCGCCGAAGCAAATATAATCAAATTGAAAAAGTTTGAAATATTGTGAGAATAAGCAAAACGTGACACAGAAACACAGAGTGAGCAGAGGCTGTAGGAAAATGGCCCCGAGAGGCCTGCTCACAGCAGGGTCATCAAGCCTTCAGTCTGTGAGAAACACCGCTTCTGCAAAGCACAGCAGAGTGAGGTCTGCCAGTGGCTGTGCCCTCAGTTGTGGGAGGAAGGGCCCTTCTTTGAAGTGAGCTGGATTATTCTGGCTTCCCTCGGCTTGGGGCTGGCAGGTGAAGGGGTCTGAGAACAGAGGCACTGTGGGCCTTCGTGTTGCAGAAGTCGTCTCATACCCTTAAATACAGGCCCTGGGGCTGCGAGGGTGGAGGTTCCTGTCGCTGGATTTTTGGTCTAAAAGGCAAGCCTACTTTTTTCTAAGCGGCCCCTCTTACCAGGTTCTATGGCTTCTGCTTTTTTCTGGGATGGAGCATGTTCTGTGCACAGCGGCTCAGCTGAAAGCCTGATTGGGTTGAGAATCCCAGCTGGGTTTCTGATGTGGCTGATCATCCAGGAGGCACAGTGTTCACTCAGAAGCTGAGCTCCCCTCGGTCCTGTGTTACGTCAGGCCACGCTTTGGGCAGAACTGAGGACGTTCTTCCACATGGATTCGTAGGAAAGAGGTAATGAAAGAGGTTTAGTTTTCAATTTTTTTTAGTGTGGAAAAGATTCATCTTTATTTTTGGGAGCTGAACAACTCAAAAATCCATATAAAATTCAGTGTTGGCTCAAACGTACAGAAAGGAATATCCCAAAGCAGAAATACATTTCTTTCCCCTTTTTTTTTTTTTTAAGGGCCACACCCATGGCATATGGAGGTTCCCAGGCTAGGGGTCTAATTGGAGCTACAGCTGCCGGCCTGTGCTACAGCCACAGCAACGCCAGATTTGAGCCATGTCTGCAACCTACACCACGGCTCACGACAACGCCGGATCCTTAACCCCCTGAGCAAGGCCAGGGATCGAACCTGCAACCACATGGTTCCTAGTCGGATTCGTTTCTGCTGCACCATGACAGGAACTCCAAAAGCAGAAATACTTTCTTTATGCTGAGAGGGGGCAGAGTGGTGGCGAGCATCTGTTTGTAGGCGGCGGACTGTCTTGCTCGCGTCTCAGCACATTTGAACACCATCCAAGTTGTGCAGCAGGTGTCCTGTAGGTGAGCTTACCGCTCTTGGGCTGCGAGGTCAGTGTTCCATTGGTCTCCAGGCTTTGAAGAGCACAGCCCTTGCAGCCTGAGACTCCTCATTGAATCTTTAAGGGCTGAGGGCTGACACGAGGTTTAGGAGGAGTGTCAGTGTCGGGGGTTTGAGTCTTTCCTTGGCGTTTTTAACGCTCTCACTAATTCCGCTCTGAGGAGCTCATTAGCTGTGCTGATGAAATGGGCCAGTTGGTGAGGCAGGGTCCGAAGGCGGAGCAGGGAAGCGAGGGGTGGGAATCAGCGGAGAACCAGCCCCCCACCCACCCCAGCCGTGCAGAGGCCCGGCGGCTTTGCATAGGTGGGCCAGGGCTGGGACCATCTCAGGTGTGGGACGCAAGGCTCTGGGCTGAACACGAGTCTCAGTGAGACAACATGACAGTTCATGTCTGGGTCTTCGTTCCTTCAGCCGTGAAATTGGAGAACTTATGTATGTGCCACTTACCTTCTAAGATTATTGTAATTAATACGACAATGCAGTGTAAGGGAGAAGCCCCCCAAAAAAGGAGGTGTCACAGATAATTTCAAGGATGAGCATCTCTCCGGCTCATGGAAGGATGATGGGCTTTTCCCCCGTGTCCACATCAGGGGCCAAAGCTGGCCATAAAGCACATCCAGGTGACCCGAGTGGGTGAAAGTGGATCTGTCTCCTCGGAGGTCATGATCTAACAGTTAATGAGCCTTTCTAAAGAGTACGGAGGAGAAGCTGTAGCAAGAGATAACCGATTTTCTTAAAGAAGAGTCAAGAAGGCATATCTTAAGAAAGTGATTTATTTTTAATTCTTCAGCTTTGAGCTGCTTGGTCTGTCTCAGAAAAACAGGCCTCCCGGTTTCAAGACAATGGGTTCAGAGAAAGTGCGAGAGGCCTTGGCCCTGGAGCGTTGCAGCCTGGGCTTGTGTGAAGGATCTGAGTGTTTTGTCATGAAGACTGGAGATGTTACATAATCCAGCGAGCGCACTTAATCAGCTTTGGAAGACCCAGGAAATCTGTGTTTATTGCAAAGTCTGATTACCTATTGAACAAAGAAGAAAAGAAAATTTGGAAGTGGCTGCTTTGGAAAGCACAGAAAATACCCATTTTCTTGCCAGAGTTTTTATCTGCAAGTGGAACAAACAGGGTTTAGAGTGTCTCTTTGTGACACAAGGAAGCTTTTAGCTCTGACATCCATTTAACAGCAGAGTCTGAATTTAAACATTTGTTCCTCTGGGTCTCGGAGGTCTCCTGATGTTGGAAGGATCATAGCTGTAAAAATATTTTTGTGGATCCTGTTATTCAGTCATGAAATAGTAGAGGTTGTACACAGCATTCATTTGGAAATATTTTTTTTAGTAGATCATTGATGATTCATTTTAAGCCTGGAGGTTTGAAATTTGGGGAACGACCTTCCTGAGGAAGGTGGTTGAAAGCCCTCTGGTGGAAAGGACACAGGGGGCCTCGCTGGTGGAGCCAAGTGGTGGTCTGTCTGGGGGGATGGGACGCGACGGCCCCGGGTCCCTCTCTGCACCAGCCTTTCTGGTGCTCAGTGTCCCAGGTGAGACCCTGCTCACTGCATTTACAGGGGCTGCGTCTCTCCCGAGCCTTCCTCCTTCCCTTGCTCTCTTCAGGCTGGTGGTGGGGCGGGGGGCGGGTGTAGCTCTGCTCTCAACACACCCACACTGCCCCCCGAACCTTCTCCTTCACGCCCATTTTTGCCCACAAAGAGCATCTCAGAGTTGCAGGCCTACGTCATTGTCAGAGACAGTTCTTGTCTTTTTATTCTTTGCAGATCACTCGTCTGAATGGTCACTGTTCAGTTCACTCTTTCCCAGCCCTATCCTCTGACACACGTCATGTCTGCAGCTTTGAAAACTTTGGTGCTAGTTCTCATGCCTTTTGGGGACCCTTACCTGCCTGTTTTGTGCCGGGGAGGAGGGTGGCATGATGGAGAGGACTTCCACGTTCTCCGTGGCCGACTAGCTGTCCAGTTTTGGACATTTTACCTCCTGGCTGTGTGCCTCCATTTGCTGCCAGTTCTACTGAGCTCTGACATCCAGCAGCATGGGCAGGCGTGTAAGGCGTGTGGCAGGGTGATATGCTGCACGTCCGCGTGGCAGGGCCACCCTCACAGCTCACAGCTGTCGCCTCAGGTCATGCGTGCTGAGTGTTGGCCTTTTCTCATGATGAGGCAGCCTCAGCTTCGTCGCTTGCAGCCTTGAGGAGCCGCCCGCGTGTCTGGGAGCCTGAGAGGACCGTCCCCTCCCGGCCGTGAATGGGCTTGTCTGGGGAGCCGTGCGGGGGGGCTGGGAGGCGACACTCTCACTTCTTGACTTTTTGCATAGAGCAAGTATAGATTCCATCCAGATGGGCGTCCTCACCACCGGAGAGCTTCTAAGTGGCCGGCGGGCTTAGACCCTGTGCTTGCCCCTGGCGCCCGCGGCTGGGGTAGAGGTGCGGGTGGCGTGGGGCTGGGAGCTAACGTGCCCTGGTTTTGCTCTTAACGGAACTGGAATTGCTTGGTTAGTTAATTCCTGTGCATCCCGTTTACTGACTTAAGACTGACTGCAGAGGCAATGGGCAAAACGCTCCTGCACCCGGATGCTCCCCAGCAGGTATTCTCAGAGACCATCTTTAGCCCTGCGCATCCCTCACCAAGCATCTCAGACTTTAAAGTGGAAAGAACATCTGTGAGTGGAGCCAAACGAGGGAAAGCCTGCACTTCAAGATCTTGTCGTTAAAGAGGTCTGAAATAGGTAGTGGAAGTGGAGAAGGGGTTGATGTTTGTGGAGCCCTTGTTGGGTGGAAAGCGCCGGGGTAAGTGCTCAAGGCAGGAACCGGGAGAAGGAGGCTGTGGGCCTTTGCCCTCAAGACGTATGATTACCTTCCATGTGGTACAGGACCCGGCAGAGAGGAACCTCAGCATCACGGAGGGCCACAGAGAGACTCACCGCAGAGGGGGCCGTGGGCTGGGACGTCCTCTGGGGTCCTGGCCCGCATCCAGGTGGGAGCCGCTGGCCCACGCAGGGCTGTCACGTCAGAAAGCCTCCAGCAGGCAGGCCCCTCGTTTTACGTCACAGCATCTGTAATGGAGAGATGTGCAACATAAAACCAGTGCAGAAAGCTGTGCAGGCAACACAGTCCTGCTGGGCAAGGAGGGGACACCAGAGGAGAGCAGTGACTGTGAAGAGGGCAGACCTCCGTTGGGCCAAACCACCGCGTCCAGTGGTGGGACTGCCCCTCCCTGCCGGCTGCACCAAGCCCGGGACGCAGGCGCGAGCTAGCTGATGTCCTTGCCTCAGGACGACTTTCAGCTCCCACCGGGAGGGGGCCGACAGCAACCCCCCGCACGAATCAGAAATGCCCTGTGGTTTCAGGGTTGATTAGCACAACAGGGCCAGGAGGTGGACACGGCTTAGGGGCAGTCAGAGAGGGCTCCCTGAGGGACAAGCAGGTGATCAGAGCAAAGCAGCACTTGCAGACGTCCTGGGGCGGGGACGGGCCCTGACTGTGAGTGTAGCAGAAAGGGCAGCGGTGTTCGCTGGAGCTGCGTGATCCAGGTGGGGGGACAGGGCACGGGGTCGGCCTCAGAGACCTCGCCAGCTCCCCTGCCCGCCGTGGTCGTTGGGAGGTGTTGCTAAGTATCAGAAGAATCACTGTTACAAAAACAGGGGGAAGGTGGGAACCCTCAGACTTAGCTTGCACTTGTGTAGCTGTCAGAGAATTCAGGAACGCATAGGGGACCCTCCCCCGCCCCGGCCCCCGTTGCAAGATCCCCAGTGGAGGAGAATCCTCGGTCACAGTAAACACGGGGAGCGCCCTGGTCCTCGGAGATATCACACAGCAGAGAACCCTGGGATGCGGGGGTGGGGGGCAGCAAGATGTGCAAGGCTGAGTTCTGTGCTCTTGGCACCGTCCGGGTGGTGCTTTATAGACGCCTTTCTAGTTGCAATTTATTTATTTATTTATTTATTTATTTATTTTGCCTTTTGTCATTTTAGGACCGCACCCGTGACATATGGAGGTTCCCAGGCTAGGGGTCTAACAGGAGCTGTAGCCGCTGGCCTTCGCCACAGCCACAGCAACGCGGGATCCGAGCCGCGTCTGCAACCTTCACCACAGCTCACGGTAACGCCGGATCCTTAACCCACTGAGCAAGGCCAGGGATCGAACCTGCAACCTCATGGTTCTTAGTCAGATTCGTTAACCACTGAGCCACGAAGGGAACTCCTCTAGTTGCAATTTAAAGGAGGCGTGCAGGGTAAAAGGGCCGGGGGCTGGGGTACCAGTGTCCCAGGAGTCTTGCTGGACAGTGTTTCCTGTCTGAGGAAGTGGTGCTCAGGAAGATGAGGAGGCTGTAAGTGACCTTGAACTGGGCCCTGGAAACGTGACTCGTTGCATCCTGGACCAAGGACACCAGAGCCAGCTAGAACCGCCGCAGAGCGTGCCACCATTAACGCGACTTTAGTGTCATGCTATCCTTGTTGGTGTACCGTTGCTATTCCTGCCAACTCTTTCCTGGGCAGATCATGTTACTGCTTGTTTTAGAGGCTTCCAGAAAGACCCATCTACTCTTCAGTAAAAGCAACGTGGGCACTTGACCCTCCCTCAAAGCCCTTGTCTTGCTTTTTCAATCAGTTTTGTTTTGTTTTCATTTTTTAAAGTTTCATTGGAGTGTAGTTACTTTACAATGTTGTGTGTCAGGTGTACAGCACAGTGATTCAGTTACACAGATACGCATTCGTTTTCAGAGCCTTTTCCCAGATCGGTGATCTCAGACCCTCATTCTCACTGCTACCATGTCATCTCTACCCACTCTTAGTCAAGCCACCTGTACCGAAGGAGCCAGCTTGTCCCTAACTCCAAGTGCCACTGAGATCCAGCCTAGGTCTGCTCCTTCTGAGAGGCCACCAGCCCAACAGTGACAGGCAGCAAGGGAGCGTCTGTCCAGCTGGCAGGCTCTGCGCTGGTGCTGGGAGACTGTTACAATGCTCCAGAGCTCAGGGCAGGAGGGATTCCCAAGACCCGTGAGAAAGCCCGAGAGTCCTCAGCCTGGCACTGGAGACGGAGTGAAACAGCGAATTCGGAGAATGAAATGACCAACCACAGTCTGGGAGAGAGTATGGGCCAAGCTCATGTCTAGTAAGGGACAGGTGTCCCAAATGGACCAAGACCTCTTCCAGCTCAACCACAGGAAAACAACTTAGAAATGGGTGAACGGTCTGAACTGACACCTCACCAAGGAAGATACAGGCACAACAGAAGAGCACAGGAGAAGGTGTTCGGCATCCCGCATCTTTAGGGAAATGCAAATTGAAACGACAAGGCAGCGCTGCACGGCTACTAGAATGGCCCGCATCCCGGGCAGTGACGCTGCAAATGCTGCTGAGGATGTGGAGCAGCGGGAACTCTTGGCGCCCTGCTGGTCGGGATGCAGGACGGCACGGTTGCCTTGGAAGAGTCTGGCAGTTTCTTACAAAGCTGAAGACATCCTTGCCGTGCAATCCAGCCGTCGGTGTTTACCCAGATGAGTCAAAAACCTAGGTCCACGCACAAACCTGCAGACAAGTGTTTATGGCAGTTTTATTCCTAGTTGTCCCAAACCAGAAAGCAACCTAGACTTCCTTGAGTGGGTGACCAGATAAACAATAAACCGTGACACATGCGGATGGTGGAGTTCTGGTCAGTGGTAAGAAAGGAATGAGCTTCGTGGAAGCCACATCAGTGCAGGAGGCTGATAACAGGGGCGCCGTGGGGGCCTCCTGGGGGTGTATGCGAGGACTTGTGTGTCCTCTGCTCCCTTTTCCTGTAAACCTGAAGCTGTTGGGAGAGGTAGAGTTTATTAATTAAAAATAGCAAAACACCATCATGGCAGGTCATTCTGATAAAACTCGTCTTACTGATTAGGTCATTTGGTACCTTGAATAACAACCAGACGGCCTCCTCCCAAGGCGTAGGCCAGGGGGCACCATGGTCAGGGAGGGTTTGATGGGGGGACTCGGCAGCGGCTGAAGGGAGAGAAGAGATTGGGGGAGGGGTGAGGGCAGGGCAGGCAGAGGAGGTGGTGTTTGTGGAGCCAGGGCTCAGCTGAGCGGTGCAGGGTCTGCCTTTGGGAGGCCTGGAGGAGGCTCGGCCACGCCGCCCTTCTCCTGGGTGCACAGGCCTGATGCACAAAGAGACGGGCCAGCGGGGCCTGTGCTTCTGTAACTGGAACCTAAACATCCTCCTGCCCGACCTTAGCTTTCTCTTCCGCTGCGTCTCGAATCGCCCAGAAACATCTTTCCTGAGACTTAGAGAGGAACAGAGGATGAGATGGCTGTAAAAAACATTTGACGCGTTGGGGCGGCGTGTTTGAAAGAGTCATAGGAGTAAATATTTCTTTTTACTATCTTTCAGGAACAAAGATTTCCCTCTGAGCTGTTGTATAAAGAGTGGGGGAAAGAAGAGTTAAAAAAAGGAAAGCGAAGGAAGGTCCAGAATATGTGTCATTTATAGAACGAGGGGCTCCTGGGCCACATCCCAGTGTGACTTTTCAGCGTGGATAATGACCCTCCTTATTGGTTTTAGCAACTTGTTAGAGTATTTTGGAGGCAGGATTTTCTGTGAATAGGGAGCAGACGTGTAGAGAAAAGAGGCACCGCTGCTGACAGCATAATGATAGTTCTGGCCCGCGCTGCAGCGCAGACGGCTACACAGCACAAGTTACTTCAAAGTCACTTTGTATTCAGAGAAATTTACTGTAATTCCTCACAGAAAAGGACCTTTGAAAATGACATTTAACATATTGTATCCCTATAATCCTTCATGTTTTTTGCCTTCCTATAATTTGTGTCGAAGTCATTATCCGTTAAAAGCAAATTTTAAAATATAAGATCAGCGTTTATTCAGGGTCTGAAAAAAGACGGTTTGGATGTGCTCCCCCTTTCTGACTTCAGCCCCTCCTTTGCTGCTCCTTCCGGGAGCCTCCCGCGCCCCCCAGAGCGCATTACCTCGTGGCCACAGCCACCGCCCTCAACCCCGGGGCCTTGCGCGCCCCTGGAAGGCAGCGCTGGCTGCTGGCTTCCCAGCGGGGTCTCTGGAGGGTCCCACAGCTGGCTCCTCCAAGGGTGGGCCCCCTGGCCTGGGGCTGCTCTGCTCTCCTGTCTTTGTGTTTGATTTCAGTCGGAGCGAGGGCCCGGGCCTAGACACGGCAGAGGGGCATCTGCAAACCCACCGTCTTGGTTAAACCAGCAGACAGACCAGGCCGTGTGTCTGTGTCCTCTGTCTCTTTTGGGCCCGGTCCTTGCCTTCAGGGGCTACACTGAGGTGGATGTCATTTTGGAGAAGAGCCCTTCTGCCCCCACCTCTCTCCTGAAACTTTGGGGTCAGGTGCTTTAGGTGGCTGTGCTCGCTGGCTGTCTAAGCCTGGGCTGGGAATGCGCTTTTATTCATAGATCACTAATACGCTCGACTTGGGCAGAAAGAAAGGGCTTCTTCCAGGAAGAATACACTGAGCGTAGTCAGCCCCTCACTGGAGGCAGTGCTTTCCTGCCCCGGGGCGTGTCTGTCTGTGTGTTATGTGTGCACGTGTGTGCCTGTGTGCATATGTAGGTGTCCTCTTAGGCTCTGTTTTGAAACATTAGGATAGAAACGTCCAGAGAATTACAGTCCAGAGAGTATTGTGTCTGAATATTCCAGGTTTGGCAGCTAAGAAAGCGGATCAACTTTTCACAGGATTTTCTTCAATTTAACTCTTTCCAAAGTCGGGCCTGGATCTTGAGCCCAAAGTGGGGCCTCCGGCAGCAGTGTTTTGGGCAGGGCTTCGCGCCCTGGTCCTGGCGGACTGAGGTGCAGACTCACCTTCTGACACCTTCCTGCTGGTGACCTTGGGGAGACCTGCGCGACCTCAGTTTCCTTCTCTACAAAATGGGGCTGAGGAGGCCTCCGTTGCGGGGCTCTGGGAGGGCATGAGGGAGGCAGTGTGGGAGCGATTGTGCCCGCAGTCTCTGGGAGGCGGTGTCGCTGTTGTCGCTGTTTATTCCACCGTGTCTAGTGAGGGACCCAGGACATCGTCGGGTCAGCGTTGTGTGTGGGTGACACTGGCCAGAAGAGGAACAAAAACCCGAGTGGAGGTGGGGTCCCAGTTGCTCATCCATCCTGCATCCGGCGTATCGCGTGGGGCTCGGAGAGCGCACAGACCAGTGTCACTGATGGTGGTGTCCATCCTCGGCGGGTGGGGCGAGGCGGACAAGCGGCGTGTCACGACCTGTTTAAGTAGCCTGCATTTCAGTCCTACCTTTGATGAAGAAGCTCATGGTAACACCTGAGAAAGTGCGGCCATGCGTTCACGAAGTGTCCACTTGGCTCTAAGGGACCGTGAAAGCAGAGTGTGTCTCCTTGCGGTTTGTGGGCACAGGCTGAGCCCTGGACAAGGGAGCATGGGGCCTGACCAGCTGGGCAGCAAGTGCCCCACACATTGACAGAGGAGACCCGGGCGGGGAGCTGGTGCCCCAGCTTCGAGCGCATCTCTGGGTGACGTCAGGTACGTGCCCCAAAGAGCAAAGGCTGACGCCTAACCCAGGTGCTGCTGAAATCCCCGAGTCGGTCTGCAGGTGCTCTCGCTGCTGTTGCCCAAGTTGTGGGAGGTTTCCTGACTCAGGGCAGGTGAAGCGTGGGGCCGGCCGCACTGTGGGCGCACTCGGGGTCCTACCCGCCCTCGGGGGGCCTCAGAAAGGCCCGAGGAGCCTCCAGGAGGAGGACCTGCCATTTCGGAAAAGTGAGCGGGAAGTTTGGCAGCAAAGCCCGACCGCGCTCTCCCTCCAAGAGCTGTGGTCCGGTCCTGGCAGCGGTGTCAGAACAAACCGACTTGTAAGGGTGGTTCTCTGTAGTGACGGGCTTCTCCAGTGAGCTTGAACTCCCTCGCTGGCATCAGAGCAAAGGTGAGGGGACAGAGGGGAGGGCGGAAGGAGCCGGATGGAGGCCCTTGTCCCTTAGGAAGCACCAAGTGTGGCCTCGCTTGGCCTCCCTGGAGGTGTCTGTCTGTCAGACTCTGCAGGGTCTCGCCTTGGGTGGCAGTGCCGTCAGGAAGATTATCGTTAAAAACAGCAAACTGGTCTTAGCTGGAGACTTGACTTTAGCAGATGAACAGTTTTCTTCAAAAGTGTTTTCTTCCCAAATTTCCTTCTGCGGCCCGGTTCCCGCAGGCTGTGGCCGGAGAGCGTGAAGGAGGCTGCTGCTCACCCCACCGGCCCTTCGCCCGCGGGCCCCCGTCCTCACGTCGTTCCCTCCCAGACGGTTCAAGAGTGGGAAGGACCTGCTAGTC
This sequence comes from Catagonus wagneri, assembly GCA_004024745.2. NCBI lineage: Eukaryota > Metazoa > Chordata > Mammalia > Artiodactyla > Tayassuidae > Catagonus > Catagonus wagneri. Next base: position 44,014,340 of record PVHT020004944.1, on the reverse strand, counting down.
ACGGGCATCTGGAGTAGCGGGGGACGCTCAGAAGCGTGGAACTGAGGCTTTTAGTTCGGATCTGCTGCAGGTCGCTGTGCAGCGTTTGTCTGGGGGAGGACGGAGCTGGACTGTACTAGCCAGTCACCTCGTGGCATGCGCTTGACAGGGACCTTCTTCAGTCCTCCTAGGATGGCCACGAGGAGGGCGGCCTCATGCTTATTTGAAAATAGACTGAAATTCACAGTGAGTGTGACAGTAGCACACGAAGAAAAGGAGACCAGGGAGCACGTCACTCCAGGCTGTGGTTTCAGAGGAAGCCTCAGGGGTCCGGCCCGAAGGTGACCCGGGGTCTGGACAGTGGGCAGTGTGTGTGGGAACATTTGTGATCGTCACAGGTTGGGTGGGTTTTCATCCCCTCGAGAGGGAAGAGGCCAGGGACACTGGGGAACACGCTTGAATGCACAGGACAGCCTCCTGCACCGAAGAAGTCTCAGGTCTACATGCCGAGAGGGCCGAGGTTGAAACCCCGCCTAGTGAACCCCGTTTAATTTATGGAATTCAGCTGGTGGCAGAAGCAAGGGGTCTGAGAAGCCGGGCTCTTCCTGGTGTGGGGTCCGTAGGAAACGAGGGCTTTTCTGCGCTGTGAGCAGATGCCCCTCACCCACCTGGCCCAGCCCTTCTCACAGGGAGCGGCCCGCACGCAGCATGCGGGCCGGGCCAGGCGGACCGGGGGCCACTAGGCTTTGGTGCAGGAAACGGCTTGTCAGAATAAGGTGCCGAAATGAGAGCCTGGGAAGATGGCAGTTGGAAGATGGCGGGGTGACCGCTGGGGAACCTAAGATGCCTGTTGGCTGCCGTCCATTTCTCAAGATCCAGCCTGGAGGTCTCAGGGTCAGGACCCTTGTCTCCCCGTGGGCAGAAACCACCCAGCAGCCCCAGCCGTGCTTTTCTGCTGACCCCACGCCGCCCTCCCAGGCGTTTGCACAGCTTCCTCCCTCACAGCCTACATGTTGCTGCTTCAAAGTTACTCCCAGAAAAATCCTCCCTGACCTTAAAATTGTCTGCATGCCTTCTGTTCCTTCAGATTGCACAGTTTATGTTTTCACAGTGCTTTCTGAGGTTGAAATCATTGTCGGTTACCTGCCTGCCTCTCTCACTAGAACTGAGTTTCCTGAGAACAGAGATTCTGCTTGTCTTGGCCACTGCTTTAGGCTGTACTGAGACCCTCGATCAGTACTGGATTCTGTTTCCAAAGGGTGGATTTTAATCCCCTGTGCGCGTGAGTGTGTGTGTGTGCACCTGTAAGACGGTGGGCCGCACAATTCCAGGGCTCGGGGCAGAGCCTGGAAAAACCATCCATCCCTCAGCCTCCCGCAGGGTCAGCCACGTGTGGATCCCAGGTCCGCAGGGCTCCTCTGGGAAGGCCTCCGGGGGGCGGAGCGAGCCCGCCAGCGCCTGGCCGGAGCAGTCTGTGTAATCTCCTTCGCGTGCAGGACCAGGCAGCGTTTTATTTGGAGTTTAACAGAAACTCGACTCAGACCAGCTGTTTTGGGAATAATAAATAAACAGAAAATATAAATTTAAAAATAATTAGGAGAAGAGCCCCTTGGGCAGTGAGTCCTGCGTTTGGGAAGGACGGGGCGATAGCCGTGTGATGCCCGAAGCATCTCAGTTATTCCTAATCGATCAAAATATCCTGATGTTTATAGCAAGTGGGAGGATGACTCAGAGTGAAGTGAAGTCAGCGAAATGCCAGAAGTTTTTACATCCAAAACAGAGACATGGCCCATATGTGCAGAAATACTTTCGTTCTTAGGAAATGTTTATGAAAAAAAAAATGGATAGGCAGTTCGTCAGAGAGAGACTGAACTAACAGTGCGCGGTTCAGATAACAGACGCGTTTCCCCATTGAGCTCACTTTCCCTCTCATTTACTAGTTTTCCACCGTCGTGTTTGAGAAACCAGACGGCAGACGCAAAAAGCCGCCTTCACGGTATACTCATTGCATGGGCAGAAATTTCAAAGGGTTGAAAGATTTTCAGGAACTTTTTCAAGGCATCATCCATATATAGTTTTTGGTAAATACGCATGATACATGGTGCTGTTGCCTCATAATGTGCAAAATCTATACCACATATTTATTCACAGCTATAAATCTAGATCCATGTGCCATGTAATCCCATAAAATTATAGCAGAGCATAGAATCATTGGATCATTTTTCAAAGTAAGCAAACACTTACGATGTAGAAAATATAGTAAAAAGTATGGACCAAGGTGTCTGTGCAGGGTCATGGTGGCGGGACCGGCCCCTGCACGGGGGCGCAGGCGCCCGAGACACTGCTGAGGACTTCAGATCCTGCCTCAGGAAAACCTGTGGTTGGGGGGGTGTCTGATCAGGAGGGAGCCTCAGACTTTCTGTTGTCAGACGGGGCACTCTGGAGTGAAAGAGGTGTCATGAGAAATCACATAGGACAGAGGTGGCACTGGCTGTTCCTGGCGCTCCCGTCACCCCGTGGTGCTGCTGTCTCTGCAGATGTTGTTAGTAATAACAGCTGTGCCTGGGAGCAGCCTCTGTCTTGGTAGGACCTCTCTCCTGGGTGCCGCTGGGTGTGAACTCGCTCTTCCAGGTTGAACACGGAAGCGAAGGGCTGTGCCTCTAGGCTGCTCGCCACCCCGGCCTCTGCCCGGGTCCTTGCTCTGGGAAGCAGCTCCCATGCTGGCCACTGCACCCCCACTGAGGAGCCCCCGTGGCAGGGCCCCAGCTCTGCTGTCATTGCCCAGAGACCTAAAGGGACACAGCCCCGCCACACTAGGTCACAGGGACCCCGCTGAGTGACCCACAGAGGTCAGCGTTGGTTTTCCCGAGTCCCACTGTGACATTGAGGAGCTGCCCGGGGGAGCCCTCAGCTGTGGGCTTCTTCTTCATGTGCTTCCAGGGGCGGGGCGGCCAGCGCAGTGCAGGCACCAGGCGAGCGGGGCGGGCGGAGGGGCCGCTGTCCCAATGCAGTGACCAGCAGCCTCGCTGTGGCCGTTTTGCTTGAGCGGAAGCCCCCGGTTTGGAGGGAGGTTGGAGGTGGGTCTCGGCCCAGATGGCAAGTGCACACGTCCCCAGAACCGGGCAGTGCCGGGAGCGTGCGGTGGCCGGGCTGAGGGGCTTGTGGCAGCCGCCTTGCCTAGGGCTCTGTCTTCACGGATGCTTCTGTTGCCCATGCAGTGTGGCCAGCGCAGGTGCTGGAGCTTGAGGAATGCCTCCACACTGGGACCCTGGGAGGCGAGCCGTCACGGGGAAGGGCTGGGAGGCTGGCCCTCCGTCCACAGGGCTGGGCGCAACCAGGTTGCCCACCCCACGCCCGACTGGCCAGCGGCAGGTGCCTGCTCTCCCTCGCTCCCCGCCTTCCGCCCTGCCTCCCGGGTCAGGTCCTGGCTTCTCTGTACTTTCCCCAGAACCCGCTGGGGGCCGGATCCGTGGACAGAGCCTCTCAAGAGATGGGTTCGGGTCAGCTGTCTGGTGTCAGGGCTCCCGGCTTTTCCTGGTGGTTCCCGTGGAGAACAGGCAGCGTGGGGCCCACTGTGACCAGGGGTGGGTCCCCGTGGGTGCGTGTGTGCCTGCCCTCTCCACTGGGAGGAAGACAGAAGTCGAGTTTGTTTCTCGGCAAACACTCATTTTTCTGTTCTCTGACCATTATCCCCTGGAATGTACTTGAATTTGGGCTTGTAGAAAAGGGGAAAGAAAGAAGAACAAAGTTCATTGTATCGAGACTGGCACCGCCGGCTGCGTGTGGCTTTCCAGGTGCTGTCAGGCAGGTTCTCCGGAGCCGGGGTGTGTAGCGTTTGGTGAGTGTGTTTGGTGAAATGGCCTCAGAGTTTCTGGCGTTAACGCAGCGGGGTAATGAATCAGGAAGATGCAGAACGAATCGAATCCTTTCCTGTCCCTGTCTTGGTTCTCTCTCCTTTCTCTTTCTCTTTTTCTTTCTTTCCTGACCTCGCTCCTGATGCTGTGAGACTTTTGTGCTGGTTTTTGTTCCCCCAAGGAGTTCTCCTTGGAGGGTTTAGACACATCAGGGTTCTATTACACGTGGTCGCTTTTCAGCGAGTGGAAAGATTGAAATTGAATTTATTTCTGTGGGCTCTCTGCCTGGCTGTTAAGGTGCAGAGGGTGCCCGGGGCCTCGAGGTGAGGGCTTGAAATGACAGCAGTGAAACGAGATCCAACTGCAGACTGAAGCTGAAAGCACTCAGACCAGCCTGGGAAGGAGCCCGACCCGACCTGCCATCAGAACTGGAGGCCTGGGCGCCACTGTTCCCAGGGCTCTGTGTCCTCACGCCTCCAGTGGGGCCCAGGGCGGGGACAGCGCCTTGGGGCAGCCTGGGGGGTGGGGGTGGGGTTCCAGCCAGCTCACGCCCCACACAGAAGGAGGTGGCTGTTTGTCATCACTCTCCCTGTGGAGCAGCCTGGGCAGAGCCATCGCCACGGGGCAGCGGGCCTTTTGCCGAGGGTCACCCAAGGGCTTGGCTGAGGTTGAGGGTTTCAGGGCTTGGGCCCGTGGCTCACTCCATCCATCACACTGTCCCCGTTGTCAAGGTGATGGGAGGACAGAGGGCTGTGATTGCAGGACGTGAAGGAGCAGAGCCTGGTCCTGGACCAGAGAGCAGACCGGGGACCCAGCAGGGACGGGGCACGCAAACCTTCTTGCTGTGTTTGAGGGGCCGGAAGCATGGCAGGTGGTGCAGTTACTGGTGAGCCTATTAGAGGCAGTCGGACCTGGGGGTACCTGCAGCCCCATGGGTCTAAGCCCCACCTGCCAGTGTGTCCATGGGAATATTGTTGGATTCATGAAGGTGAAGAGAGCAGCTGGCGGGATCCAGCGCGTGGGGTGCAGGGCTCGGCGCACAGTAGGTGCCGACCCCGTTCTGTTCTTCCCTGTGGAGCCACGTGGCTTTGCTAGTGCGAAGGACTGAGAAGGCCAGGCGCCCGCCCGCTCCTGCACCAACCGGCCATCACAGAGTCTGCTGTCCTGGCTGCCCAGGCCTGCCCAGCTGCGTGAGCCACGGCTGGCCTCGGTTGTCCCGGCTGGGTTTTGAATCAGGCCTGGTGCAGTGTTCAGATGGTGATGACTGACCCGGCCTGCTCTCACCTGTTGCTGCTCCTGGAACGTGGCAGGACCAATGCCTTCGGTGCTTCACGCACTTGGAAGCTGAGCCTCGAGGCTCAAAGAAGGGAAGAGAGGACCTGAATTCAAGTCTGTGTTTGTTTGGATGGAAAAAAAAAGAATTGTTCTAAAATAATCTGGTTTTGTTACGCAAGTTTCAGGTGTGCGTCTGTGCGCTGCAGAGGGAGGCTGCCATAGGGAGTTACTCTCTGTTGTAAACAAGTTTTTGTAGCCGCCCCGGGGCGTATTCACAGAGTCCTGGCCTTGCAGGAGTGAGGCCACGTCCAGCGGCTTGGCTGTGGGTCAGCAGCCATTGAACTCAGGTGTCTGGGGCCGGGAGCCTCTGGCCCCACAGCCTGACTGGGAAGCCCCTTCCCTCTAGGTGAGGGTGGGGTGGGGTGGTCTTCTGCTGTTAACCCTTTGGTGGCCGCTGCCCCCAACCCCACCTGGCCTCCCCATCTCAAGTCCTCCTCTTCGACCAAGGCCTGTAGGACAAGGGCTGGCGGCGCACGGCAGCAGTGGCTGTCAGGGCCGATAGAAAAACCATGGACTTTTAAAGCTCAGGAGGCTGTCAGGAAGCTGGACGTGGACGTGGACGTGGACGCGGGTCCACCTTCTGCGCTGTGTGGGCCCTTTCTTTCCCGAGGGCACGAAGTGGGCCGCACCCTCCCCAGCCTCCCTCTTCCCGTCTCTGTCGGTTACATGGCCGGAGGCACCGGCCTGCCGGAGTGCGGTTCTGTCATTTCCCTTCTCTTTTCACCTGTAAGCCTGGGAGATGGTTAGACACCCTGGGGTATTCTGAGCTGCCTTTTTTTCCATAGGTGGAGTTGCGGCTGTGGTGTAGTCCGCTTTGTGGGGAATATGCCTTCTTTCTTGAGGTGGTAAAGAGACCCTTTAAGCGATAGTGTGTGGCCGAGGCACGTGGTGGTACCATCAGCACCTAATAAATAGCACGATAATAGTTTACCTTTTGTGCAGTGTCTGCCCCGGAAAGCCGGTGCCATGGCGCGTGGCCGTGAGATAAGGAAGGAGTGGCAATTCAGAGCGCTCTGTGGTGGAAAGCTCCCCACGGCGTCCTCAGGCTCCCGTGGACCTGGCCAAGAACTCCCGGACTTCAGAATTTCACGCAGCAGTGAAATTTCCAAAAACATCAGAATATTGACATGTTTATCAATTTTTAACTTTGCTAAAAAACTAAGAGCGTTAAGAATAGAAACAAAAAACCATAAGCGAAAATCAAATCACACATACTCCCTCTGTGACCTGTAAACACTGAATGTTTCCTAAAAGAAGTAAAATTTCAACGCTAAAATATTTGAAAAGCTTAGGACCCTAATCTGTAAGTCAGTGAGCCTTTTAAATAGACTGCAGTTTGCGTTACAAAGAGCTTACTATTTGTTTCTTGTTTTATTGTGGCCTCATCTTAGTTGTTAAACCTCTAACAAAGGTGGGACCAAATATATATATATGATAGATTAAATCTGTCTGGGTAAATACAGGAAAAAACCCACTCGCTAAACGTTGCTCTCTCTGGCTAATGGAACCAAAAGGTAGTTTTTAATTTTTTTTCTTTTTGTTTATGTGTGTATTCTGAAATTTGTAGAGAACATACTCAATGCTGTTACTCATCGAGGAATGACATACCCTGTTAGATCCTCAAACCAGGTTTTCAGGGGAAGGAGCTGCCGTCAGATGCGTCTTGGGGCGTTAACACAAGGGTCAGACGCCAGGCACGAGCGCCCTCAGGAGACTTGCGGTGGATCCCCTGTCACATGTGGCTGGAGGGTCCCTCTCTCCTGCTGCCATCCGCCCCACCCCCCATTCCAGCCTGTCCTCCGCGTCCTGCGTTCTGCTCCCCGCTTCCTCCTGACACCCCAGGGCCCTGTGGTTTCAGGCCTTTGTCTCCATGACCATTCAGCTCCTGGGTCCTCTGCTGGCTGCTCTGCCTCCTCCAGTGCTGTCCCCTGTTCACAGTCCTAAGAGAGGAAGAAGCTGGTTGGGCCTGACGGGGACCGTGCCCTGTGTGATCAAACTTGCGTTTGGGACCCCACGGAGGTGGCGCCCAGCTGATCTCTTGGCTGCATTGGGGTTAGAACCTGGTGTGTTCTCGTGGGCCATTGGTTCCATTGCTCGTAAAGACCCGGGCGGGGTGGGGGGTGGGTGGCAGGTGACAAGGCGGAGCTTCCCTGAGCCCTGTGCTCTGGGGCAAACAGCCTGTGTCATGACGCCCCTCCCCCAGGCCTTGGTGCCCCCTCCCCGCAAAGACCACCCGTGCTCTCAGCCGCCTCCTGTGATATTTGAGACCCATGGCAACTCTCTACTCCCTGTGGTGAGGCCGCAGAGGGTCCTTGAATGCATGCTTTTCCGGTGGCACTGATCTGATAAAATCACCCCCTTAGCTGTCTGGTGAGTTTTGCCTTTGCCTAGGAATTTCTTCGCCATCTCTTCGTGGTAAGGGAACACCGCAGGATGAAAAGTAAGATGCCATGTGCTGCTGACATTGTTATGGTGTCCTGCCTGCCTGGAGTCCAAGGGGCCCAGAGCAGCAGGTCCTCCCAGGGCCTTGGGGACAGGGCCCAGGATGGGAAACGCTGAGCCCCCAGGTCAGCGAGCAGACATTTGGGCCGTGTGGCGATGCCAAGGCTAGAGGCAGGGACGTGTTTTCTCAGAGTGAACAAGTCTCCAAGCTGACGTCCACCGCAGGCGAGCTGTTTACTGAGGCGTCAGGAGACAGCCAGGTGGGCTCCCAGACCGGCTGGAGGGGCCGCAGCTGGTGCTGTCAGAGACGAGCCTGCATCTGTGTGTGGATGCACAGGCTGGCGTCCGGCCCTGGCCCCGGCGGGGTGACGGGGCTTTGGGACGCTGCAGACTTCTCAGACCTGTCCCAAGGCTGCACTCCAGACAGGACGAGCAATGCTCTGCACAGAAGCCAAGTGGAACATTCTGTGCATAACTTGAGTACCTCCTAATTCGAGGGGACACCGCCGGGAGTGTCCGGGAGGGGCCAGCGTCTGGGTCCACTGGGAAACTTGCAAACAGCCTGACCACCCGTCACCTGGGGGTGGGGAGGAAGGAGAAGCCCCAAGGGCCTTCTGGGCCCCATGCGTTCTCTTACACCCCGATGCCCTCTAAACTCTTTCGTTACCTCTACGAATAACACTCTGTTACTGTTTTCAATTCAGGATTGAATGGATTGTTGGATAGTTGGGGGAAAGCTCATCAAAACGACCCCTGGGTTGGATGCTTGTCCGTCTGGCAGAGCAGCCTCTCTGCAGGTAAGTGAGGTACCTGCCTTTGCCAGGAGGGGTGAGTACAGCACAGAGAGACCCAGTCACAGCAGCGACAGGTATCCACTGGGCGTCGGATACACACTAGACTCACCTGCTGTCATCTGCCTTGTAAGTGGTTGCACGTGCTCGCCTGCTCCACGTGTACAACGACGGCACAGCAGAGTGGAAACAGAAACGCACAGATCCCGCGTCATCTTATGCTCGGACCTGCCCACGCACCCCGCACACACGCATGTGCACACCCCCCGCAAAGATGCAGCTGAAAGAGTCTGAGGAGCAGGTGGAAAAAGCGTAGAACTGCAGAATCGCCGTGAGAGTTTCCAGGTCCCACACGGTGGCTACCTCTGTGCCCACCCGAAGGCCTCGCTGTGACCCTGGGAGCTGTCCTGGGTGTAGAGGAAGCCAAGTTTCCAGAAGTAACTTTTGCCATTTGAAGCATTGCCGGAATGTGTTTTCTTTGGGCTCTGGCTCTGGAGATGAACACGGCTGTGTTTTCTCTGTTGCTGCCCTATTACTAAGCCGACCCCGAGTGGCTCTGAGGATCGGTCAGTCCTTCCCCTTCTAAGAAAACCATCTGTTAGCCTCTCTCCATCAGCGCTGGGCTGGGATGCACGTGGTCCCCGTGGAGGTTTATCTGTGATTGTCAGGCACACCCAGACTTTCCTCTCAAGGTGCCTGCAGTCAAGCCCAGATCCTGCCGACTGGCCTTTAAATTCGGTCTAATCTCTGTCACGTGCTCGGCCACTGATGTGAGTCACTTTGACATTTTTCGAGATTGCAGATTTCCCAGGAGGGGAGCAAAAGAGAAAGTTTTATAAGTACTGTGACCTTGAAATACAAAAGTCACTTTACTTTCCTGTTCCTGATTTTACCCCATGCTTGAGATCCAAGTAAGAAAAGGCAGTGAAGTTGTGAAACGTGGGCTTGTCCTTGCAAATCCGCGCAGAGCCATGCTCATTTATCCACGAGATGCTGCTCGATGATGGGGTCTTTCCCTGGAGAACTGGACTGACTTGTTAGGATCTAGGGAGTTATAATGGTTTAAAATTTTTTAACAGTGTGGTGGACCTTAACCATGAACTCCAAAGCGATGTTTCCTAAGACTTAGGAACCAGGATAAAGCTGGCCTGACCAGGGGCCACCAAGGGAGATGGGGGAGGCTGGTGGTTCGGAAAATGATGGAGCATCTTGAGCTGAGATAGAAAGGTGTTTATAGGGGACTTTAGGGGAGGAAAATGTGAAAAAAAAACTGGGCTGTACAAGGAAGACAAGATACTTAGCATAAGCAGCCAAAGCCGTGTGACTCGCACTTGAGTCTCTTCCATGGGCACCAAATAGTTGCATCCAATTAGCATCCATACTTGCATGCATATCATTCCTGGTTCTGCTGCTTTTCTAAAGCCGTTCTTGAACCCTGAGACTTGGGGTTGGGGGTGAGCTTGGGGAGGGGAGAAGGGGAGGTGCTGAATCTGAGGCAGCTGGATGAAGACGAAAAATTCTCAAGAAATCAGTGGACCGTGACATGGTTTGGAAAACTGAGAAAATGCCAATGGATGGAATACTGTTTCAGTGTTGAAAAAATCATTAATAATATTGTTAGTTCAATAAGTGCTTATGGACAGCCCGGTCATTTCCAGGCACGTGGTGAGGGCTGAGGGTGCGAAGCGGGGCCCAAATGGGCACAGCAGCTGCCCTCACCGTGTCATAACTTCGAGAGGACAAGGCACGTCCCCAAACGGAAGACCGCTGCTGTGGCAAATGCTTGAGAAAAGCTTCTGCCCGTGGATTTCTCCGAGGAACGTGTTGAAATGTACAAGCATACCTTTGCCATCATTTTGCATGTTTTTCACGTATTTATTGAATCCTCAGGGCCTGCTGTGCCCGGGACACTGCAGAGAACAAGACCAAGTTCGTGGACAGTGTGAGATACAGAGACTGGAACTGGCAGAACACATGTACATCTTCTTCATAGTCCCCCGGTGACACTGGTGGCCGAGTGTCACTGTCCCTGTTTTACAGGTGGTGAGGCTGGGTCAGGACACCTAAGCCACTCACCTAAGACGACACCACTGACACGTGGAAGTGGCAGGAGTTGAACCCGCTCCTCCGTGGTCAGAGCTGCTCTCCACCGCCCTGCGGCGAGCATGGCGGCTCCCATGTAAGAAACACTCGCGGTCTCTTTATTTCACAGAAACTCACAGCTTTTTTGCTTTCATGACGGCGCTTGTGCCTTGAGAGGAGGGCGGTTGACGTGATGGCTCTTGCTCAAGGGGGAGGCACTGTAACCTCGTCTCGTTTGTCCTTTTTCCACTTCTGACTGATAACCTTTCCTTGCCAGTGGCTCCATAAAGGCGGGGGGGGCAAGGCCCCAGAATGAAGCCAGCCCTGATGTCCAGCTGGCAGAGGCGCAGGAGTATATAATCTATACTTACTGGCAGAATTGATGGAGGGCTTGGCACTGTCCATCAAGCTTCCTTTCTTTTTTCCCTTTTTTTTTTTTTTTAAATTAAAGCACAGTTGATTTACAGTCCAGTGTTGGTTTCAGATGGACAGAAAACAGATTCAGTTATACACGTGCACATAGATTCTCTTTCAGGGTCTTCTCCGTAAGAGTTTTATTACAAGCTGTTGCGTACAGTTCCCAGTGCCGTTTGTCCGTCCTGCCTGTACCACTTTGCAGCCGTCAGACTTTCTGTGTTAAGTCATCTGTAGCTGCTGCCAGAGGCGGCCAGATGCAGAAGAGGGTCCGGCAGAGGCTGGCCTCCGCTGGGCACCCGGGGAATCCAGGTGGACCGGTGGTGACAGGACTGGGCGGGCAGAAACCCAGCGACGTGACTGCAGGGCTTTGTGGTGCTCTAGGCTCTTGAGATTGCCTTTGCGCATAATGTGTTATTTTGTCATCTCGGTAACAGTAATGCGAAGTAGGTGAGGATTACGGACACGTTGATTTTTAAGGGTAAAGAAATGGGGGTCAGAGGAACAAGAACAGAGGAGTGAGGCGAGGGTCACACAGGTGACTGACTGCCCAGGAGCTTGGGAGAGCCCAAGCTTCTCATTAGCACTGTGAGTTTTTATTTGTACTTTCTAAAAATAATTCCACACCACAGCAGGAACGACACCTGATCATCAACCTACCGAGCCACCATGCAACTCCAGTACTATGGGTTTTTTTAAAAAAGGAAATATTAAGTTTATTTTGGCTGCACCCATGGCCTGTGGAAGTTCCAGGGCCAGGGATCAAACCCACACCTCAGCATCAGCCTGACCCACAGCAGTGTCAGTACCAGATCCTGACCCCCACAGGAGAACTCCAGTGCTGTGGTTTTTCATTTTACTCTCTGAAAGTAATGCCCCCTCCGTGTCACAGGAACCCATATTTATCGCTGACAATTTTTGAAAATGCCGAATGCATCAAAAAATTTTAAATTGCGTGTGGCTTCATTACCTAAAAATAGTAAGATTCTGGTATAAATTCCTCTAGCCTTTCTTCTGTACCTGCATATACACAGGGAGACAGTGTCCAGACAGGGAGTCAGACTGCACGCCCTATTTAATGAGCTGAGATGTTCACCGAAGATTTTGAATTTCTTATGATTAAATATTTTCTGTAACATTGTAGCCATATGATATTTTGATGGATGCCTGTACTTGATTTAAATCGTCCTTCATTGGTTGGGCTGTTTGATTGTTTTCAAGAGTATGGTTTGTAGATGGATATTTTGACTGAAAGTTGCGGAAGAAGAAGCGGTTATCTTTTTTAAATTTAGAATTTAAAAAACCAAACTCTTCTTGCTCAGACATAATGTTAACAGCTGACTTGATTGAAATGTGCACATCTCACCTGGGCACTGCAATGAGGCTGACACTTGCATTGACCCTAGTCAAGTCACAGATTATTTCTCTTGTCACAGGAAGCACCCCAAGTCAGCCTCCAGCTCTGCTGCTGCCACTGCAGGTCTGATTTCTAGCAACACAAATACCTTTTACCTGTTCTAGAGCTTCTTAGAAACAGAGCCGTCACACTTGACATCTCAATTTCTTCTTTCGACATCATATTTTTGAGATGCATGTGTATTTTTGAAGGTGTCCGTAGTTCGTTCTTTTTAAACTGCTGAGTAGCATTCTATGACATGAGATGGCACCATTTCTTTATTCTCCTGTGGATGGGTACCTGGTGGCTTCCCATTTTTGGCTGTTAAGTAAGGATGTTCTAAATGTCGCTATGCAGGCTTTTGTTTGCTTGTTTTTGTTTTGTTTTATTTTTTCAAATACATGTCTTAGTGGGCATGTGCCTGGAAATAGGAGTGTGTCGGTCCCAGATCCTCCTGGGTTTAACTTCACAGGAAGCTCCCCACAGGTTGTTCAAAATGCTGGTGGTCCATTGATGTTGTAAGTCCTTTTAACTTGAATCATTCTAGAGAATATTCTAGAATGATGGCATCTCATCATGGTTTCCCTGTGCATTTTTCTGACAGCTATGTTGAGTACTTTTTCATGGGGATGTTTTTGATTTGTGTGTCTTCTGTGGTCAAGTGTCTGATCAAGGTCTCAGTCCGTTTTTAATTGGGGTGTTTGTCTTTTATCGAGTTGAGAGTGTTCCTTGTGTTTCAGATGAAGGTCCTCTGTGACATTTACCCTTGAACTTTCCCCTGAGCTTGTGCCTTGCTTGGCCGTCCGTGTACAGATGTTTCGGGAGCAGATGAAGCCTCAGTTTTTTCCTGAACCATTTGGTTTGTGCTTTCTGTGTTCTAGGAGAGCTTGGCCTACTAAAGATTGAGAACCTATTTCCTTCTCTTTTCTTCTTTAGGTTTTGCAGCCTTCACTTCTGCATTTAAGTGCATGCCGGCAGGGGTGGTCTTTTGTGTTTCTCACAGGGACAGCCAGCTATCCCAGCATTAATTGTTGGGGTGATCAAGGTGCTTTAGCACCTTTGTTAAAAACTTCCTGCCTAAGAATGAGTCTGTTTCTGTCTTTTCTCCCATAAATGTGTTTGTCCTCATCTCAATGCATTTTGACTCTTTATTGCTGCCTCACAGTCATTCATTCTCGAGATCAGAGAATGTAATTCTTTAAGTTTGTTTTTTTTTTTTTCTCTCAAGTATATTCTGGTTGTTCTATTTGTTTTTTTGGCCTGTCATATACATTTAAAAAAAGAACTTGGCGATTTCTGGGAAAAAAAGGTTGTTGGGGTTTTGATGGAGGTTGCATAAATCTGTACGTGAATTTGAGGAGAGCTGGCATCTGAACACTTTTGAGTAAGGCTTCAATTCACAGATACGGTGCATCTATTTATTTAGGTCTTTCTTTTTATACTTCTCTAACATTTTATAATTTTCTGTGTGTAGGTTTTACACCTATTTTATTAACTGTATCACAAATATTTTATGCTTTTAGTTTGATTTTTATTACTGTTGTATTTCAGCTATACTTTCCAATCGTTCATTTCAAATATACGGAAACTCCATTGATAGTTTTTTTAATATTTCATTTTTTTAATTTTATTTTTTACTGTTTTTTTGAAATGATTTTTATTTTTCCATAATAGCTGGTTTACAGTGTTCTATCAGTTTTCTGCTGTACAGCAAAGTGACCCAGTCACACACACACACGTACACATTCTTTTTGACATATCCATAGACAGCTTTTATGTTGACCTTATATCCTGTGACATTACACTTGTTCATTCTAGTCGTTTTTTGTTTTATAGACTTTTTAGGGTTTTCTACATAGGCAGTTATGTTGTTTGTAAATAAAGACAGTTTTATTATTACTATCACCTCGTCTTTATGTTTTTTCTTTCTTACTTTATGCGCTAAGACCTCAGTACAACAACAGAATTGAAGAGATGAAAGAGGACATCCTTGCCTTGTTCCCAGTCCTGCGGGAACAGAGTCCGGCATTCTCCCGTTAAGTGTCGTGTTAGCTCTGGGTCTGGTAGCACTTTTTGTCAGACAGAGGGAAAGCCCTTCCTAGTTGACTGAGAGTTGCTGTGTTTAAGTTGGGAATGGGTGTTGGATTTTGTCAGAGGCATTTTCTGCACCTGTGAGGATCATCTTAGGGTTTTTCTGTTGTAGTTTGTGGGATGTTAAACCAGCCCTCTGTTCTTGCCCTGAATTTACTTGACGTATTGTAGAGTCATGATACACTCTACTTTCATGGTATTTCCTGGTGTGATTTGCTTTCCTGATGTTTCATTAAGGACTTTTCAATCTATGCTCATTAAGTATGTGGTGTCCTTTCGGGGTGGGGCTGCACATCCTTTGCTTTGATTTTGGCATCAGGGTAATGTCAGAACAAGGCAGGAAACAGCCCGTCCCCTGTCCTGGGTGATGCCTACCCGGAATGCTTTCTGTCCGCACTTCCCTTTTTTTCTCTCTGAGGTCAGTTGCACACAGGTTAGGCCATTAGGGACAGTGTCCAGATTGGCTGTTTAAACCTTGTTTTCCCCTCGAGCTGCTGGTGGGCCCACAAATTGGGGTTCCCAGCTCTGGGGAAGGGTCGCTGCCGGGCCAGTGCAGCCCCTCTGAAGGGCTCACAGGGCAGGTTCTAGGAATTCACAAAACCGGAGCTCAGCCCCAGCTGCCGGGCAGGGGATCGGTTCCTGGCCCTGCTGCCAGGCGGCGGAGAATCAACACCGGCCGGTCGTTTCCTTCGCACCAGGGCCTGAATCTAACCTCCCTCTCTGCGGAGCCTGTGTGGAGGCAGCGCCGGGAGTGGGGGGCTCCCAGGATCGCAGCCCCAGCCTCACCAGGCAGTGTCTAGGGGGGCGGGTTAGGAGCCGAGGGACTGCCTTTCCACACTGGGCAGAGTGCGCTTCCAACGCCGTGTCCATGCAGGGGCCACGGTGACGTTATGATGCACTGTGTGGTCACGTGGGATGAAATGAAAGTGCTCAGTGTGGCCCGCTGGCTGGTCACCATGTGGTTCTCCCTCACTGCTTCCAGCTTCTTTACCCCAAAACCCCACTTCCAGCCTCAGCCTGGGCCTGGCGGCTCTAGCCCACTGCGTCCTCCCGGCCCGTTAAAGGGGCCTCCTCCCGGCCGTCGGTGGGCTTGCTCTTGGACGTGCGCATCCCACTCCGCTTTACTAGTGCCATGTCGCTGGCCGTGTCGGACTTGTGGCGGCTCCGTGCGCCGGGGCCCAGCGTCCGGAAGGCACGGCCTCGGTGGTCACATGACTCATCCGAGGGTGAATCACCACCCTGGTTACAGTCTTCACAGCAAGACAAGCACTCCAAGTACGTTTAGGGCAACGAGGAAGGGTCAGAGAGAGGAGCCTGGCCCGACTCCGCTGACCGCCCCCCCGCCCCCTTGCCGGGCCTCCCCTTTCTCAGAAAGGCCTGTGGCCCGCCTCGTGGTGTCTGTCCAGGTCCTCCTTGTGTTCTGGGAGGAACAGCTATGACTGCCATTGTCTCTTGGCGTCCTCTGCTCGACCCGACGGCCCTCATTCCAACAGAGGCAGTTTAGACAGATCAGGACCTTGGCGCCTTTGCAGGAAAACTCACAGAAGCCTTGGAGTAGAGAGAGTCCAGAAATACCCAATCTCCAGAAAGCGCTATTTTTAAGCAGCCTGAGCTTGTTTTCTCCAGGGATAATTTCTACGCTGTTACTTGAGAGTCGATTTAAACGGGTAGCCGTCCCTCTGGCTGAGCGGTCTGAAGGGGAAGGCCAACGAAGGCGCTGCTCTCAGCATGGCGGGAATTTGGGGACAGGAAGCGTACTTAGGGGTTCCAAGCAAAATCTGCCCGTCAGTTTGATCCACATATCGCTTTTCAGGAAAAGGAAAAACCATAAGGATAGGTTAATGCAATTCATAGGCCGACTCGAGCAAACACAGAAAGCCTCAGGCTGTCTTCCAAGCTTTGCCGTCAATTCATCCGCAGAATTGTTAGTTGTCACTAAGAGCCACAGCCGTGCCACAGCCGGGCCGCTCTGACAGCCTAAGGCCAGCGAGCTTCTCCCAGTGGGCAGAAAACCAAGCCCTTGTGGTAAAGTTGGACGATATAGCCCCCCGGGTGGTGGGCTAGAAAGGGGCGGGCCCGGGCCACGCCATGCAGGGCTCACTTTCCCCGGAGATGTGGGGAGGTGGTCCCTTCACACAGTGGCAGGTTCCCTTTCGACAGGGGACGCCCGGAGCCCGCTGCTCCTTCTCCCTCCGGTGACGCTGCACGTGGTTCAAAAGGACAGTGCTTGCCTGGCGGGGCTGTGAGTTGCTGTCGCCCAGTCAGCGAGAGTTCCAGAGTGGTGGCCGCCCTTCCGCCCCCAAAGCCACTGCACCTCCTGAACCTAGTGCTGAGCCCCGATTTCCTTACGTTTCAGCTCTTTGGCCGAAAGCTTGGTGCACTGTTTCCGTGACCACACCTGCGGGAGAGGAACTTGGTCACATCTCACCTGTGCTCAACACGTCCCACGAATGGGTTTTTCCTGTCATTTCCTGGGAGTAGAGTTCAGAACCATAGGAAGGAGCCGGGGACTCTGGTCTGTAGTGTGTGTGGGGTGGGGGAGGGAGGCAGGTGGGGCTGGGGGCTCTGAGGCGGCCCGTGGGGAGCACAAGGCCAGGACACAGTCTGCGGCACGTGGCACCTGCCTCTTTGTTTTCAGCGTGGCCTGTTGCCGGGTGGCTCAGTGGAGGCCAGGGCGGCACCCTTAGCTCTCCCCACCGCCCGGCCCGCTCTTGTTGCCTTTCGAGGGACGCCCGTGTTGCATTAGCTTCCATCCAGCGCACAGGGTCCTCAGGACTCCGGTGCCCCCATGCCGGCGACTCCCACAGGGAACAGGGGCCCCCGGCCCCTCCGCTCCAGGGTGTCCCCTTGTTTCTTTGAGGAGGGTGTACCACTTTTAGTAAAACCTTGGCAGACCGGAAGGGGCCACACATGTCTTCCTCTGCAGCATCTTTATTTTTCGGAAAGAAAGCTGACTCCGTTTTCCCGGGATGACTGTCCCACGGTCCTTGATCTGCATGTCCACCGTTCAGGGGCCGAGCCGGTAGCTGGAGACCCAGGGAGTGAGGGCCAGGCCCGCGGCCACCCTCACGCCTGCTCAGGAGCTGTCGGGGGTCTGGACACCCCACCAGGTAGTGCTGCTGGCTGTGTGAGGGCCTGGGGCCCACAGAGGGAACACCATGCTGGGCCCGGGGTGCTGGCCGCCCCTCACCGTGGCTGCTGCGTCTGATCTCCCCTTCCCTGGGAGTGCCCCCCACAGTCAGCAGCTCCAGAATGGTTCCTGTAGAAGGCAGGCTGTCAGAGCCGACCCGAAGCTGGGGTGGAGTCTGGCCCCAGCCCTGGGGGGCACGTGGTCTCGGGTGCTGCACTGTCTGCTCTGACAGCTCAGCCATCATCTGTTGAAAGGGGACACAGTGCCCAAAGGAAAACACGCCTTCGGATTGAGGTGTCTCCGTCTGGTCCCCATGAAATGTGCTGGCAGCGCCCTCCCTTGCAGGCACGGTCACCTTCTGCCAGGAGCAGCGAGGGCGGCAGGGTTGACGCTCCCGTCCTTTCCCCAGAGCGGCCGCCTGCAGCCTCAGGCTACCAGCTCACCAGTGCTCTGACCAGGCCCGGAGCTCTGCTCATTGGCTCGCCAGGGGGGGGTGGGCAGGGATGCAGGGCGTGCTGCTGGTGTCGGCCTGGACCCCAGCAAGAACCTGATGTCCAGGGACAGCTCTGACGTGCACAGCTCACATGGCCACCCGCCTGCTTTGCTGCCAGTGTGATGGGAGGCCTGGGTGCTGGACGTCAGACCCCCAGTCCGAGCAGGACCTTGTCCCTCGGCCACATCGTGTGTTCCTCAGAGTTTCTCTTTAAAATATTCATGCCTTTTCCCGTGGTCACTAGTTTGGAAACCTCTCTAAGACGCTGGAAGGGCAAGGACCCTGTGCCACGGTCTTGAGGTGGTTCGTGGAGGGAGAGGAAGGCAGGATCCCTGGGCACGGGGTCTGCGGTGTGTGAGCTAGGCTTAGCTCCAGGCCAGCTCCAGCCTCCCCGAGAGTCCAGGGTGAGCCCTCATGTCTGGGGCCTGTCCCAGCCCAGTTGTCTGCCTTCCCACAAACAGGCACTCCTGCGGGGCAGTTCTGGACGGGCAGCCTCCAGACCCTCCCCTGGAGGATGCACACCATCGGCAGTGACATAGCAGTCGCCACAGCACTGCGAGGGGAGCAGGTACAGTCCGCCTGGCCGGAGCCTCCGGGCAGCCCTCCCAGCTCGTTGGGCCTTGTGTAACTTGCTTGCCAGCACATGGCTGGCTGTGGCGGTGCTGGGCCCTCTGGCCTCAGAGGTCGGGCTCTGCTGACCTCATGAGGGCGAACTGGAGGGGACCAGGGCTGACACTCCATGCACAGAGGCCACCGCTGTCCCGACAGCACATGTGTGCGTTTAAAAAACTCACAGCTGTGGACCACACCGAGTTGCCTTTGGGGCCTCGGAGCCTTGGTGTCAGGACAGGCGGCCTGTCTGAGGCCCAGCCTCCCCACTGCCCAGCCGCCTTGCCACCGGCCCCTTTGTTCTGATGAGGCTAAGCCCACAGCAGCTGTGGTGACCTCTTGAGCTAATGAACTTGAAGCAAACAGCACAGAGTATGTCGGCAGCCTAATCTCAACCTCAGCCCCCGCCCCCACCCCCGCCCGCTATTCAGGAGGAAGACGGGTGGGCTGGGGTCCACTGGTCACTGCAGGGTTGAATCCTGGCCCAGGGAGGGCAGCCCTCTCTCCGGAGGCCCTGGCTGCCCACGGTCCGTCCTTTCTCGTGACTCTGACCTGTCTCTCACCGCGTGATGCTGAATGCGCACGGCAAAGCTTTTCCATGGATGTGGTTTCCTTGGACTCCACCTTCCTGACCTTGGACTCCACCTGCCTGACCTTGGACTCCGCCTGCCTGACCTTGGACTCCACCTGCCTGACCTTGGACTCCATCTGCCTGACCTTGGACTCCATCTGCCTGACCTTGGACTCCAACCTGCCTGACCTTGGATTCTACCTTCCTGACCTTGGACTCCACCTGCCTGACCTTGCCCTGGGGCTGTTTGTAGCAGCGCAGCCGGGTGTGGTCTGGAGCCATCAAAGGAAAACTAGATCAGAAAATCAAAGAGGAGAAAAAGGCATCAGGGCACAGAATGAAGCGAAACTTCCCGCGCGATCAGAGAGGAAACATCAAGGGCAACGTGCTGTCCTGTGAAAAAGGAAGACTCGACCTGCTAATTGAAAGCTGCACACGAGGAACATTTGATATCAATACAATTTACTTAGCCAAATTACTGTTATTAGTGAGGAACAATGACAAGGAATTCTCTAACATCCACACATTTAATTTTGGTGATTATTATTTACGCGTGATTTATTACCCCCAGTGCAAAGCACAGCTGGAAGGATCACACGGATGACTCACGGTTTCCTAAGGCCGAATTTTTGTTTTGTTTTGTTTTGCCAAAATGATGGTTTTATTGAATCCTGGGATGACAGTCTGCTCCTGATGCATGGCTAGCACCAAAGGCACGGGAGGAAATGCAGGGGCCTGAATTATAACTTTGTTTCTAATGAGAGGTTCCCCCTTCCCTTTGTTCTTCAGCAAGCCCCTCCAACCAGGGGTTGAGAAGGAGCAAGTCTAAAACCTTCGTCAAGAATGGAGTTGCAGACTACAAAGAGGACGCGGTGACACCCTGTTGCAGTCAAATTGCCCCAAATGGTTTAATGACAGCGTTTCTGTCATCTCCAGGGAGGCTGCTTCTCCAGCCCACCGAAAACACCCCCCGCACACTCTTCTACCCGCACAGGAAGAGTTTGCACGGTTGTTCTATTGCGGGGTGGTGGGCAGAGGGGCACATCCTTGTCCCTGTGTGTAATGCTGTTCCAGGTGACACTGTGCCCTGGCTGGGGACCACCCCGGCCTGCTTCGCGCGGGCAGAGGCCAAATACACCGCGGTGCATGGATTTCAATACACATCTCTTTGACAGAAAACTTTTGCCAAGGGTAAAGCCTAGCCTGTAGCCAACGGTCACCCAGAGCACCAGCAGTCAGCGGGAAGTGGACTAAGGCAAGTTAGAGCAGGACCTGGTCTCCCCGAGGACCGTGGTCTCTGATTTCTAAGGTTTCCCTTGACTGAGAGCAACCACTTCCATGTCTTGAGACTTAGTGGTGGTGGGGGGCACCCCCAGACTGGTTGGAGGAGCCTCTGCTGATGTGTCTGGTCGCGCACAGGGCCTGGCAGCAGGAGGTTAAAGAGAAAGCCCACTCCCACCGCAACCTCGACAGAGCCACAGGCCCTGGAGGGGCTTCGTGACTTATCCATCATCACAGTTTTCACTTGCAGGCCCGGAGGTTCACAAGAGTTCCCTCTCTCCGTATCAGTAGGTTCCCAAAGGCTCTGACATTTAGCGTAAAAGCCACCTTTGCTCAATTCTTAACCGAGCGGATGGATTTCTTTTTTTCAGTCGAATGATGAGGGCGAAGCCTCCTGTCAGGCAGTGCTGGCTGGGGCGGGGCGGCGGCTCGATGCCTTCCCAAACCTCTTGTCTTTTTAGTCCCTAAACCACCCCCAGTAAACACCAGTTCGGGGTTGAAGCAGCACCCTTGCCATGCAAAGAAGGTTCAGGATCAAGCCTTTCCTCTCCTCCCTGGACTGTCACTGGCTTCCTGGCACTAAACTCTGCCTTTCTGGAAACCCAGAGCCTGCAGTGTTTCAAACCAAGGACCAACTTTCCACCCACAGGCCTCCATGAAGGCATGTCCCCACCAAAGCTGTCTCTGGCTCCCTGGGCTGTTAGTGACCTGGGGACTCCTGTTTGTCCTGATTTCTCGCAGAAGGCGTATTTCTTAAAACACATTTGGAAAATTTGAAAAATGAAAAATTTTTTTAATTCAAAAGTTAAACTGCCTTTCCCTGTAATTGTTCCTGTGTGTCATGTCGAATCTTTCACTCAGTTTGTTTATTTCTCTTCCAACTAGACCTCAGCCTAAATGCATCCCACTTTTTCCTAGCACTTTATCTCAGAGATGACGGTTTTCTGGCCAACTTGCTGCTCTAGGAACCAGCAGACGTGAGGGTCTGTGCCGGGGTGCTGTACATTGCGGAATGTTCGGGAACATGTGTGCACTGGCCTCTCTGTGTGTAATGAGGCAGCGTTGCCGCTGTGGTACAGAGGTCATTCGTCTCCGTCCTTGAGAGAATTTGGGGCTCCTAGGAGGACTGAGGTTTTAGAATCTGCAGATAACCCTCTTCCTGACATTCTGTGGACCCTAAATCTCAAGTCACCTGAACCTCTGGTCGTTGCTGATACTGTGGCTGTTTACGGTGAAATCTTTGTGAGGCTAAACAATTTCGCACGCTCTCTGAATCCGCCCAAAGACCTTCTGAGTGCGTTCAGGAAGGCGTTCCTGGTAAGCGCGTGTAATTGCATCGTTGACACTTGCGCAAGCTTGGAGAGGCATTAGCTCGGAATCAGAAAGCCGGTAGCAGTTCATAGCACGCGACGTCCTCTCTCCTCTCCCCCGTCTGCCTGTCTCTCACACGCAAACACTGTGACACACGTGGAGAGAAACCCAGCGCACCGTACAGGCCGAGACTCAGTGTAACACTGACGCTTTATTCTCCAGCCTTATCCCAACGGGCTCATCTTTTCTGTTCGTTATGGGATGGATCTTAGCTAACAAAGTCTTAGTTTATGGATGCCAAAAACCTATCACAGATTGTGCTGTGATATAAAAATTCCACTTTCTCATATATATATACACATACCCAAACGTAATATATATGTAATACGTGTATATATACACATACGTAATATATATGTAATATGTGTATATATATACATACACACATACACATATATGTGAGAAAATGAAGTTTGTAAAATTAAAAAACAAGAAATTGTGCATCTGGGCCTTTTCAGGACTTGCCCCTCAGGCTCGTGCCTGGGGAACATCAGACACTCCTGAATTGTGTATTATAGGTTATGACTCTTCAACAGGGAGTAGCTTTGAGCTTATGAGTTTTCTCTTAGATAAATGTAATTTTTCGTTGCCAAGAAAAACCGTTTTGAAAATAAAGGACTCGGGAGTAATAATTTTTAAATCTAAATATAAACCTCCTTTTCAGAATTGAAATGTATATTCTATCACGCAGAAATACACTCTGCAAATATATGAGAAGAAAATGGTGGGAAAGGCCAGGGGGACTGTTACCGGGGCTGGCAGAGTCCGCCTCCCGCCAGCCGAGTACTGGATGGTCCCCTGGCCCGCCAGCTTCTCAGCCTCCAACAGGCCCCAGGTGGTAAGCATTCTCAAGGGCAGGGTGTTCCCGGGACCCACAGCCCAGGGTCGGGTGGAGCCCTGAGTGTGGCCTGGGAGCCAGGCTGACCAGGGGTCCCATGAAGTGTCCCTCCCCCAGCTGATGTCCTGCCCCCCATCATCCGTGTGGGACTCTGCTCCGCTAAGCCCCCTGCAGCTCGGCAAAGCCCCACCCACGCAGGAGCAACCGTTCCCATTCTGTGTGCTTGCTGCGAGGCTGACTAGTCCAAGGTCAAGGCCCATGGGGTGGGGGGGGTGTCTGCTCGGCGCCCCTCTTCCCCCCATGAGTCCTCACGCAGCTCTCGCCCTGGCCTTTCCGTGTACCTCAGGCGTACCTACTGAGTTTTGTCAGGTGACGTGCGTGCTGAGGCTGTCTTCGCTGCGGTTGGGTCTTTGCCGTTTGTGGGCAAATGTTATCTGAAATAAATGGTGAAGTGGGGCTGTGTTTTATCTAGCGCCTAATCACAACACCTGTCACCTTCTAAGTGAGCTCTGTCAGGGACAGGGGGACCCACCCCGCAAACCCAGGCAGCTGGTCGGCAGAGTTTCACCTTCTTGGGCTCAGAACCTGGTGCAGTATTTAGCATGAAGGGTGGGCTCATGAAACCTCGTAACGGGACTTTCTGACCTTGAGTTGTTGGCGGGAAGGAGCTTATGGACTCTGAGCAACGAGAGGTGACAGTAAGTGTGGCTGGTCAGCTGGAAATCTCTGCACGCTGATGCTATGTGGGCCTGTGAGCAAGTGTGTGTACACGCAAGCCCGTGTGTACACACTTCAGACCCGTGCAGTCATTTGGAGGCTTCTCGGGCATCTTATTTGCTCAGCATCCACCTTGTAAGATAAATGTGGAGCCTCAGACAGTCAGCTTAGGAGCTGACGCATCTTGGTCTCTGTAGAAATGGAGAAGTGAGTATGAGGTGACGGGTTCACTTCTCCGAAGACCAGCTAATGAGCTGCACGCCCACGCCTCTTCCCTGAGGATGCCATGTCCGGTTGGCATGTGCTGGGTCTTAGGATCACTGACCATACCTTGTGCCCGAACGCGCAGTGGTCTCACCTGGGCTGAAACCCAGACGCTGAGAACCGCTCCTGGGGAGCCAGACTCCTGCCCTGGCCAGCTCCCTGCCTCCCTGGATGCGACCTTGATTCCAGGCGTGGGGCCAGCTGTTTCAGGGACCCAGGGAGCTGTGCAGCCAGGAGCGATGACATGCTTCCTGTGCTGCTCGCATGCCTGGCAGGGATGGCTCGGGATGAAGTGATGGCTGGCATGGGAGACGCCAGTCTTCATTCTCCATCCTGTGTCAGACAGGGGCTCCGGCTTTGAACTCCAGCTCCAGGCACAACAACCGGGTCCAGGTAAAGGGTGGAGGCGCGAGGTGGAGGAGCACCTGTCATTTGCAGGTGCACAGGCTGATGAGTCAGGGAAGACTTGTGTGTGCCTGTGCGCGCGCGCGTGTGTGTGTGTGTGTGTGTGCACGCGGCGCGTGCGCGTGCAGGTGCTTGGTGGTGACGCACGAAGCAGGGCTGGGAGGACATTCTCCTTGTCACCTGAGACCCGTGGGGAGAGTCCTCCTGTGGCTTTGGGCCGTCAGCTCGCCCTGCCGTGGGGCTGAGTCCTGGGAAGATGGATGTGGCGACCGCAGGCCTGGCCTTGGCTGTCACGTGTCCAACTTGGACCTGCTTGTTCCTATAATGAAAAAAACATGCTGCTTCTCATGGGTAATAACTTCTGACTTCCTGGACAGCTCTTTTGTTTTGTTTACTTTAGCATAAAGTATTCCACCCTTTAAAAATACGACTCTCCCTTTTATCTGTTTCACAGTATTAAATACATCAATGTGTTTATATTTCAGAATGGGAAATGTCAAAAACATTTTTTACAGCATCTTTCTTTTAATCTTTGTTTAAAGCACAGGGCAGGAGGCGGACGAGCTTCTAGGGTATGTGCAGTTTTGGCCATTCCTGGAAGGGCTTGATTAAGAATTCCAAGCCTTTTGTACTGGACAGATGTTCAGGGAAAAAAAGAACTGCGCCTCGTGTCTCTGATCAGAGTCCTTTGCTGTGTATGTTGGTATACTGTTAGAATCACCGGGATTGAAATTTTTTGCTAATGATACTTAAACTTTTTAATAGCATCCAACACTTTGAAAGACGCTGTTTTCTAATACATTTCATGTTGGCTTTTGCTGTTTGGAACGTAACTTGTGACGCTGTGTAACGGGACCCGGGTCGGTTAGGGGTTGTCCCAAGTATGCTCGAGTCCGAGACGTGCGGAACCCTCTCCAGAGGTGCCCCAAAGTGCTTGACTGAATGAGTGCCCTTTTCTGGGCCACGGGGAGAAATGCCTGTGTGTCCTGCCTCCCGGGGACAAGGACGAGAAATGTCCTTCGCTGCTGGTAATGGTGGGCTGACATGAGCAGTGGTTACGAGAAAGCTTTCAGTCGGTGACAACATGGACAAAGACAAATACTGGAAGAAAGGTTGAACCTTTAAAAAAGTCAAGGCTGTGCCTTTCGGTTTCTTTGTATTTTCATTTAGCGATAATGAACCAAGCACTTTGAGGAGAACAATTTGCATAGAAACTGGTTATTCTTTGTAGGTCTTTTTTTGTGGGAAGTCTTTATGATCATTGTTCTGTCTTCATTCTAAGTTTTATTTTCTCACAGAAGCTTATTAAATAGGGTGAAAGCCCGCAATACTATTTTTTTAAGTGCCGGGGTGACTAGAGGTAAATCATGTAATTAATTTATCAGAATTCCCCAAATTGGGAGTCATTTAATCAGCTAGAATGACAGAGATATGCCTGAAAAACAGTCAAGTTAATAATTATCTGCTGTTGGAGTTCCCGTTGTGGCTCAGTGGTTAACGAATCCTACTAGGAACCATGAGGGTACGGGTTTGATCCCTGGCCTTGTTCAGTGGGTTAAGGAGCCGGCATTGCCATGAGCTGTGGTGTAGGTTGCAGACGTGGCTCGGATCCTGCGTTGCTGTGGCTGTGGTGTAGGCCGGCGGCTACAGCTCCTGTTAGACCCCTAGCCTGGGAACCTCCATATGCCGCGGGTGCGGCTCTAGAAAAGGCAAAAAGACAAAATAAGAATAATAATTATTATTATCTGCTGTTAAAGTTACCTCGTTAATGTTTATGCCATGGATTTGTACATTCCTGAAATATTGGGGAAAATGACAGGAACTGAAGTAATCGTGGCCGAAGGCTCCCCTGAACTGCTCGTCAAGGCAGAGCACACTCCTTCCCATTCTGCGTCTCCGCCTCCTCGCCCGCTGTCAGGGACGCGGGACAGAAAGAAGTGTTGCTTGAGGGGCTGAATTTGAGTCCACCTCGTTTTCTTATTCCCCCCAGGCGTCCTCTTGGTGCTCGAGGGCAGTCATCAAGCCCACTCTTCTACAGAGCTTGCCGGTGCAGCCCCTCTCACCTGTGGTCTCCGTCGTCTGTAGGCTGTCTCAGCGGGGTTCCTGTTGGCTGAACAGCCACAGAAGAGCTGTAGAAATCTGGAAGGTTCCAGAAGGTCTGAGAGGATGAAGTGGGAGGCTCCTGTCAGGGAGGATTCTGTCCTAAACGCCTCCCATGTTTAGGGGGAGGGCTCCATCCCTGTGGCTGCGGTGGAGTCTGGCTTGGTGTCCATGAGCCGGGCGGGGGGCTGGGGAAGGCCAGCTCAGGCCAGAAAAGGAGGCTCAGCCTGGAGGGGACGCGCTGACCTGTCATTTCCCACAGGGAGTCCTCTCCAGGGCTCCAGTCAGCTTTTCTGGAGAAAAGCATTCTGAGGATTCCTAGCAACACGAGGCAGAAGAACTGGGCTTCCAGTGTGTGTATTTCTTATAATTAGCCTCCACTTCTGGCAGGTGATGCTGTTTTCAATTTTTCCTAATGGTAGGAAATTTCCTTTTCAAGTACATGGAATTAGACTAAAAAGTGGTCCACTTAGAGAAAACCATTAGATACTCGTGCATGGAGCTGGTGCACGGTGTGCCCAGGACCCAGCACCCTTAAATGACGGGCCTTTGTGAAGCGCTGCTGGTGAAGAACTCCAGCACGGCCCCCAATCTGTTCCTGATGATGCTGAAGCTTCCTTGCCTTTGACTTGGATGGGAAGACTGCAGCCCAATGCAGGAACCTAAACAGAGTGTCTAATAAGCCCCAGAGCCCTGCGTTACCATAGGATGCTCATCAGCCACGTCCGGGCAGAACCAGATCGTGCCGATGTTGGTGTCCACAGAGTCTAACCTGCAGCTCACCTGCACAAAGCACTTCATACATTCCTGCTAAATCAGCAGCTTTGCATTGCATTGAGAGTGTCTCCAGAAAGCTTAACTTTTTAACTTTAGGGGGTTTAATCTAGGACTGTGGGCCATGGTTATAAAGATGGAGCCAAGGGGTCTAAGTCCTGAGAAATTTCAAAGAAACGGCCTTGGTCTGGGTTGGAGTTCCTAGACTCGCTGGCTGGAGCAGGTGTGAGCAGGTGTGAAAAAAAGGGCAGATGAGAGCAGCCTCGAGGGCTGAGCTGGACCAGCTCTTACATAGCTGACACTTTCTTTCTTCTCGCAGAAGCAAAAGATTCTTGGAAAAGAGACTTAGTTGATTCTGGAAAAAATATCACACCGAGCCCTGGACGAGAGCCACCCTTTCCAGTGGAAAGACTGACTTTAGCACCACAGCCTATTGTAAAAGCTAGTGAAATGTGCATAAAAGTCTTGCATCTGGTTTGAGATTTATCTTTCCTACCAAGTCTGTCTGCATTTTTGACTCTGGGATGGTTGTTCATCCACCGATGGGAAAAAAAGGATTCTTGTTAAAAAAAAAAAAGAGTCTGGAATGGGACTTTTCTTTTGCTATCGCCATGACTTATTGGAAAATTATTTTCTAAACAGGCTGGCAAAAGATAAGATGAACACGAGCTGCTGTAAGGATGTTCCAGTAGTAGCTTTGGGGGACCACAGTGAAACTCAGGGGCTCCGGCTGTGGTGGAATACATGCTTCTCAGAGGCAGAGGTGCTCTGGGAAACTTTGCAAAGCCCACCGCGTTGCTGCTGGAAACAAAAGACAGGGCTTTCTCTTCCTGGGCACTCTGTGCTCAGCCCCCGGCCGGGAGGCACTTCAGAGTGGCTGCTGCCTAGGCTTTGCTCTCTGCCGGGAACTGGTGGGTCTTCCCTGTTGAGAAGCTGTTTTACAGTCATGTTTTGCACACCCACTTAGAGCAGAGTTTATAGCCTGAAGAGAATTGGCTCATTTTTCCACCTGGTACCCTCCTCTAGTAGAATTTTCCCTAATCCCAACTGGAAATTTTTAACAGCTATTTAACTGTCTTACACTGTGTATTTCTAGTACGTTGCTGCCTCTGTTTTGTGGACTGAAGGCGTCTCTTGTGCTGAGTGAGGCATGCAAATTTGCGAACATTTCCTCATTCTGGCAATGAAGGTTGGAATAAGTTAGGAAGCGCATGTGTTCCCCTGATTTAAATCACAGTGGAATATGCCTGTTAACACCTGGCCTGGTTGTGAGGCTGGGGAGAATTGGTTTGAAATAACCCTTCCAAGTGGTGGGAAAAGCCCTGTGAAATGAGGAGGAAAACTTGTGTGAGAAGGGCTGCTTGGGAAGGTCAGGTTCGGAAATGCTGCTTGTCAGTGTCTGCTGTGGTACCTGGTGGTCAAAGAGGCTGCTTTGGGGTAGATCAGCGACCCTGGCAGGATTCAGGACTCGGGGACCCCAGGAGGGACGGCAGTGGGATACGCAGGGAGGCACTGGGAGCTCTTCCCTTTGCCCTCATGCCTGGCACCTCTCCTGCTCCTTGTCCACATCTTTCCGCCCTTTCTCTTTCTTCCTCCCCCAGCACCACCATCCCACTCGCTGTCTCTAGGAACTTGCCTGTTCCAGGGCCCTCGTAGACCTGGAATCATGCCGTAGTTATCCTTTCGTGTCGGGCTGATTTCAGCAGTGATAATGTTAAAGGTTCCTTCATGTTGTGCAGGTGTCAGAATTTCAGTCCTTTGTATGGCTGAAAAATATTCCACGGGTGTATCACATTTTGTCGATCCATTTATCTGCTGATGAGCATTTGCGTTATGTCCACCTTTTGGCTACTGTGAATAATGCCACTGTGAACATTTGTGTACAAATATCTGTTCAGTCCTTGCTTTCACTTCTTTGGGTACCTGCCTAGGAGTGAAATGGATGCACATTATGGTAATTTTGTGTTTGACTTTGCGAAGAACCCCAACCCGATGTCCTGTGTTTTCACTCCACACTGTATGTTGTACTATCTGCCACATGTCAGTGACATTAGCTCTTGTTTGTTATTATCCGCAAAGTGCGTATTTTGATATTTTACACTGGCTAATTATGGAAGGTGAGCTTAGAGGATAGGGAAATTTTTTTTTGCCATAATTCTATACATTTTGTCTTAGGCTCTGAAAAAAATTGGAGAAATATTAGTTAAAACATCTTAACATGGGAGTTCCCATTGTGGCTCAGTGATTAACGAATCCGACTAGGAACCATGAGGTTGTGGGTTCGATCCCTGGCCTTGCTCAGTGGGTTAAGGAGCCGGCGTTGCCGTGAGCTGTGGTGTAGGTTGCAGGCGCGGCTCGGATCCCGCGTTGCTGTGGCTGTGGCATAGGCCGGTGGATTAGCACTGCCACATAATCTCTGTGGATTAGCACTGCCAGGCTGGGAATCCTGGAGGCAGGACTTTGGGGAGCTGCATGGCAGGGGCGGAGGTGGGGTAGGCTGCAGATAAGAGCAGACGTGGCGAGTCACTCGGCAGATAAGCAGTTGTAAGCTCTTGTAAGACCCCTAGCCTGGGAACCTCCATATGCCGCAGATGTGGCCCTAGATAAGGCAAAAATACACAAAAAAAATCTTAACATGATTTTATCTTTTTTGAAAGAGAGGCAGGCTACAAAAGAGGGTACACAAATTGTCTTAGTTCTTAATCTTCATTAACTCAGGGATTTTTGAGGTCATTTTGAGAAACTACATCCATTTAGCTGTCTGCAAAATCTGCAGACTTCCTCTGTACTCACAAAATTGTGTGTTTAAAATATATTTTTGATTTTTATAATCTTATTTAAAAATATATACATACTGTAGAGAATTAATGATTATTTTTAAACATTAAGAGAATAAAGCCTTTGAAGTGAGTTTTAAAGATATTTCATTGCTTAAGCAAAGATATCTTTCTTTCAACTAATCTGAAACAATTTTCACTGCTTATTCTATATTAAGTTACATGATGTTTGCACACACTGACTTCTTCTAAACAATCATGGGATTTCCCAAATGGTATGACTTTTCTAGATGTTTGACCAAAAAGTCCTCTTGGGAAAGACTTTCAAACCAATTTCTCATCTTATCAGAGCTGTGCAGTAAGCAGAACACACAGGCACAATTTTCTTTTGTGGACAATTCTGTTTTTCCATCTCTCTTTGTGTTTCTTTCAACCTCTGGTCATTTTCTGTCTTTCTTTGAAAGTTATTATTAAAGTTGTGTGTGTGATTGTGTGTGTGTGTGCGCGTGTGTGTGCCTGTGCACTAGACAAATGACACATTGTTTCAGGGTTTTTTTTTTTTTTTGCTGTTGAATTTTTTGCTGTATCATTATCCAACTGATCTTAATTATCTCCTGCTAAATTAAGTTTCTTTCAAGGGAGTTATCTTTGAGATAGTATTTCTTCCAGCTAATCTTTGTATCTCTTTTAGGTTCTTTTTAAAAGGACAGTATGCCAAAAGAGTTTGGCATATAGAGTGGCTTTTATTTTTCTTGCTAATATAGGAGTCATTTTGGCATGAATAAACAAAGATTGAAAATAATCAGCTCAGGAATTCCAGTCATTAATTAATTCACATTTTAAGGCCATATTTACAGAATTCCTTCTTCTGTGTTAAATGACAGCAGGTGCCCCCCTCCCCTAATCCCAAGGTAACAGGAGGTTCAGTGGCAGAACACGGCTCTGGGCTTGGGACCCCTTCTCCTCGCCTGTTCCTTTGCAGCCGTGGGCTATTGACAGAGCTCTAGACTCCAAGCCTCAGTTTCTTAGTATGTTAAATGAAGATGTTTGACCAGAAGTCTCTACCGTGGACATTGGCTCTAAAATACCCCCAGTCTGTTTACAGTAGATCTCTTGGAGACCCTGAGTTTTAGCTAATCAGCATCTTAATCAACCCTAGGTCACTGATCCTTAACCCGCTGAGCCACCAGGGTACTCCTGAAATCAATTTTAAGTCCATGATAAGGATGCGAGGTAATGGGTAGCCGTCAAAACAATGATCCACAACGTTTACTTCCCAGTCACACACATATTTAAAATGTAGGTTGTTCCTGGGTTTTCCAGACACACCCTTAGTTAGCCCTGGTGCTGAACAGCCCGGGCCCGGGCCTCCCGTAATCTCTGTGGATTAGCACTGCCAGGCTGGGAATCCTGGAGGCAGGACTTTGGGGAGCTGCATGGCAGGGGCGGAGGTGGGGTAGGCTGCAGATAAGAGCAGACGTGGCGAGTCACTCGGCAGATAAGCAGTTGAATGTGATGGTTCTTGATGGGTTGTAAGGCGAGGCCAGTCCTCGGGGAGAGGGTGTCTGTAATGCATGAGCGGTGCTGCGCCTCCTCCCTGTCCTCTCTCCACGTGGCCCGTTGTGTGCACATGATTCGCTTCCGTCTCTACCCCCGATGACTCTGCTGCGTCTCTGGTCCACGCATGGCACTCCCGCTGCCTGCCGTTTCCCAAACAGAAAGGGTCGTGGCCCCTCAGCCTTGCTTGGCTGTTGTCTTCACTCTGGGCCTTCCCGGTGTCCTTACAGGCTTTTAGTCTTTCCTCGGATCTGGAATATGCAAGCTCTCCTCGGTACGTGACTTCGCCCTGCTTCTCTCCCACCTGGCAGACTGCATTCACTCATTAATTATTTAGTCAACACTACTGCGTCAGACATTGCTCCTGCTTTTCTCATAGTGCCCTATGCTCACCGCTTTCACTGCATCTATCATGTCATCTTATGCATTTCCTGCTATTTGAGGTCCCTGACGACAGTGCTGGGTTTACCACTGTCATGGTACCTTGCCCGGACATACCAGGTACTCCATCAAAATTTTCTCTTCCTTTGACTTGAGCATTAAGGCTAAACCTTTTGAAAGATTAAATTCTCAATGATATCATTTATTCATTTACTTATGTCAGGATAAGATGTTTAAATCATGCAGAAGAGCAGAGTAAATAATAGTACAGTAAATAATACTAAGTAATAGTAATAATCAAACATAGTGTCTTGGTGGTATTTCCATCGAACTTCGTTAGGTCTAAAGCATCACCCTACTTTTCTTGTAGATTTTTACTACATTTATGATCCCTACAATATTCTTTAAAGAAAATAACAGATGTAGTCGAGGCCCCGTCTGCTCCTTCCTAGCTGCACCTCTCGTCCCCGCTCCCCAGAGGAGACAACTGCCTGAATTTGCTGTTCGATGTTATGCCTATGTAGGCATTTTGACCTCTGTTATCTGTGAGTGTATTTTTAAATAATACCCAGTATTGTTTGGCATATTGGTAAGTACATAAAAATGGTTTGATAGTCTCCTTATACTTCTGCAGCGGTTTTCTCAGCAGTAGCTATTTTGAAACAGCCCATTCTGACTGGCGCTGCTCTAGCGAGCTCATTCACTCTAATTGCAGAAGAGCATTCCA
This sequence comes from Catagonus wagneri, assembly GCA_004024745.2. Lineage (NCBI taxonomy): Eukaryota > Metazoa > Chordata > Mammalia > Artiodactyla > Tayassuidae > Catagonus > Catagonus wagneri. The sequence goes on along the minus strand of PVHT020004944.1, from coordinate 43,981,961 downwards.
TTGTGTGCACAGACCCACACGGCAGTAATCACTGGCTCTGCGATGGGCATTTAGGTCGTCTCCAGCACACTTGCTCTTGCAAACAGTGTGGCACTTCACATCCTCGAGCAAGGTCTGGAAGGGCTGGGTCTTTTAAAAGGGCACATGCGTCTCCAGTTCCACCGGGCCTAGCCAAAGCGCTGTCTTATAAAAATCAAATCTGATACTGCTGGTCTTTTAAGTATCAAGTTAAGTCCTTTTTTATTATTACAATTCCTCATATATTTGATTTCATCTCTGCCCTCTAATCCTGATTTTTCTGTGCTTCTTTCACTTTATCTTTGTGTCTACCTTCTCTCTGTTGCTTGGAGGTTATATATGAAGCAATTTTTATTCTTCTAGTAGCTACTCTTAAAATTTAACACGTGTGCTTGAAATAATAGTCTCCTGTTAGCCGGTACCTGAGCTGAAATGTTTAGGGAGATGCAGAACAATGAAGGATCCCATGACAGGTTCACTTTGATGAGCCATGTCCGTCTATTTTTCCCCCAATATTTTAGCTCTCAACTTTTTTTTTTTTTTTGGCTTCACCCATGGCATATGGAAGTTCCTGGGCCAGGGATCAAATCCAGGCCACAGCTGTGACCCACACCGCAGCTGCATTGACACTGGATCCTTAAACTCCTGAGCCAAGGCCAAGGTGGGAGCTCCTTGACTTGTTTTTAAATCCATACCAAATAGTGATAAATTGGATTTAACTATAATTTGATGATCTCATCATATCTTTTTGAACATCAGTCGTTCTTTCTGATCCAGTTTTCTCTTTCAGGAATACATTCCCAGGCAGGTCTCTCCATGGACATCTGTTAGAAGTGACGTGGTTTTAGATTTTGTGGATCTAAAATTATCTGTTTGGCTCTCAGTCTTGAGTAATTGCTTGACTATACGGGGTTCCAGGTGACACCTGTGTCCTTCAGCAGCTCAGAGACTCTTCTCTTGTTCTCTGTCTTCTGCTCTCATCCTGTGGAGACTATTTTCTCCTGTCATCGGAACTCTCTTTAGTGCGGACCTGGGGTAAGCAAACTCCGTCAGATTTTGTTTGTCTGAAAATTGTCCCATTCTCGAAAGGTGTTTTTTCTGAGTGCGTGATAGTGACTGACAGTTACCTTCTCCCAGTGCTTTGACAAATGCTCCCCATCCCTCCCACTCTCAGCCCCCGCTTCCGTGGTTATTGTTGAAAAGTCAGGTTAGATTTATTGTTCTTCTGTTGTATGTTATCTCTTTCATTTCTGTCTGCCTTAAGCATGTTCATCTCGTTACTGATATTTGGCAGTTTTCCTTATGTGTCCAGAATGTGTTTTCTAGAATTTGTGAGCTTCTTGATGCAGATAGCCACATGAGAAGTGGGGTTCTTTAACCAGTTCTGGAAAACTCTCAACTTTTGCTTCTTCACATGTTTTCCCTTATCCATTCTCTCCCCTTCTTTGAATTCCAAGTAACTCAATGTTAGAACCTCTTACTCCATGTTTTCTGTCTATTAAACCCTTCTTACTCTATTCTTTCTTTACATCTCTGTGTTTGTGTTAAAATGTGGCCATGGGCTTTTAATTTATGAAGTTGACTGACAACATGAAGAGGTCAGTGGCACTGAGCGCACAGCTTATTGTTACTTACATTTTCCCTAGGAAAACAGGCATGGCACAGCACATGGGGGCCACATGTGGAAGCATCCGAGTTGGTCAGGAGGCAGAAGCAAGGGCGAGGGGAAAGCCCAGACCACAGAGAGAGTTGGGGTTTCCACGGGAAAAGCAAGATGCTGGAGGCTGAAAGCTTAGGACTGGCTGGCTTGAAAAACTTCATGGGCCCTGGGACATGAGGGCCGTCCTTAGTTTTCTGGTGTTTGGCCCTGGATTGATTTGGAGCAGAAGAAATACTGGGTTGGTGTATGAGTTACTATCAAAAGGAGACTGTTCGGGGTGTGGACTCGGAATTGGCTGTTTCATGGTTGAAATTAATTGATTATCTCTAGGAATTAGCTGGCTCTCGGAGAGGAGGTCTGTCCTCAATCAGTAAGACGTTTTTGTTTTGTTTTTTTTAATTATTAGTACAGTGCTCCATTCTGGAAAACTTCACATGTCATCAAAGGAGTCTAAGCATCTATTAAAAACATTCACTGATTTTCTAGTTTTAATTAGAACACTCTATTACTAAGTGATCTTTTTTTAGTAATTAAGAAATAATTTTTTTCTTTGCTCATGTTTTCAATTCTTTCTTTAAACAAGTATGTATGCCCATTTTATGATTATATGTGGTAATGCCAATATTTAAAGCTCTTAAGGGTCTGATTCTGTTGTCTGTTATTCCTGCAGATTCTTTTCTTTTTTCTTCTTTTTTTTTTTTGCCTTATTTGCTTTTGTGTTCTGTGATTCTGTGAGTTCACATTACTAGGAATTAGTGACAGTTATGGGAAACTGAGATAAACATGTATTCTCCCAGAGAGCATTTGGGTTGACTTCTCTTAGGCTCCTAGGTGCTATAAATCTAGGGTTACCATCTGCATTTTTAAATTAAATTTGAGGTTTTTCAGCTCATCAACTAGGGCTACAAATTTGCTGTATAGCCAGCTTGTGCTTACAGATTGCCAGAGGAAATATTTTTCTATTTAGTGCTATTTTGCTACAGACAGTTTTTCTTGGGGTTCCTGGTGGGTGTGGGTGTGCACTGTTTATGGTTCATCTATAGTCTAGCAAAGTGACTTTTCAGGGTTCTGACTTTATGCAGCTGGTCTTTGATCAGATGTCACCTCTGAGGTGCCCCTATAATTTTTCTTCCAGTCCCTGCACAGTAACTCACTGTTTCATAGGTTTGTTTGGGATAATCCAGTCTCCAGCACTCATATTATTTCTCTGAATCTCAATTTTCACTTTATTTATTGCCTTTCTGAAGCAGTCTTATAATCTGACCATCTCATTCATTAAAGTTTTATACTTTAAAAATATTTTATGCAGCTTTTTTTTTTTTTAAATCCTCAGTGGGAGAGTACTACCAAAAATGGAGATCTCTCAAGTTTTTCCTGTACTTCTCTCATCTGCGTTTTTGGATATTCTCCTTATATCTACTTTCCAGTTAACTAAGTCTCTTTTCAACTATGTCTAATCCACCATTAATTCTTTCTTTGAATTTTTTATTTTAGTGATAATCTATTTAATTTTTAGTTGTTACTTTTGGTAACTCTGCAGTCCCCAATCTTAAGCCTAATCTTTCTCATTACTAGTAATGACAGCCTGACTTGTATCTGCTATCAGATCCCTCAACTTGTGTGAATATCTCTTTAGTTGTTTTTTTTTTTTTTGTATCTTATTTTTGGTGCCTAAATATTTTTAAATTGTTTTGTAGGGCTGCACTCAAGGTATATGGAGGTTCCAAGGCTAGGGGGGTCAAATCGGAGCTACAGCTGCCAGCCTATACCACAGCCACAGCAATGCAGGATCTGAGCCACGTCTGTGACCTACACCATGGCTCATGGCAACGCCGGATCCTTAACCCACTGAGTGAGGCCAGGGATCAAACCCACAACCTCATGGTTCCTAGTCAGATTCGTTTCTGCTGCACCACGATGGGAGCTCCCTAAATATTTAATTTTTTATTTTTATGACCTCACTATGCATTTGAGTGTATGTTAAATTTTTCTGTCATTTCTGGGTGTTTTATAGTGAAAGTCATTTTAGGTTATCTCGCCAGTCATCCCTGCTTCTTGGAATCAGTGTTTCTTCATCCAGATCAAGGGCAGGATGCTGCTTTGCCTGCCTCGGCCACGTGCCCCTAAGTGCCAGGACGGCTGGGCTGGGAGCATAACGCATGCAAAGCGTTGTCGGCTTCTGCGGCAGGAGGCAGGCCCCGCCTCAGCTGAGACCAGCCGGAAGGCAGAGGAGGAGTAGCTAAGGTCCACGGCTGCTCAGAGAAAGAGCTGTGCCGGGGAGGCCAGGGGCCTGGTGCCAGTCTCTGCTGGACCCTTTCCTGAGGACTCACTTGTTGCTCCCTCCTGCTCCCACACCGGAAATGGAAGTGCGCCAGAGGTCTGCCCCCCACTACCCAGGGGCCTGACCTTTCTTCTTCAGGTTTATTTAACCCCTGGCTTCAAATGTGCAGCCCACGAGGGTGATTCTCAGTCTAGGTCTCTGTACGTTCTTGAAGGTGCGTTCATACCATCTCAGCATATTTAAAAGTTGCTCCCCTATTGTGACTTGAGCTGTTTCAATTGCATATTTGTCATATATGGTTTTTTATTTTTTCTGTTAATGCCTGTGTATCAATCAGTCAGGCTTCAGTATTCTCCAGAGAAACGGAACCAATAGAATCGATCTATCTATTCATCCGTCTGTCACCTAGAGAGAGAGGCTGATTTTAAAGAATCGCTTAAGTGGTCCTGGGGCTGACAAGCCTGGAATCCACAGGGCAGGTGAGTAGGCGGGAAAGGCGGGTGGCGTTTCTGTGTTACCGTCTTCAGGCTGTGTGCCTCCTTCCCCAGGAGACCTCAGTGGGCGCTCCTCAAGGCCTCGGTTGCCTGGGGGAAGCCCACTCACTCTGCAGAGGGCAGCCTGCTTTACTCAGTCTCCTGGCTGTAAATGTCAATACATTTAAAACTACTTTCATGGAGCTCCCTGGTGGCCTAGTGGTTAAAGATCCGTCATTGCTGTGGCTCTGGTCTCTGCTGTGGTGCGGGGTTCAATCCCTGCCTGGGAACTTCTGCATGCCACGGGTGTGGCCAAAGAAAACAGCTTCACAGCAGTATCTAGGCTAGTGTCGGACCTGGTAACCGGGCACTGTCTCCGGCTGAGGCGGTACATACCTTTTCTGTCACTTCTTGGGTAGCTTTGCTCTGGATGGCGGCTGCAGCTGCAGAACCCAAGACACTGTTGCGTTCTCCTGGCTCCTGTCTGTGGGGTCAGACACACCGGGCTGGTGTCTCAGTTCTGCCCTCATTGTCTCTGTAAGCTCGGATGAGTGATCCAGTCTAGTTAAGGCAGAGACATGCAGTGGGAGTGTCGGCTGCGCCTGGGCCCGGAAAGCCTGCGCCCCGCACACTCTTCCCGGGCAGCTGGACGCTGGGCCGCCTCACCCGGACTGCGGTCGCAGCACTTTGTCCTTTGGAAGCTCAGGGCCTGGGAGGGCAGGTGCCTTGTCTCGTCACCCAGACAGCCCACGTCAGCCAGGGTTTAAGATGGGGCCTTTCTGAGACAAAGCCGGGCCTCTTTGACAGCACCTCGTGGCGGGCGCTCCACGGCCCTGAGGGAAACGTGCAGGCCTCCCCTCGGGTGGGTGACCCGCATGTCCACACCCCACCCTGTTCGAGCTGAGGGCACACGGGGACTCAGCTCGCTGGGCCGCTCAACTCACTGCCCCTTCCTACGCTTGGGACAGACAGACAGGTAACAGAAACATTCTGAATGAAATCAGTTTTTAAATCAACCCTCAGGGAAGACCCCCCCCCCCCCAACCTGCCCTGCTGTTGCCACAGAGAAGATTCCGTTTGTGCAGAGTGCTGGATGACTCAGGAGGCCGTGCCCGCCCCAGGCTTTAGGGACGGATACTCTGGACGGCAGTCAGTGCGGTCAAGCGCTTTGTCAACATAGGGCTGGGCGAGCAGGCCTTTCTTCTAAGGGCCAGCTTCTACCCGTGTGCCTGTGCCGGGAGCTTCTCCGGGCGGCTGCGGGTCCGGGACTGTCCCTGTGTGTCTCCACCGCACTCTGCTCGTGGCTGTGGCTTTCTCTTCAAGGGTCTCTTTCCTGCTGGAGGGCCACCTGCCTGAGGGTGTGGCCAGGGCCCTGTTCACCTTTGTAGCGCCGTAGTCAGGCATGTGGTACACACTCAGAAAACCCCAGAAGAAACATAAGAAGGAAAAGACAAGGAGAGGCAAGGAGGTGGGTGGGAGGGAGGAAGGAAGGGAGGGAGGGAGGAAGAAGGCAGGAAGGGCGGCGGGCAGAAGAAGATCGGCCGCTTGGTCAGGCTCACGCTGCCAGTCCTCCTCGCCAAGCTCAAGAGGTGACGTTCCATCAGTAACCCACGTCCTTCCTTTCCAGTGAGATACGAGCCTGGCATACTAAGTGGAGAGCGAATTTTGTCCTTGTTATTAATGACAGCTTTTCTCCAGCTCACAAAGCTGGTTTGTAGCCTGTAGAGCATGAAGAAATGGAGCTTGAAAGTTTGCCAGCCGACAACTTAGCTTTCTACGTAAAAGCTGAGGCCCTGGGAGCACCGGAGCCCCCCAGGTCTGCTCACAGCCCGAGGGGCAGGGGCCCCCAGGTCTGCTCACGCGGTTCCCACATGTACGGCGCGTGGCCTGAGCAGCCGTGCTCAGCGGTGACGGGGACTCCTGAGGTGGGGACCCGCTTCTCGTCAGTGCAGCCAACCCTGGAGCATCTGCGTGGTGCCCACTGCTTGGGGGATGTGGCTGCGTCTCAGTGGCTTTGTTTTGTTTAAGCCTCAACCAATCCTCTGGCTGTTACCATCTCCGTTGTAGCTGCAGGAGTTTGAGACCTAGGCTCTGCCCAGCACACACACTTCTTCAAGGGAGGACCCAGACCCGGGATCCTGATTGGTCTGGTCCCAAACCGTGGTTTTAACCATCTTGTTACACTGCCTCCTTTTTTTTCGTAAGGAGAATGTACCCGAGACAAGACCACTTGGACTTTCCCAGACCCCGAAAAAGAATAGCCAGAAACACCCTCTTTATGAGTTTGGCGTGCGAGCAGCTCCGTAGCGGGAGGGAGCCCTCTCCGGTACTCTCTTTGCTTGTGCGCTTCTCGCGGAGGAGCTGAGCGCGGACCCGCTGAGTTCACGGCCCCCATGGGGCAGGGCTGGGTCTCAAGCGGGACCCTTGGCTGTGGCTCCTCCTGACCTCGTTCCCAGCCGGCCCTGGACGTGGGTCTTGCCTGGGCAAACGCTTGTGACCATTCACGACGCCTACATGTTTGTCCGAGCTGCACCGATTTTAAAGCCCCTTTGGCGGGCAGCACGGGCGAGGCCATGTGGGAAGCAGCCAGCTCTGAGCGGGGCCCTGGGAACCACAGCCCCGGCCGCTTGTCTGCAGGAAAGGCCACAGCCTCTCCAGCTCCAGGCTGCAGTGGGAGGACCTCCACGGGGACACCGCAGGCCTCGGTGGGTGGCTGCAGAAGAGGTGTGTTCTGCATGGCTTCGCAGAGCCGGAGCGCTGCGGTTACACCAGGAGCCCCTCCTGACAGCTGGTGCTGGCCTGCGAGGACGGGCCACCTGGCGCGGCCGGGCGCTCCCCTCCTGAGACTCGGGGCTGAGTGGCCCGGCGCCACCGGGGAGGGAGGCCTCCAGCTCCGAGGCCTGAGCTCTCGTGGCTGCTGGTGTGGGGTCTGTGACCGCGGCCTCAGCTCTAGAGCTGGCGGGACTGCTTGCTGGTCCTGTGAACCTGGGGGCGGTGACGTCTCTCTGTCACCTGGCTTCCGTGAGGATGAAGTGGGTGAATGGAAGCGCCTGGAACTGTCCAGGGCTTAACAAGTCATTGGTGAATGTGAACTATTACGTCCAAGGCCCCCTGGGACACTGTTGCTATCGAGATGGCCCGCTGCAGTGGCTGTCGTTACAGAACATTCCAGAGACATTATGATGAAAACTTCTGTTTGTGACACCCCCGCAGGCAGCAGGAGGCAGGAACCAGGGCCCTGGGCAGCACCGTCCCTCAGCCTCCCCTCCAACCCGGTCCTCGGGGGCGGGTGAGCGTGCAGATAAGATGAACGGGTGTTTGTTTTTGGCCGACACTTTTAGTGCCCCTGAATTTCACAGCGTTGGACCCGTCTTGAATCCTTTGCTCCATGTGCCTGCGGGATGGTCGCTCCCTTCAGAGGGCTGGCCGAGCTTGAATGCTAGCTGGGTTCACCTCCAGAGCTTGGGCCCCACTTTCCCTTCCTTTTCTTAGTTTTGCCGCAGTCCTGGACTTTCGTGAGAATCTGACCTTAGCTTCTCTTCCTGAACGAGAGTGAACACACCACCAGGCGTAGTTTGCAGAACATGTCAAGGGATTCACGGATCTTTTCAAAACCACTCCTGGGGAGCTCCCATCATGGCGCAGCGGTAGCAAATCCAACCTAGTTCCATGAGGTTGCGGGTTCGATCCCTGGCCTTGCTCGGTGGGTTAAGGATCTGGCGTTGCCATGGGCTGTGGTGTAGGTTGCAGATGTGGCTGGAATCCAGTGTTGCTGTGGTTGTGGTGAAGGCTGGCGGCTGTAGCACTGATTAGACCCCTAGCCTGGGAACCTCTGTATGGTGCGCATGCAAAACAAAACCGAAAAAACACTCGTGGAAGTTGAAGGCCCCTAATAACAATAGTATAGACTTAGCCAGATAGAGGAAAGCTCTTCCGACTGAGAGCTGAAGGAATTAGCTTAAAAACCATCCGTAAGGTTTTTGGAAGAAAAGCTGAGATCCCATGAGAGCAAAGCTGCCTTGTTCTTTGAAACTAACATGTGCGAACAGTGGAGTTCACACACGTACGGACACACAGAGACACACACACACCAACAGGCACCCCTGCATTGCACGCCCTCCAAATCCCCGTTTCTTGGTCCGGCAGATTTTCAGTGAGTGTGCAGAGGGCTCCCTCTCACCTTGGCCCAGGGGACTCGGCCTGGCACCACTTTCTCATTTCTCCAGAGGACAGACCACAGGCAGGGGTGGTGGGAATCGCCAGAGGACATCTTATTGGAAAAGATGTCAGTTCTCCCCGTGGAAGCTGAGTCGGATGTGTCCATGAAACCCCCTCTCAAGGCGTTCTGCCCAAATTCAAATAGGTCAGAGTCCCAGAAAGATTAATTAAGTGCAGGAACTGTGTCTTGGCCGAGGGGCTCACGGTCCCTATTGTTCCCTTAACAAGGCAGTTTCCTCAGGAGTCATGGGAGCTGGGCCAGTCTCGAGGAACAAAGGACACTGGTCATTAAAGGGCCACGTGCTCTTCCCTCCTCGTATGTGTAGCACCCCAGAAGTTGGATCGTTGTCCCCAGAGGGACTGGCCTAAAGCTTCGGGTGTCGTTTATGTAAGATAATATCGTTTCATGTTCGTCCTGACAAGCCGCTGTGCCAGGCATGTTTGGTTCCCCCCGTCGGGGCACGTTGGCTGCGGTTACTTTCACCGTAACCTGTAGGACAGCGAACCAACTGGGTGAGGAAGATGTGCACTGGTCCCACCTGGCGAAAACTGAGTAACGTGAGGCAATTGGCGCATCAGCAGAGAACCCCGGGGGCTGGGGACGGAGGTGCCGTACTTGCGTCTGAGCTATTGGGGTCCAGCGGAAACGCATCGCCAGAGCCACGAAGCAGGAGGAACGGGCCTTGGAGGTGGCGTCTGTCAGCGATGGGCAGTGACTCAGCCGTCTTCCCTTGTCCCCCGCCACCGCCTATGCCGCTCACTGTCTGGGGTCCTAGGGGTGCCGCTCTGGGCAAGGCTGGCGGCGTGGAGCCCCCGGCCTCACGGAGCCCTAGGAAGCCTGCCGTGCTGGGCAGAGGGGGCCACGGGCCGCTTAGAACGGGGGCCGATTGCGTACTTGGACATTAATTCCTCAGGAACTAGCTCCTCGAGGGAGCCTCCTGTGTCCTGCCTGGAGAAGGACTGGGAATTCTCAGGGAGGAGGGCCGGGGCTGAAGGATTTCCGGGCCCAGCGGACAGCCTCTGCAGGGACCTGGTGCCTGCACTCACATGGGTCAGCTGTGGCTGGCAGGTGCTGAGAGGTGGCCGGGTGAGTGATGGGGTGAGCGGGTGGGGCCTGGGCTGAGGCCCTGGGAGGTGCAGCCCCTTCCACTCCACCAGCCCGGGGTTGTACAGCGCTAATGCCTGCGAGCCTGGCCCCTTCCAGCGATTTCAGGGAACCCGTGTAAGTGCCAGAGGGGTCTCCAACCTCGGGTTTGGGCGCACGGCTTGTGCGTGTTTGTAAAAGATGCCTCCTGCAGTTTTTGAGGCACCACACAGCCACTCACATGATCCCACCCAGCCACACGGAGTCGAGCCCCTCCTCCTGCGCCCGGCCGGGCCTGACCTGCCTACACTGTTTGCCTAAAATACTTGCGAGTGTATATCCAGCCTGGGACGGAACTAATTTCTGCTGCAAGCATGAGGCTCCGGGGCACTCCGCCATTTCCTCTTGTCCGTAAAGCTGTTAAACTAAATTATAGGCCCGGGCCAGCGAGAGGCCAGCTGTGCTTCAGCTGCGAGGCCCCAGTTGTGACAAAGTGAGAAGTGTAGGCACCAACAGATCATTACCCGTGTGGCCAAAAATAGGCTGATGGCCGGATCGCGGGCTCTGGGGGGTGGGGGCTGGTGCCAGCACTCGCCCAACCCAGGGGGCCCTGATCCATGGCCTCCTGGTCCTGGTGTTCGGTTACGTTGCGACAAGCCTTCTTTTTTCCTAAATCTTTCTTCAGATTGACAGGGATTTTTTGGTCTCTGTTTTGGTTTTGTTTTTAAAATTTCCCCACAGTTTCCTGTTGTGCTGCCTCTTTGGCTGGGCTCGGCTTCACTGTTGACTGTAATTACCGTGAGGCCGGTGACGAGAGCTGAAAAATCTAAGCTGACGTTCAAGGCGCATTACCCTGGAAGAAGCCGGGGCCGGAAGAGGGCGTGGGCCTGGACTGGCCCTGCGTTCTGTCCGTGTTAACAGACTGCGACGGCCGGGGGTTTGCTTTGCATTAGGAGCTGCTGGGCGGTTTCTGGGGCCTGTAAACAGCGCTCATAAATAGTCGCTCGAGTGCGAGGTGGAATAAACATCACCTCCACGGGTTGTGAGGAACTGGCCGGCAAGCCCCATGTGGTGCTCTGAAATAAGGCCTTTCTCGAGGGAGGGGCGTGGTGAGAAAGATCAGAGCACCAGGAAGGGGCTCCCCGACTCCTTGATGGTGAGGCCGCCCCCCCCCCCCGCCCCGTGAGCACAGCAGCGGGGACAGCCCCCAGGCCTCAAGCTCCCCCTCCTTGTCCCCAAAGCAGGCAGAGGGGACTAGCTGCTGACTCCCAGGCACTCACGGGCACTGCCCTCGCCGGGCAAAGGGCTGCTCCTTCTGCCGCTGCATCACAGGGATGCAGGTATGTGGCTCAAAGGGTCCCTAGGGCCCTTCAGCTCAAGGTCAGCATCTTTGTATGAACCGTGTCTCCAGCCCAGGAGACATGCATGCTTTCTCAGGGCCTGTCATCATTGCTGTCACGACCCCCTCGAGTCTGCTGAAATGGACATTGCGGCACATGTATCTTTTCCAATTGTGCTTTTCTCTGGATAGATGCCCAGGAGTGCGATTGCTGGATCACCTGATGGTTGTATTTTTAGTTTTTTTGGGCACTTCCATCCTGTTTTCCATAGTGGTTGTACCAGTTAACATTGTGAAGTATCTAGCATGTGGAACTCGAATTTCTCCTCCTGTCTTGATCATCACCTCTTCCCTAACCAGTCAGCGCCGTGAGGACCAAGGTTACTGTGTTCGGCGGTTTTGTTGATGGAGAGGCCCATTCAGGTCTGCCTGCGGGTTGAGGGAAAACCGAGGCGGGAAAACCGAGGCGGGAAAACCGAGGCTTCTGCCTCAGGTCTGGGCCGTCCAGCGGCCCGGCATCAAGAACAGGCCTGCCCACGGCCACACCGATGGCCCCAGCAGGTTATTTACGACTCACTCCCCGTGACTTCCTTGTTCCTGTGTCACAAAGCCTTCCCGCCAGAGAAGGCTGGAACCTGATCCCAGCCGACCGTGAGCCCCGGGAACAATCCTCACTTGTTTTGTGGGGAAACAAGGCTGGTGATTGACTGGCCCTGACCCGTGGGAAGCAGGGGAGAGCCGGGTGGGCCGTGGGGGCTGAGGCTCCACCAGGAAGCGGCTCACGCCTCCCCACTTCGGGGCGCTTGGCGCACACCTCATTTTTCTGGCTGCCTTTTCTGGAGGGCGGATCGTGCACACATCACGGGCACCAAATCCTGCAGAAAGGGGTCGAGGAGCAGCTGCCCTCCTTGTGGGTGGGGTGGGTCTCTGGGCCTCCCCACACCCCAGGCTCGGATGCAGGTGGATGACAGCCTGTGGGGACTCCATCCTTCTCCACAGGGTGGCCCCACTAACTCCCAGGACCCTCTCCCTCTCCTCCTGTCCTCCCCTCTCAGCCTCTGGCCTCATCTTTGCAGATGAACAGGATCCTGGTGGACAAGGGTTTTCCTGGGGGATCCCTTAGCCTTTGGTGCCTGGAGGCCCTGGGTTGTGTGCGTTCCTAGCCTGGGGCCCACCACCGGAAGCACCAGGAAATTGGCCTTTCAGGACGAAGTGGAACGAGATTACCAGTGGTGGTGCTGGGGAGCGATGCAGTGTGGCCCTGGACCCAGGAGCCAGGCCGCAGAGGTCACGGGCAAGTGCCAGGCTTGCAGGGGCTGTTTAAATCCTAAACATGCCATGTGGCCTTTCATCTCTGCTCTTTCTGCATGTGCAAGTCTTGTTCAAAGGGAGGTTTCCAGGGGGACGATATTACATCTAGATGGATAAGCAGCGAGGTCTTGCTGTGCAGCACAGGATGTTAACTGTAGCCGGTCTCCTGAGATGGACCATGATGGAACATAACAGAAGAAAGGGGGCGTGTGTATGTGTGTGACTGGGTCACCTGGCTGCACAGCAGAAACTGACACAACATTGACCCTCAACTGTAATAAAGAAAGTTTTTTAAAAAGGGAAAATAGGCACAAATCTTCCAGCAGAGCCAGATCTGATCTTCCTTCTCTGAAGGCATGCAAAGAATAGAGTTGGAACCTGAGGTGTGGGCTCTGGGGGGCGGGGGGTGCCGGGTGACAGGCTCTAAAGGACCCACCTCCCCCCGCTGTCTTGCAGCCCCGCCTGTGTCCGCAGTCCGCCTTTGTGGAGGTGAAATATTTCTGCTGGGTTTTTGGCTCAAAAGTTGAGCAAGACGATCATACGTGCTTTCACTTAACTCTCCATAAAAAACCAACCAGCTCCATTTCAATTACAGTGAAATTACTTGTGCACCTAAGGGCTGTCAGGTGGGGGGTGGAGGCTTGGGGGAGGAGAACGGGACCCGGGAAAGCGTTCTTCTGGGGATTCATGGCTCTCTCCTCAGTTCTCCGCAGGATGAGGGTCCTTCTCTTGCGCAGTCGCCATACTCATGCCAACGTTACTTTTCACACGTGAGGCCCTCGCCTGCACAGGTCCTGACATTTAATGGGACAGATCTGTTATTTTAGGATGATAATAAGCAATAGCAAATGACACTACTAATAGCCTACGTGGACTAGAATGAGACCTATACCTACTCTGATAGACCCAGACTTCATGATCCTCATTGGGAATATTTTGGATAATGAATTACAACTGGGCTTTCGTTTCCTGTAATATGTGCCTCACACAGCGTCTGATAAATCATAATTTGCACCAGCGCCACATGGAGCAGACATTTGGCAGTAGAGTGACCGTAGCCGTCAAAGTCTGATTAAGATTAGATGCGGCATCTCCTTCATCTCCATCTCTTCCCTCTCACCTGCCTCTCCGGTCCTGCGTTTCACCCAAGTCAATGATACTTCTTTTAACCAGAGCTTCGCTTCTAGGTTGTAAACCTGCTCGGTTATCTTTCATCGTTATAGCCAGATTCCCTTCCTCTCACTAGGTTTAAAGCAGTTTTCCCCATTTTTCTAAAGCCCGGATGGGACACTGGTACTTGGTCTCAGGGTGAGCAAGATTTTGCAGCACGGCACTTGCACGAGTGTTTTTCTCCTTGGCAGCGGAAATTGGTGAAGAGGAGCCCTGCTGCTCTCCAGCCAGTTGGGGTCTGACTGGTGCTGGAGGGAAATAGCTTACTGATCATTCCACTGAGGACCGGGTCGCCAGGGCCCGTTTTCATGGGTTCCTGGCTTCGCTGGCATCCTTCTCTTTGATGGGCGGACACCCAGCAGACCACTCCACTTCTGGATTCTCCACTGGCCTTGGGTCCTGAATCTCCGCCGTCTGGAACGGGCGGGCCGGTGAGGGCCTCTGACTTTGACAGGTGAGGCTCTAAAGGGTGGTCTCTTCAGCAGCTGTTGAAGGCTGCTTGAAGGTGAGTGACCGCATAGCAAATACTAAGCTGCTACTTCTCGTCGCATTCTCTCTTCAGGGAGCATATGTGATGCTGCCACCGTCCTTTGTGCAAGTTGTCACACACCAGCCCAGAAGGTCACCCCATCAGAAAACAGAACATGCCACGGTTACCTTCTCCTTTAGAGAGTCAGAAATTATGCTCAGATTATTTCTTCCTGAGAAATTGTAATTCTCTGTGTGACAGACCATTACACCGGTTCTTTATGAACTCAGGGCAGAAGGAAAATGGGAACGCCTTAAAACCCCACTGAGTGTAGCTCGATGCTTTCATAGATTTCTTAACTGGGGAGTGACTTAGTTTTTTTCTTGGTTAGTTTCTGAAAAATAATGGGAATATTTGCACAGTATGCTTTGATGAAAAACAAAAGCTTAGCTTTGTTACAAATAATTATTTAATTTGCAGGAATATGAGTTTAGAGCTAACATGAGATAAAATAATAAGAAAACAAATGCAAATTTTGCTCTCATCTCTCTATGGGAAAAACTTTTTAAAAATGATTTTTATTTTTATCCGTTATAGCTGGTTTACAGTGCTCTGTCAGTTTTCTACTGTACAGCAAGGTGACCCAGTCACAATACACACATACATTCGTTTTTTTTTTTTTTTAATGGTTTTAATTTGTTTCCATTATGGAAAAGACTTTTGATTCTGGTAAATTTGCTTACATAAGACTTTAAAAATCTTTACATATCTTAAGGCATTAAAAGTTCCATTGATAAAATTTTCAAAACTTATCTGCAGTAAACCTAAAGATGAAAGATAACTCTTCTTAATATGTAAAGAGCTCATGCAAATAAATAATTGAAACATATAGTCAGTAAGACAATGTAAATAAGAGAAGAGAAAATTGAGATGCCTGACAATATTCAATCATATTAATAATAAAAATGGTGCAAAATTTAAAAGCTAAACTAGAATCAAAGAATGGAAAGTGACACCAATGGAAAATAGTCATTTTCTGTGTATCAGTGGTGGAGCTGTAAACTGGTATGGGCTCTTGGAAAGGAAGGTTGTTAGCACTATTCATCAGGAAATTTCTTTTTTTTTTTTTTTCCACTTTTATTTTTTTATTTTTTTTATTTTTGCATTATAGCTGGTTTACAGATTTCTGTCAGATTTTCCAACTGCACCATGTGGTGACCCGATTACATGTACATATATGGATTTGTCACATGTAATTAGATATAGTTCCCCGTGCATTACAGTTGGAGCTCCTTGCTATTCCATCATTAAAGCAGTAGGTATCCCCACTCCCTCCCAC
>PVHT020004944.1:43914806-43965599 GCA_004024745.2 Catagonus wagneri | reverse complement strand
ACATTATTTTATCCTTTTTTATGGCTGAATAGTATTCCATCGTATATATATACCACATCTTCCTAATCCAGTCATCTGTCGATGGACATTTGGGTTGTTTCCATGTCTTGGCTATTGTGAATAGTGCTGCAGTGAACATGCGTGTGCAAGTGTCTTTCTCCAGGAAATTTTTGTCTGGATATATGCCCAAGAGTGGGACATCAGGAAATTTCTAAACAGTTTTATTTTATTTCATTGTGGCATATTTATGCTCGCAGAAAATTAGAAATATTCTAGTAAATATGGGTAATAGGATATGTAACAATACAGTCATTAGATGATACTCATGGACAGTTTTTACATTAAACATTGAAGGAAAATGCTCATGTTATTTATAAGAAAGAAGAATACAGAATGGCACATTCAGGACCCGAACTGCAAAATTCTGCGCACATTAAAAATCGCATAAAGGGGGAGTTCCCGTCGTGGCACAGTGGAAACGAATCTAATATCCATGAGGATACAGGTTAGATCCCTGGCCTCGCTCAGTGGGTCAGGGATCTGACATTTCAGTGAGCTGTGGTATAGGTTGCAGATGCAGCTTGGATCCCGCATTGCCATGGCTGTGGTGTAGGCTTGCAGCTGCAGCTCTGATTCAACCCCTCAGAACTTCCATATGGTGCAGGTGTGGCCCTAAAAAAGCAAATGATAATAATAACTTGCATAAAGGAACACCAGAATATGAAGCTGATTATTTCTGGATGTTATTTTTAATACTTTTCAGTATTTTCACTCTTGCACCTGAAGTACAGTTCCTAGTAGCCAATCAGAGATCCCAAGCCACTTTTTTACACATCAGCACAAACCTTTATAGTGGGGTCTCAATTACTGCATTTTTCACCGCAGAAGTTATTTGTGTGTACGTGTATAAAATTAGTTTATATTATTAGTACATACTGCATCTGTGTTATGTAGTAGTATGTGTGTGCTATAACGTGCGTGCGACCATGTTACTGTGTTCATATTAATATATCAAGCCTTGTCGAGCTGTCTATTAGTGAATAACTGTGTGTCAGTAGGTTGGTGTTACATGTAATGTAAGATACATATATGCATCTAGGCATGTATTTTAGTTTCTGTAAAATAAGTGATTTCTGCCTGTAAGAGGGGCTGATTGGAACTGAACTT
The DNA here is from genome assembly GCA_004024745.2 of Catagonus wagneri. NCBI lineage: Eukaryota > Metazoa > Chordata > Mammalia > Artiodactyla > Tayassuidae > Catagonus > Catagonus wagneri. Next base: position 43,964,432 of record PVHT020004944.1, on the reverse strand, counting down.
GACTCTGAGTTGTCCCCATGGGTCTTACCTTCTCCCCTCACAGTTACAAGCTCAAGCACACTTTCCCTACAGTGGGGTCTAAGCTCAGGGTTTCAGAGACCCCTGGGGGGCTCATGTGCCCCCAGTGGCGGTGGGGTCCTTTTGGATGACAGCTTGGTGTCCTTTGTAACAGAGAGCGGCTTTTATAAGGTGCTAAGCCTTCTGTGTGGATGGACGTTGTCACCTGTCACTTCAGCGCCTCAGATTAGCTAAATATGTTGCTTTGGAAGAAAAAAAAAAAGGCTTGATCTCCAAGAAAGGACACATGCACAGGCGCATCAAAGGGCTCTTTCAGATTTGTAAACTTAATATCAAAGAATTTAGATGTCTCACCCAGCCTTACAGGTGTCCTTGGCTTTGATCACTAATTAAAATGTGACTTCTATCCGTGGTGTCACTGTGGGAAGACTTGACAAAACAAAGTATGTCAGGTACCTGACAATTTCTTATAATGCCCTGAAAGACAGGTGTTCATTCCTGCAGAAGCTTTGAAGCTAAAAATAAAATACGACAAAATTTAAATTAAAGGATATTCCCAGGCACGTAGTAATCACCTTAAGACACACACTTCGGGGTCTCTTTGGCTTCCAGATGATGGTGGAGCTGGTGGGGGGGGGGGCGCTGGTGGAAAGGACGGGCAAACCCTGGCTGGAAAAGAATGCAGAAAATGGGGTAAAGTAAAGCCTCGTAAGTCATTTGAGATCAGTCGTCAGAGAATGTGTCTCAACGGTGTCATTATCAGATTAATACTTGAGTTCCAATTTAAGCTGGAATTATTTGGATAACAAAAATCAAAAGGAAAGTTTTTACAAACAATTTTGCCTCGGAGCGTAAGAAACGTATCAGGGCTAGGATTTTTGTGATTTTTTTTTTTTTCCCCATACCTCCCAAATTCCTGCAAGCTTGGGTTGCTCCGTCAGAGATCACGGATGTCCTTATTAGCTTTACAGCCGGCTTTGTTTATCTTCAGTTAAGGTTGGGACAAGCCAAGTTCCTTCGAATTTCCTCTGAGTTGCAGATGGACTAGAGGCTTCCTGGCAAAATAATCTGCAGAGTATTTCTAAGTATTTAAAAGCTGATTTGTTTGAGCCGTTATTCTTCATTGCAAATAAGAAGAGATGCCTCCTGGAAGATAAAAGCAAACTTTTAACCAGTCGCTCCTTTCTGTTTCCTCATCAGCATTTCCCGGAAGAAACCACATGCAATGCACTGTGCTCTCCTGTTGCCCTTTCTTGCTAAGACCCACCATTCTGAGTAGCAGTATTGATTACAGTGCTGATGCGATTCCTCGTTATTGTTTATGCAGAGCCTTCCACGTGCCTGGCACTCCACGATGAATTTTTACCTACCTTCAGTCTCCCAGCAATCCTTTGAAATAGGCATTTTATAACTGATTTATTAATAAGAAAGTTGAGCATCACAAGTTGAGTAGGCATACAGCGGGGAGGTGGCAGGCAGGAGGTCACATCTGTCTCGACCTGTCCCATCAGATCAGAGGACACATGATTCAGAGGACACCTGCGGTGGCTCTTTTGTGTTTCTGAGGGGTACAAGCTGTGAAGCACCTAAGCCTTCAGTCACGTTTTTGCGTGAGTGCCTATGCAGTGTCAGGGACTTCCAGCACACTCACTTCTGCAGCTCAGCCCACGGGCTGCCTGGCTGTCCTGGGGTTGGGGGCGCGGCCGGGTGTTCTTGGGAATCGTGTGGAAACTGTCCCTCCTCAGATGGAGACCCCCCAGGTGGGGTGGGTGTGGGCGCAAGACGCAGGCTTTCTTTGGCTTATTTTGAGGTTTTATTGTGAATAGCGCGTTGATTTCACTCAGTGGATCCGGTTCAGCGTCGTGTGGGCCGGCATCCTGGGTGACAAAGATGTGACGGTTGAAGGCGGATGGCGGTTGGCGGAACTGCCAAGAAAAGTTTTCAGGTTCACCTTGGCCCCATCCCAGCGCGTTCCGGTACCGGCGTGGTCCTCAGGGCCGCAGGCGGGGGTGGAGGACGGCCAGGAAGGCGGTGCTGGGCTGCGGTGGGAAGGGGATCGCTGGCGCAGCGTGGAGCCGAGCTTGCCCACGGGCCGGCCTCAGAGAAAATCCACCCAGGTTGTCGCTGTTGGGAGTCCGGCTTCCGGCAGCAAGGCCACGTCTCGACGAAGCATCGTGATTTACAGATTCGACCTTCTCCTCACGGGGACGGGGCCTGCGGGGTGAGGCGGGCGCAGGCGCAGTGGCGGGACCCGAGGAGTCTGGGTTGGTGCGCTTTGCGGTTCGTCCCTGTTTCTTCCTTTGCCCTTCTCCTCTTCTCCTCTCCTTTTGTCTACCTTCTTGCTTTGTTCTTGCAGAAGAGACAGCTCAGCCTGATGGGAACCATCACCTGGCAGGTTGGGCTCTGTGTTCATGTTGCCCCAGAGCTGCCCCAGCTACACTGCTGTGCCCCCACCGCCAGAAGGAGGGCTTGTAGTGGCTGCAGAGGCAGAAGCCGTATTCCGGGACGGATTTTCAGATGTTCGAGAGGCTTCCTTCCTTCAGGGCGAGAGGCTCCAGGCAGGGGTGCTGAGGCGTATGTGGAAAGGTTTCACATGGCTGCTTCCAGCGCTCTTATCGGTTCAGGGGACATCTTTGAATTCTTAGCTGTGTCACCGTTTTCTCCAGCTGTTATGACATTTCTATCTGTGGGCAGATCCGTCGCCTTGTTTGGCTTTCTTGTAGATGGGCCACCGTGTCTGTTTGACAAGTTAAAAGCCTGGTGGAGTTTCTAACTAGGGAAAGTAGGTACATTTATCCAAGATGAACTCAGACTGGCGTTGATTTACAGGTTGATTTAATGTAAAGGAAATGTATAAAAGCAATTGCAAACAGTTTGGGAAAATATCCTTTCCAGAAGATTTTGACTGATTATTATTAACATCTGAACATTTCAATCTGGATCATATATTTTAAGAAACTTTAAGTACATGTTAAATTTATGTTTTATTTATTTATTTTTATTTTTTGTCTTTTTGCCTTTTTAATGTAGAGCCGCACCCGTGGCATATGGAGGCTCCCAGGCTAGGGGTCTAACAGGAGCTGTAGCCGCCGGCCTTCACCACAGCCACGGCAATGCGGGATCCGAGCCGCGTCTGCAACCTGCACCACAGCTCACGGCAATGCCGGACCCTTAAACCACTGAGCGAGGCCGGGGATTGAACCCGCAACCTCATGGTTCTTAGTCGGATTCGTTAACCACTGAGCCATGAAGGGAACTCCTATGTTTTATTTTTAATGAACATTTATTCCTCACCAGTGATATGCTTGGCAATGAAATGGATTTACATGCAAAGACCCCACAGTTTGCCATTGATCGACCTTCGATCATTTTAAAAATTTTTTATTAAAGTTGATTTGCAATGTTGTGCCAATTTCTGCTGTTCAGCAAGGTGGCTCAGTCATAAGTACATTTTTTTAAACCCTCCCTAAGTACATTTTGCTCATTGTGGTCACGGTGAGAAAGCAACCTGGTTATGATCAGGTGCCAGCATCTCATTCATTTAAAAACACAAGCATAGCCGGGGGAAAGGTACCTGACTCCCCTTGCTCACTCCCCCCAGCCCGCAGAGGCTCGCCTGCTGGTGGGCGGCGCCTTGCCCCAGAGCAAGAAACCGCAGGCCTGGTGCCCGCTTTCGGATTTTCAGAGGTAATATCCTATGTCATCCTTCTGTCCAGATTTATTTTCTTTAGTGGTTCATATTAGTTTTAATGCCTTTGGATGGATCATCAGAACAAGAGCCTCAAATCTATTTCATTTTAGGGGAAAAAAAGATACGATGATACTCTTGTTCCATGAAGGGTTCCCAAATTCAGGTTAGATTTTTTTGTAAAGTTTGGATCGAGTATTTTTTTAAGAAAGAGAAAGGCTTCGATTGTGATAATCAAAAACATACCAAATCTGTGCAAATGGTTGATGGAACTCTTCACATCCTAGCTGACTTGGTTTGGGGAAGTGGTCTTACAGAAACGAGGAGCCAGGGTGGCGGGGGCATACGTGAGCTAGCTCTCGGGGGAATCCTTTTATATTGTGGGCATTTTATTTAAAAATACAAGAATTTTTTAAAGGCCAAAATGCAGCTCCTTACCTGATTATCTGCTTCTGTGGTCATGTTATGAATTAGAAATATATGCCCCTGTTACACATTCCTTTATTCAGTAAATATTTTTGACATAACTTGTTGGAGATTCTCTGGGACATGTGGGTCCCCACGCTGGGCAGCCAGGACTGCGTCCTCAGGTGGCCTCTACGCCCTGAGCCAGGCTGGGCTATGTCCCAGGGCAGCTGAGAGCAGAACCCCCCATTAAACCCACCTGCAGGGGTGCGGGGCTCCGGGCAGGCAAGGACGCGGCCCCCAGGCTGATGGCTGGGGGTCCCAGGAGAGCTCAGCAGCGAGGATTGTTCAGGCTGATTTCGGAAGAGAAAGTTCCAGGCAGAGGGAAGGGCGCGGGCAAGGGCGCCGAGGGGAGGCGCGGGCAGGGTGAACAGGGAACAGGAGCCTGGTCTGTCCGGCCAGGTGAGGGGACGGGGGTGCTGGGTGACCCGGGGCCAATGGAGGGCCCTCCGGAAGTACCTGCAGCCTGACGCTCCCGGGACACTCGGTCTACAGACCAGCCCCCTTCAGCTGCCCCGGGGCCCAGTGCCACTGAGGTGGACACACTCCAGACCAAATGGGGGGCTCCGCACGCCTCTCTCAGGCCTGGTCACCGGCTCCAGAACCACGTGCCCAAGTCACATCAGTGCTAAGCAAACACCAGCCCGCAGTTTCTGGCCCAAGGCCCCAGGGTTTCCAGAGTTCTAAAGGTGGTTGACAGTTCGGTCAGATCTGGGGCCCTCTTGGTTCTTTTGGCAAAAGAGGCGTTTGGAGCTTGCCCACACTGTGTAGTTCGTTCTGGACAGAGTCCGGGAAAAATGCACATCTCCTTTCAAGAGGTGGAAAAATGAAAAACCAGAGTAGACATCGGTGTGTAAGAACAAATCGGTGAAAAGCATTAAAAACTTGCTCAGAGCCGTGAGTGCTTTTGAAAGTCTTTTCCATCGTTGAGCAACCGAGTACCTAGCAGCTGAGTTTAGTAACTGTTTGCATCGGGCCAGTTGTTTGAAGCGAGAGTTTGGGTTTGTTTCCAGAGGAGATAAGAGTTTGTGGGCGAGTCAGCGTGACAGGCTCTTTCAGATGGAAGCAGCACACCCAGGTCCCAGCGTCCTGCGGAGACCATCCGGTTTCACTGTCCTCCCATGTCCTGAAAAGAAGAAATACACAGAGCACACTCGCTGGCTCTCCAGGATTACACGCGAGGTACAATTAGTATGTCTGTGGGATTTCCTGTGTGGGTGGCACTGTGGAACAGCTCAGAAAAATGTTTCTTTCAACACTGAGAGCATGGTCCATCACTAGGTTCAATGCTTTTGCATGTCATCGGCCTGTGGTCCACAGGCGTATGTTTTCAGTCGTATAGGAAAAGGGTTTCCAGCCTTGCCGAACATACTTGGGATGAAACAGTCCACAGGCGTCTCTCCTGATTTTTCTGATCCACGCACGCTAGTGAGGCTTGCAGTGTCTCTGTTCCCCGAACTGGAACTCTCCAGAGCAGAGAGGTGGCTGACCCCTTCTTTTTTTAAACTTTGTGCTTTCATTGAAGTTTTCTTTTTCTAAATTTTTTTTTATTTTTTAAAAAATTATTGGCATATAGTTGATTGACATTGCTGTGTTAATTTTTACTGTACATCATAATGTTCTTTGATTCAAAGCAAAGTACCTGGAGCTCCAGTGGCGCAATCGGTTAGTGTGTGGTACTTCAACAGACCTAAGTACCCTTTGCAGCTTGGCTGGGGTTGGCTGGTACGTTTACTTTGTTTACCTTAGCTTTGTGTCATCTGCTTAGACGTCGCTGATTCTCTGGAGGTCTGGGCTGCGGCAGAACATGGTTGTCACAGGTGGGAAAAAATGTGATGACAAACCGTTAAGTGGGGCAAAGATGCAGTTTACCTGGACAGGTAAATAGGTAACCTGGAGGGCAAATGGAAAGAGCATGGCCTTAGGAGCAGACCCACCTCAGTCTGAGTCCTGACTCTGTTATCAGCGAACTGTTCTAGGTCTCAGTTATTTAACTGTAAACTGGGTATTAAACCTGCTACTGTGCTTGTGAGGATTAGTGAGAATACAGCTGAGTGACTTTCCTGATTCCTGTCCGTTTAGCACTAGGCACTTAATAAATGGCAGTTACTATTATTCTAAGTAATGATACTAGTGGTAGATACCGTGCAGACCCCAGTGTCTTCGTTATCAGAGCTGTCGGCTTCAGATGGTGGGTTAACATAGGCGTGGTAGCAGAGTAACCCTGGGGCCCAGGCTGGACTTCCATGAAGAACTGGAGTTGCTGAGCTACTGAAATGAAAGCAGGCAAAATCGGGGCCAGCAGATGATACTTGAGGAGGGTACACTCTGGCTGGACTCGTGGATGGGCTTCTAGCGGATGGGGTGAATGAGCGGCCTCATGGGGCCCTGCGTCCCTGGTCTGAATGTGTCTGAGCAGAGCTGACTGGCCGCTGCTCGCTGCTGACACCAAGGAGACTCCCCTGGGTGGGAATATGATGGTGAACTTTAACATGGCTCTTCTGTGCTACGGCTTTGCAACTCTTGGGCAGGGTCGGTGTGTGGTAGTTTGGCAACAGAAGGGCAGGAAGAACTTTGAGGCCAAGATCAGGAAGAATGTCTTAGGAGAATGTGTTTTCTCTTCCAGAACGTTCGGTTCTGGTGGGTACAAATAGTAGCCGAGGCTCGTTTATTTATTTTATTTTTGTTTTTCAGCTGCACCCACAGCATATGGAAGTTCCCAGGCCAGTGGTCGAACCCGAGCCACACCTGCGGCAATGCCAGATCCTTAACACTCGCTGCCCAAGAGCCGGAACTCCCAGGCTCATTTATTGTGCAGTTTGGAGTCCCCCGTTCTGTGGAGTTGTTAGGGTCCACGGAGGTCATCCCGACTGACGTAATCAGAAGGCTAGGGGTGTCCTTCTAATTTCCTCCGAGAGCAAGTTTGCTAGCCACCGATGCAGCTTATTAGCTTTATGTGCTGTCCAAAAACTAGAAGAACACCTCCAGCCTTCTGATTATGTTGTTTATAAAAATATCAGGTGCAACAGGGCCAAGTGATGCCCAATGTAAGATTCCTTAAAACAGTGTAGACACCACCACCACGGGACTTCCGTTGTGGCAAGGAAGTGCCCACTGTACCCATGTTCTCCGTGTTCTCCTTGCCGCCTTCTGCCCACTGCTGGGCCTTGTTTCCCAGCGCCCTTTGCGGGTCTGTGTGGCCCTGAGACCAGAGAATGAGAGCAGCAGTGGTGTGAGCCGCTGCCAGGTAAGATGCCCAAAAGCCTCTGGTGCTCCATCGTTGCTACCTTTGCTTGTCTCTGGAGACTAGAGGAGGCACGGCTGTGAGGTGGAGAGGGGTTTGAGCCAGTGTTGGCGGCGTGCATTAAAGTCCCCCCACCGGCCCACACTGCATTGTTGCATGAGGGACAAATGAACATGACGTGTGTCCAGCCATCATGGTTTCAGGCCTGTTTGTTACAGCCCACGGACTACCCTGAGCAGGGCCGTGATCAATTCCATTTTTATTCCCTTTGCGTCCAAAAGTGACATAAGAAACTTGTCAAATGTCTTTTTCAGACTTAAATAACTACGTTCATCATATTCCCTTAATCTTAGGTGAACGTTCATAAAGGTAAATACCATGGTACCATTTTATTATAAATTGCTGAATTTGTTTAAACTAAAAAATAACCACTCGTTTCTCTTCCCCGTGAATACCCATCAGTTAATACCATTTTAAATAGCTTTTCCTGGGTCCACTATCATAAGCTCCTAGTAAATCTGTTTTTCTAGGTATTCATGGCACATTTTTAAAAAATTTTTTTTAAGTTTTCCATTATAGCTGGTTTACAGTTTTCTGTCAATTTTTCAACTGTACAGCATGGTGACCCGGTTACATATACATATATAGATTTGTCACAAGTAATTAGATACAGTTCCCAGTGCTATACAGCCGGATCTCCTTGCTTTTCCATCCCAAAGGCAATAGTCTACAACTGTTAACCACAGACTCCCATCCCATCCCACTTGCTCCCCAACCCTCTTGGCAACAAGTCTGTTCTCCAGGTCTGTGATTTTCTTTTCTGTGGAAAGGTTCATTTGTGCAGTCTGTTAGATTGCAGTTATAAGTGATATCACATGGTATTTGTCTTTCTCCTTCTGACTTACTTCACTCAGTATGAGGGTCTTTAATTCCATCCATGTTGTTGCAAATGGCATTATTTTGTTCTTTTTTATGGCTGAGTAGTATTCCATTGTGTATATATACCACATCTTCCTAATCCAATCATCTGTCGATGGACATTTCGGTTGTTTCCATGTCTTGGCTATTGTGAATAGTGCTGCAGTGAATATGCGAGTGCATGTGTCTTTTTCAAGTAAAGTCTTGTCTGGATATATGCCCAGGAGTGGGATTGCTAGGTCATATGGTAGTTTTATGTATAGTTTTCAAAGGTACCTCCATACTGTTTTCCATAGTGGTTGTAGCAGCTTACATTCCCACCAGCAGTGCAGGAGGGTTCGCATTTCTCCACACCCTGTGCAGCATTTGTTGTTTGTGGACTTTTTAATGATGGCCACTATGACTGGTGTGAGATGGTGTCTTGTGGTAGTTTTGATTTTCATTTCTTTAATAAACAGTGATGCTGAACATTTTTTCATGTGCTTGGGTCATGGCACATTTGTTAAATCATTCATTCCTTAATTTTTTTCAGTGGTCAAGAGAACTGATAACATACTTGCCATTCCTTTTTGTGAAAAATTGGGTATCCCTGAGTTTTCTGAAATCTTTCTGGGGTCTCTTTGTGTTCTCATCTGCCTCCTATTTCAACCACGGCCCTTAAATCTTTTGCGAAAGGGCTGCCCTAGTCTTGAGAGTTGACTAAATCTGCTAAGTGGCCTCTTACTAGTTCTTCACGTGTTCTTTAAACTTCCCCTCTCTTCTAATGGTTTTCAGTACAGCAGACCCAGCTTCACCCTGTGCACGCCAGGGAGCTCATGCAACCCGACGCACGCCTGCATCTCGGGCGCGCCTGTGTTTCTGTTCAGGACCTTCCTAGAGAGAAATGGAAGCACCCCACCACCATCTTCCTCTTGTCTGTCTTCCGTCTAGATTTCCACAGTTCTTTTCCAGTATATGAAATTGCAGAGTTTTGACTGGTGGGTAAGTGAATAAATAGGTATTTTTTTCCTCGATGATTTGTACCACTTTTATTCCTCCAAGAAAGTTACAAAGGAAAAAAATAAACCTCAATAAACACGTATAAAATGGCTTTGAGGTGATTGCTCAGAAGCTGCTGAAAGCTTTGCTAGAGTTGGATTTGCTAAGCCACAGGGTGTGAATTCAAACATAGGCAGGGACGGCACTGCCCTGCTTCTTCAAAACTGCTGTGAGATGCTACCTGACACTTATCAGCCCTTTGGAAAAATCTTGCGGAGGAAGCCTGGTTAGACTCAGGGGCTTCCGTCTGCTCTGTGACAGCTGGATCCTCTGGCTGAACGTGGCCGTGAGGAGCCTCCTGGTACCAAACACCCTGTTCAAAGACCAGACCTTGCAATTTCTTCTCTTTGCCCCGGCACATAAGTGAGAGGAGATGGGGTGCCAGATTTGACCTTCAAAAGTGTGGAGCTTATGAAAAAAATCAACTTCAAGTTCACAAGTTTCGCAAGATGGATCCATGCAACCCATAGGGCGGTGAAGGAGTGAGAAGGGCAGGGTGTGGGTGAGAAAGGTCAGGGCTAAGTCCCCGAACTTCTGAAGGCCCACAGCCCGAGTAAATGTGACTAGGTGGCAAATTGAGTGACTCTGGAAGAAACACGGGGACGGAGGGGTGGGTCCAGTGACTCTGAATGTGCTCCCGAACCTGCGCGGTGTGGTCAGAATCCCTGTTTGCCTTTGGGGACAGTGCGAGGATCGAGGGGGATCATGACTGTAGGATCACTTTGAGATCTCTGAATTTTAGACAAATGAAATCACTGTTTTCCTCTCCCTCGGAAGGGACTTGAGCACAGAAATGAAGGTTTCATCTTCCTGGAATTGTTTGCTCAAGATAGAGGCTTGGGGCGCCACCACTCCCTTTATCAAGCCCCGCCCTCCCCTTGAAGGCGTATGGGAACCGCTATCCGATTCGTCAGGCCGGACATCTGGATCGGTTGTCATCGGAGCCCTATAGTTTGAATTCCCACCAACACTGACAGGGTCAATTTTACAAGTTTTCCTAACATCCAAACATGTGCATGAGGTAGGTAATTAGAAACCACATTGGTGAGCCCCGTCTCTCTCCTGCCCTCCAGATTCTTAGGATCGGCTTCCATCCGCAGACACAGGTGGTCACGCTATGCACCCTGAGGGTCCTTGCCCGCAGGGAGGACACGTCCACGGGATTAAGACCATAGGTCCTGTTTTCATAGGCGAGAGTGATTTTTTTTCTGCTCGACGATTAGGGTCTACGACCCCAATCCAACCACACGTCTCGTTTGCAGGCTAACGCCTCTGCAAAGATCCATGCTTTGGACCCAGGAGAAAGGGGAGAATTCAAACATTCCTTGCCAATATGCACTGAGCACAATGAAGTCGGTCATTTCGTCAGCCAACAGGCATTGAACATGATAAAGTCAGTCATTCCTTCAGCCAACAGGCATTGACCATGATGCCAGGCAGGTGCCAGGTCCCACCCCTCCTCTGACGCAGAGATGTAGGTGGAGCCAGGCACTCCTCAAGGAAACCCTGCCTATAGAGAGAAAATGCACGGCCCGGGATATAGCCATTAACTGCATTTGAAAAATAAAGTCATCGGTATCATTTTCAGGTGTAAAAATCCACATATTATTATTTTTACCTTTATTATTACTCCTCAGACATGACTTTCTTTCTTCCTTCTCATAGCCCTGGAACTGTTGCTGTAAAAAGGAAGATTTTCATGCTGTTCAAGTAAAGAATAGTCACCATTTAGCTCACCGTAATTATGGCTCATCATTTCTCTTATTAAAAGAAAAATCTGCCGTAGCTGGGTGCTATTTCGTTTTAGTCGTCTTTGGCTGTGGTTGGCTGTGTTGAAACAATGCCAGACTGAACATTGATGCCAGGTGCCTGTCCGACAGAGTCCAATATCACACCTGCAGATAGAGTGTAAGATTACATCATGTGTCGTCCTGAGCCCTGCAAATGACTCTGCACTTCATCTCAAATAACATTATAATTTACACTCGGAGACTTCAGACTATGTGGCCTTGGCCAAATGAAAGTTTTTGCAGCCAAACACATCAAACTCAATATATTTTACCATGCCAATGGGATTGTTTTGTTGAGAAAGTTTAACATAATTAAATCTATCAGTGGCATTTCAAATAAAAAGTACCTGTCCGGAAAGGTGGGCTTATAAACATTTGGCTGTCAATTGAGTAGATGCCACAGAGTTTTGTGCTGGAAACCAAAGAAAAAGAAAGGCGCTCAGTGTGCTCTGTGGATTGACCGAGTTCACAGAGGGAGGAACAATGGGCTCTTTTGTTCCCCCAAAAGTCATAGTCACGAAGGTATGAGTTTAAAGTTGGAGAATCACTTCAGGCCAAAATGAAAACCCTCCCAACGGTTCTGGCGCTTTCCCAGCTCCAGGACACGACCCACAGTAATCTCTGAATGCTGGCAGTATCGTGTGGCTGTTTCAACACCTGCTCACTCCATCTTTTCTCATTTTCACCTTTGCGCTTTGCTCCCCAATGGGCTTCTCGCGGAGGTGGTCACCGTCAACTGCTCGCACTTTGATCCGCTGGCTGGACAGTAGCTGCTCTGCTCTGCGCAGAGAACCACGGCGAGTGTTCATACGAATGGGGGTGAGGGGGGAGGTCCCCATCCCCCCTTCTTTTCCCACAGACTTCTTCACAAACTTGGAGGGCTTTCCACCAGCTTTTGGATTCATTCTGTGGTTCTGTTATGTTCTGTGCAATTGCCCCAGCATTCTGAATCTTCCAGCCACGCTGACTGTACATTTAAAACAGGTAGCCAGTAGTCTTTGTGGTTGGGGTATGATGGTAGGGGTGCCAGACAGCTCTTAGTCCCTCTCCCCCAAATAAGTCCCTCCTACCTCTGCCCTAATTTTCTAGTCTTTCTAGTACATTTGGGAGCTCTTCTTAGTGTTCTTAGAGCCCTGAAGCTTCCACGTGCTGTCACGTGAGTCCTAAGGATGCAGGACGAAGGGCAGGTGGATGTTTTTGGAGTGCATAAAACTTTGTAACAAGGATCCAGGACCATGGAAGTGTCCTGGATTCTTTACAAGAAGATCACGTGAGAAGATCGGAAAACCACTACCGGAGAAGCAGAGCATCACCAAAGAAACTTGATTTATGTCACGGTTCTGTGTTCTGTGACCACAAGCGACTGGCTTGTCATATGGCGACGCGTCAGTTGGATGGCAATGGGAGTGGAGCAGGAGAAGGTTTTTAACCTCCCGCCGAGGATTGGGGACGACCTGCTGTTCGGAGAGCAGACACAGCTTCCATCTGGTCTTTACGGCTGTTTCTTCTTTGAACGAGGGTTTTCTGTGAAATGATTTGTATGGATTCTCCGCCAAGGAAAACTGTGTACCAGGCAGCCTTGCTCTGGTGAAAATTGTTCCTAAGCCTCCATGGTCCCCAGTAATGTTTCTGTCTTCTCGACATTTCCTGCTGGTGACCGTGGCTGGCTGGGGCGGCCACAGCTGTCCTAGGCTATGCCTGGCCCTGCGTCAGGTACCTTTTCATTCTTGGACTTAGGCTGAAGGAACAGTAGCTGTTTGGGACCAGCCTGACCGTAGAGAAGAGAAGTGCAGGCAGGCTGAGAGAGGCCTGCAGTGCCTCTGCACACGGCCACGTGAGCGCCCACGTCGTGACTCCCATAAATCCTCGTGGCCAAGCTGCGCGGAGGCGTGACGTAGGTTCTGACTTCTTGGGGGCACTGCCAGCCGTGGAACAGCCCCGGAGGCGGGCACCGTAACACGGTCCTCACAGTGTGTCTGTTCGCCTGTGGCTTCGTGCTCAATTTTGAGAAATCCCAAGTAAATTGGGCTCCAGTGATTTGGAAGCATTGGGTCATAAAACGGCCTCTGCCAATTGCTGGGTGTTTATCCACGACTGGTTCTAGTCTACACACCGGCTGGCTAATCAGTGTTGTCCAGTGTCTCGTTTATTATTCATGCTTTGGTTTTCAGCTGGGAGGTGGAGTTCAACTAAGGGCTCAGCTGGACTGGAAAAAGGGTTTCTCCTGTATTGTCTCTTGGCTTAACGCTTGGCTTCATATACGATGAAAGAATTTTTATCTTTTCTTCCAAGTGGACTCCGTACGAACAGTTAAGGAATTAGGATTGACGTCACTCACAAGGAGTGACAGTAATTTTCGTGTAGCTTTTACCCCACGGGCGGGTCGAGTGTCGTGCAGCCCCCTCTGGTCCTCAGTCCCAGCGCCCGAAGTGGTTGGGTCTTTAAGGAGCTCTTGGCACTTTCCCTGAAGGCTTTGGGGTGTTAATCCCGGTTTTCTGGTCAGGTTCCAGCGAGGGTGATGCCTCTCTGACTTTTCACACTAGTCCTGAAATTTCGTCGGACACGATGCTCTTTTCCCTCCATCCTGTGTGGCTCTTCTGCTGAGCAGCTCACTGGCTGAGAGCTGGGCCAGCCTCCTTTCTAAGAGGTGAAAAGCGCTTGGAAAAGCTTGGGAGCCCCTGGGGCCGGGCTGCGTCACCGGTCGGTCAAGGGTCCGGCAGGTGGGGACCTCACGTGCTCCCCTTGCCGTCCTGTCCCCCTCTCCCTGCTGTGTGCCTGGGCGGTTTGTCCCTGGGTGAGCTCAGCCCACCGAGGACCCCCAGTCCGGTGGGGGGGGCACTCAGAGGGGTGGGGTGCAAGCAGTCTGGGGCTCCGCCGAACCTGATTGCATGGAGGGATGTGGGTAGACTTGAGCCAAGGTCGCGGTGAGGACGCCCAGGCCCCGGGCTCTTGCTGTGTTTAACAGGTCACCTCTGCGCTAGCGCTGTTGGCGGGACTGCCCGCCTGGGGGCTCCCGCCACCCCCTTCAGGCCTTAATCTCTGGGTGTCACTGTTACAGCAGCCCCCGTACCTCACTGACATCACTGGGCTCAGATTCTAGGCAGTAGAATCAGCAGGCATTTGAAGCACCTGTTTGTGTATGAAAAACAGTCAGCTGACTTTAGTGGTGGAAGTAAAAGCCTCTTTCTATGTGGTCGAAAACTTGTAATTTCAGCCGTTTCCTGCTGTGGCCTGCTTCCCTCTGGGCGTGTGTGACATGACTCTGCTTCTTCCTTCACCACCTCAGTCCAGGCTCGTATAAGGCCCTTCTTCTTCGTTTTCTCCTATGCAGCTCGGACCAGGTTATAACATTTAACGGATTTTTCTAGGTTTCCAGATGTAGAGTGCGCCGCCAGATGTGGTTCCTCTCACACCCTCAGGCTCAGTGCCTCACAAGGGTCCCTGGAGGCAGAGCGCTAGGCCTGCCTCCTGTTTGTGGAGGCCAGCTCACCTCCACCACACACACGCACGCGCGCACACACATGCACACGCACACGCACACACACACTCACCCCACCACACACACACACAAGCACACGCACACACAAACTCACATACACATGCACACGCACACACACACAAACTCACACACGCACACACACTCACACGTCAGGTCACCTTCCAGGCTGGGGTTCGGGGCCGCCATCCAGCCTAAAGTTCCCCAGGAGGGTGGGTACTGAGGTGGCTGAGCCCCCGGAAGGAGAAGTGATGCTACTTTCCCAGGCTCAGGGGGCGAGCTGTTCCCTCACTGCGCTGGGGTTAATATTTCCGGTCTCACAGAGGGGACAATGGGGAATCAGAGAGTTTGACCAGCTCCTTCTAAATTCTGCTTTCAGACCTGGGATTCGAACCTACCAAGACTTGCCAAATGCTGACCCAGCCCTGTACTGAGCCGGCTGCCAGAACCTTCCAGGAGCTTGTTAAAACAGAGAGATGTGCCCTTGCCACATGAATAGTTTGGGGTAAGTCTGAGAGCTTCGAGTTTCCTTTTTGATAACGTGCTTTTCCATGCGCACCGGCCACACCGGCTTAGCTGTTCTTAGTCTGTTCCCCTCGGCGTCCCCTCGCCCCCTGGACAAATGAATGATTCAGAATGAGAGCGGCGTGTCTGAAAGTGACGTGGAAGTCGGTGCTGCGGAAGCATGTTTGGGAGACTAGCTGGTGACTGTGTTCCCTCAGCCAGGACAGCCACCAAGTCGGAAGGGCGTGTCCCCGTCCGCTGTCACTTACCGAGTGACATTCTGTGACAGGCTTTATGAGGGATGTCAGAGGAGAATGACCCCACCCGGAGCTGTCTATAAGGGGGATCAGGCTGCATATGGAGACAATTCCAGGCTAATAAAAATGGTCCTAGATTCCGAGTTATAGCGGCTGATCCTCGGCGCTGGAGCAGAACCAGTGAGAAGTGGCAAATGACAGGCAAAGATGTGGGTACGGTGTCCTGATGGAGTAAAGCATTAGGTCTGGAAGCGGGCGTCAGGTTTGGGAAGTCACACGGCGGGGCAGGTGGTGGGATGAGGGTGAGGGAGGGCACCGTGGCGCCGAGAGGCGTGTGGTTGGCGCTTGTTTCCTCGGAGGTGAACAGAAACCCTAAGGGCTTCTCACGGATGATAACCCGGAAGCGTGTGTGAGAGCGAGGCCAGGGCCTCACTGGAGGCTGGGGCCTTGCTGGAGGCTGCCGGCCTGGAGGTGGCGGGTCAGGGGCGAGGGTGGGGTGGGCGGGTGAGGGAGGTGGCACCGCAGCAACGGACGACTCGACCCGGGAGGCCCACTGACCTTCCTAAGCTTGGGGCCCAGCGACACGTCTCTCCTGGTCCCGTGGGTCCAGCCGGTTTGGGAAGCGAAACATTTATTTTATTCTCCCTTGAAAACAAACTTTATATCATGGATCTGCCGCTAAAAAATGTTTGTGCTAAATTCCTGCTTCTAAGCCAGTGCCTATGACTCAGATGGTGTGCATTTCAAAATTCTCTCAACATAATTTCACATAAAAAAGAAACATCTTACATTGGGCCAACTCTGCTGAAACCAACTGCCTTGTATCAGTGGTACAGAGCTGGATTGATTCATGGCACACAGCTTCAAAGACCTGGATAAGCATCTTTGTTTGCAAATTCCTTATTAACGTGGAGATAAATGTTGCCATAAATTGAACTTTCATATTATGAGCTAAATTTGGGGGCGTTCAAGTTCATTACCAGAGTATTTGATAGCATGGCTGTACGGGCAGCACGGCTCTTTCCCAGTTGGACCCAGTTGGGGATTTTTTCTCCTTTTTCTTTAAGCGAGATGATAAACACTTAACAAGAAGATGGAGCTTGTGGAGAGGGGCCAGCAGAGAATGGCATTCTACGGATGGAATTCCACTTCAGATGCTGTGCTGGAGAGAAGCCCTCCTCGCCGGCTCCTCTGCCTTTTGATGATGCCTTTAAAACTGCGAAAACAGAGAAAGCCAAGTGTGTGGTCTTTGGCAATTTCGTAATAGTCTGTGCAGGAGACAGAGGGGGTGGTTTGCTGGAAAAAATGATTAGCTTTTTCTTCACGATGACAGAAAACAGTTGCAATTCAAAGATGCCAAAGGGTTCCGCAGCCCTCCCTTTTGGCAGACTGTCAGGCAACGCTGCGTCCAGGTGGTGCTCTGAATAAAAGCCTTGGAAAGGCCCACCCCCCAGATCTGTCCCACGGCCAGAGCTGTTGTCAACCCGAAAAACGTGTAGAATTAGCAAGAGCAGAGTTAGGGGACAAGGCGCTGGGTTCTCTCCTTCAGGGGACCTGCCCGGGTTTCCTAGAGCACCTGCGACTCCTCTGCCTTTGACCAGCGGGCGTGGAGTCCACCCTGCGTCTCTAAGAGGGCTGGAGGGACCCTCTGCAGGATCCGTTATTATTACTGCTGTTGTTGGAGCTACCCCAGGAAGCATCAGGCAGCTAAAGCGGAGACGCCCCTCCGAGTGCACGCTTACAGCGAAACAGGTCTTCATTCAGTGGTTGTCTTGCTTATAACATAGCAACCAGACATTTCGGCCTTTTCAAACTGGTTTCCCCAAGATGGGTTTTTCTCACGTCACGCTGGGAGCTATTGGATCGGCCTGGCCCGAGACGGGAGCACTGAGCCCAGGTTCCTGCACGCAGCAGGCCCTGCGTCTGTCAGAGGCTGCGCAGCAGACACCTGCAGGGCATGGCCGGCGGTCAGCTTGTCGGCTGGGTCAGTTGAAAGCGCCT
The DNA here is from genome assembly GCA_004024745.2 of Catagonus wagneri. Classification (NCBI taxonomy): domain Eukaryota; kingdom Metazoa; phylum Chordata; class Mammalia; order Artiodactyla; family Tayassuidae; genus Catagonus; species Catagonus wagneri. Next base: position 43,947,013 of record PVHT020004944.1, on the reverse strand, counting down.
TTCTGAGCGCGGCGCCAGGCCTCGGGCGCCCCCCGCAGAGAAGACCAGCCAGTCCCGAGAGCTCACAGTCCCGTGAAGCGCGGATGGTTGAGGAGAGTGGGGCCCGTGCACGGGGCAGCATTGCCGGGGTCCTGCACCGGGCGCCCTGGGTAGCCGGGCATCTGGGGCCCATGGTTCGACTCCGTCAGGCCACCTCCTGGGATGCGGGAGCCGAGTGGCGCAGGCGTCCCCTGCTGTCTTGACTGTCCCGCTCTGTGTCCCTGCACCATGGGCCCCCCTGTTCAGCAGGGCCTTTCCTGCTGCTGAATTCACAGCCATTGTCCCATCGTTCCCTGAAAGCAGCAGCCTTTCCAAACTGCGCCTTCGGTCCTGGTTTCCTGAGACCCCTCCGGGCTGAAAGAATCCCTGAGAGCAAGTTTTGCCGAAACTGACTTGGGATGCCCGCTACTTAAAATGTGCATTTTCCGCTGCTGGTGGGTTGATTCTGGTCTGACCCTTCAGGCAGATTCCTCGCCAGCCCTGGAAAACTGCCAACAGCTCCCACCCATCCGCCCGAGCCTCCTGGGACCCTTCACCCTTCTCGAGCTGGGCCCTGGGGTTCTCTGGCTGAGGCGGAGGAGGAGAGCCCCCCACCCCCGCCCCGGGAAGCTGGCTCAGAGAGTCAGTCCTTTGAGAGGTCACCCAGGGGACGGGGGCCCCGCGTCTAAGGACAGCGAGCTCCTGGTTGAGCTTCAGCAGAGATGACTGTGGGGAAACAGAAGCCGGGGACCCAGGCTGGGGGAGCGAGGCGGTTGTTACTGCCTCCAGACTGCGCGCTGGGGGCGGAGGGTGGTGGCACTCGGCTGGGGCGTCCCCACACTGGCACGTGGGGGCAGGAAGGAGCCACACGTCAGGATGCCCTGGAAAGTGTTCCCGTTTCAGATTCTTCTGCTTCCAGCTGGAGAGCCAGCAGCTTCTTCCTCGATCCTGGCGAGGCCAGCTTGATGTCGGCGAGGCTGTGATGGTTTTGGGTTGTTGAGGCCTTGAGTTTTTCTCTTCAGCTTTGCTGTGCTCTGGCCACTTTCACAGTACAGCCGCGCTCCTTAAGCCGCGTGGCCTCTGACTGTCAGGCGCCTCAGCGGCCTCAGTGCCAGCTGGGTCCAGTGCGCGCCTGGCCAGGGCGGTCAGGATCCAGGCCAGGGATGAAAGGAAGGGAGCAAGTCACACTGGCTGCTTCTGCCACAGTATTTTCGTTGAATAAAGATGCACCGAAAATAAACATCAAAGGAAACATTAAAAGAGAAAAGTAGTACCCAGAGGCCGAATGTGCCCTGAGGTGCATGTTTGCAATAAGAAGGGGCATCTGTGCCGCGTGCCTGGGGGAGGGTGCTGCTTTATAGGGTGACGCCGGCACACCCACCAGAGCTCTTTTTTGGAGCACTGGTTTTAAGGTGACTCTTGACTATCTTGTCCTGTTGGCGTCACTGCACCTCCATCCGCACCGCGGTGCTCTGAGGGCACGGTGGGCTCCGGGGGGTGGGCTGGGGCGCTCAGGGCTGGAAGGCTGGTGCACCGAGGGGCTGTCAGGGACTCCTGTGAGGCCACGGGTTCGAAACACACGGCACAGGACGGGGCTTGTGGTGAGTGAGCTCAGTGGGGCCGGAGTGAAGCACGAGCCTGTGGCTCTTGAAGTCCATTGCGGTGTCCCGTTTCTGGGGCTCGTGAAGTCCATTGCAGTGTCCCTTCCTGTCCTTCTGGCTGTGGTGTGGCATCTTGCTGTTTAATGGTCTCACTTTAAACGTCTCATGACGGAGAATTTTCAGGGATCCCCCCGCCAAACAGAGCAGCTGAGGGGCCCCGTACCCATCCCCGAGCTTTATGGTCGGGAATGAACTAGCGGCTCGTGTCAGTCCAATGCTCCCACCCAGACCGTGCGTCCAGCTCCGGGGTTTTCAGGAGCTGATTCCATTTGGCGATGATTTCACAGAGTGAGCCCGTCACATCCAGAACCCACAAAGCAGCCTCCGCCCGGAAGCGAGGCTGTCACAGGACAGAGGCAGCGAAGCCGTGTGTCACAGAGACAGAGACGGAGAGAAGCTGGTGAATCAGGGTTTTAACTGTCTCATGAGACCTTCCAAACAGTGTCACTGGGTTGAGTACGAACTTGAAGGAAAAACGGGTGGAGGCACACGGCTGACGCTGGGAAGATGAAACGTTCTCTGAAAAAGACAAGAGAGAACTTATGTGTTAGCGCAGGCTAACACGGGGCGGGATGACTACGCTGCTCACAGCCACAAAAGCCTGGCCGTGTCCGAGTGTCATCTCAATAGCCAGACGCCGCAGGCCCAGGCAACTCCTCTGGGGACAGTGAATTTCAGTCCCAGGGACCAGTGTCTGTGAACACGAGTGTTTTGGATCCCGTTTCCTAGAGGCAGGTGACAGTCCTTATCGGCTCCAGGGTAGACGCCTCCATAGGTCTGGGGGCCTCTCCTTCCAGACCCCATCTGGTGTTCCGTTTGAATATTCTATTTCTGACTCTGTTGTTGTGGAATTGTTTTTCAGTTTAGTTTGAGCAATGCTGGTATTTTCTGAAAATGGTGTATGTGTGATGCACAGAAGCTTCTCTTGGGCACTTTTTCTGTTACCAGGATGTGTCTTTTCCCCCAGTGAGCACATCCACAATTAAGGGGGCACTGCGTCTCCCTAATGCTGCCGTGCTGGGCGCTGGCGGGGCCGGGCTGTGCGCGGGGGCTGCAGGAGGGCGCGGTGGGCTGGGGCGCAGGGGCGCACAGGCCTGGAAGGCTGGTGCACTGAGGGGCTGTCAGGGAGGCGGCTGTAGCAGCCACCTTTGGGGGGGCTCCCCTGAACCCAGGGTCCGGCTCTCACCCACTGCTCATGTAGATCCTGCCTGTTAACTGGGCTGTTCTTTGGCGTCCTGGTCTGCCCGCACGCCCCTCCCAGGGTGCTTATCGTTAAAGCATCTCTGCCTGGCCAGGAGGGGCCGTGGCCGTGTGGCCAGGAGGGGACGTGGGGCCGGGTGCCTGAGGGCTCGCTAGGGGGCGGGGGCCGTAGAGGCCTGGACGCCACTCACAGGTGACGGCTGAGCTGCAGAGAGGGTGGAAAGACAGCGGGGCCTGGGGGACCCGCAGGAAACGGGGCCACCGGGGCCACTGCAGAGTGCGGGCCAGGGGCCCCCACGGCAGCAGGCAGGGAGCGGTGGTCCTGAATGGGCCTGGGTCGCCCGCCCCCCAAGGGAGCACAGAGGCCTTGGTTTGCTGCACCTGAACCCTGTGACTGAGTGCTGCTGGGCCAGGCCACCAGAGGGATGGGGACAGGCCAGGTGCCAGGCCCACGCCGCTGGGTGGGTCAGGTGCAGGGCGGCCTTTGGCCTTGGTTCCTACATTCCGAGCCCCACCTCTTGCTCAGCCCCCGGCCCGCACCTCGCTTAGGTTACGGGACAGTGGTCACAGTAACGCCCAGCCCCGCCAGGCCGGCCGCTCCCCGTGGAAGGAAGGAGCAAGGAGCAGGGCCGGCGTGGGGGGCGGGAAGCTTTGTTTGCTGAGCAAAGACAGAGTGTGCACGTTGGTGGGAACCCATTTTGCAGACTCTCCCCTTGCAGGGCCCAGGGTTGTGGCTGAGGGGTCAGAGGCAGACAGACGTGTGGGATGGGGCTCGGCAGACCTGCAAAACTGACTTATTGGGCGCGGCACGGTGGCAGGAAGGGCTTGCTCAGTGTCCAGCTGACACTGTCCCTGCGGGAAGGAAGGTACAGTTCTCCACCCAGGCCTGGGCTGCCTTTGGAAACAGACGCCTCTTCTCGGTTTGAAGGACCTGAGAGGTTTGCTTCTCTCTTTTTTTTTTGTCTTTTTTGCCTTATCTAGTGCCGCACCCGCGGCATGTGAAGGTTCCCAGACTAGGGGTCTAACAGGAGCTGTAGCCGCCGGCCTTCACCACAGCCGCAGCAACGCGGGATCCAAGCCACGTCTACAGCCTTCACCACAGCTCACGTCAACGCCGGATCCTTAAGCCACTGAGCAAGGCCAGGGGTCGAACCCACAACCTCATGGTTCCTAGTCGGATTCGTTAACCACTGAGCCATGACGGGAACTCCAGGTTTGCTTCTTAAGATGAGCAAATGACCCCTTCAGACCACTTCGCAGGTGACAGATTCCCTAGAGTCACAGTTAGGACCCACTGGCGTGGAGGTGGGAAGCAAGCGACTGACCTCAGGTAGAAAGAAATGGCCCTTTGTCCTGGTGCTTTCTGTTTATTTCTAGCCAATAGTTCGAGTTGCATTTGGTCAACAAATAGGCTTCATTTGCCTATTTTTTTTGTCCATTTGTATCCTTTTTTTCCTTTTCCTTTTTGCTTCACAATGAAGTTTTGAATCTGGCTAACCCTGAGAACTTACTACACGTCAAGTCTGCGGGCAGTTTCCTCTGAAGGTGTGACCCTTGACCTTGACCTGGGGGTGAGAGGAGCGAGAGCTTCTCCCAGGTTCACTCGGACACGGCCAGAGTCTGCGTGAATCCAGCTTCTGTCTGCTGCTCGTGTCCTATTTGGGAAACAATTTAATGACGACATGCTGCCTGGGGAATAATTTTGTCCCCGTCGAAGAGATGGACTCTCAAAGTAGGAATATGACTAGGAAATGCGTAGCTTTGGTTTGGTTTGAATATGCCAGCCCTCGGCGTTTGCTGGGGGGGCAGCTTTTTGCGGGAACGCATTTGGTTTCCACGGTCGCTGGGGTTCAGCAGCGCGTGGTGACCGTAATGCTAAGAGCCCGAAAAAGCAAGTGCTTCCCCGTGCTGGTTCCCATTGTTCCAGAAGCTCAATTTGTGGGCGATTGTTCAGCCTCACTCTTGTGTTTGTCGTGGCCCATCAGATACGCATTTCAAGACATTACCTTCAGATTTGTTTCACCATTAAAGCCGCATTCTCAGCTGTGCTCCAATCAGCCAGTGAGAGCGGGCACCCCTCACAAGTTGTTCCCGGCTGCCTATCACCTTTCACCGTGGGGGGAGGAGCCCCCCCCGCCAGCTATTGTTGGACATAAGTCATGATGTATCATGAGACGCTTTTCATGCCACAAGGTTCTGGAACTTTCTGCAACTGCACGTATGAACAGGGGTGACTTCACCCGCCGTGGAAGGCGACCACCTCTTTCTGGATGAGCAGTGGCAGCTGTTTATTAATGCAGAGCCACGTTCTACAGCAAGGGGCCTCTGCAGGGCTGTCTTGGAAGACGGGGGCAGTGGAGGATCCAAGGCCGTTCCTGGGAGGCTGCGTGACACCCTGCGGGGCTGAGAGGCGCTCTGGCCTTGTAGTGACGCACGTCACGCAGTAGTGGACCCGTGGCGTAAAAGCAGGGTGATGACTCAAAGCTGAGGCCAAATGTGTTCTTACATTCCCTGGATATTAGCATTTAGTGACCCGGACAAGCATCTTTTAACACCCCCTTTCTCTGGGTCATGGATAATATACTGGACTTAGTCTCGGTGGGAAAAAGTCACAGTAGCAGTCTTTTCTGTTCAGCTAATCCACCTGATTATCTCTTCCAGAAAGGCTTATTTCCACACTCAATGAAAAAACGGGAAGCCCTGAATTAGTATGTTCAATATTCAGAATTCTTACACTTAATAAAAAACCAAAGCGCTTAAACCCCCAACACATAAAACCCAGCAAGTATTTTATTCTCCAGGAATCCTTTGTTTAATAGAAAGATGAATCTGTCTGTTTCTTAGGTAGGAGTTGGGGTTCCGCCCCAAGTTTTCATGGGGGTTCCAGCCTGACCACTCACACCACCCTGGTTCCTTCAACATCCTTCCTGGGACTGGCTGGGGGTCTGGGAAGCAGCTTGCGGGGCTGAGGGCCTCTCTGTGGTGGTGAGGAGCTCTCTTTTGAGCGGCTGAGTTGGTCCCTCTGTCTGCACACCTGGCCCGGCTTCTCCCTCAAGTCCCTGCGGGTGGGAGCAAGGCTGGGCACTGGGCCAGGCGCTCTCATGGATCCTTGAGGAGACTGACTAAGTGAAAAGGAACTTTTCATTTTTTATTTTTTTGCCTTGCCCATGGCATGCAGAAGTTTCTGGGTCAAGGATCAAATCGGCGCTACAGCAGTAAAAACACCAGATCCTTAACCCACTGCGCCACCAGGGAGCTCCCTGAAATGGGCTTTTCTCTTCTGGTTCCTCTTGCAGGATAGGTGGTGGGTGGCAGTGCTGGACTGTGTTTTTGTAATGACAGGCCTCACCGTGGTGATGACAGTGACTTTTCTGCTCTGGTGGTGAGGACACCAAGGACCAGGGCTCTGACCTGTCCCGTGAACTTTGTCAACGCCCTGCTTTTTTAGTTCCTTTCTAACATGGGACTCAGCCGCCCCTGGGTCAGGAGCGGAGCCTGGATCCAAACTCCAGGCCCCTCTCCAGCCTTGCTGCCCTTCGTTTCCTGCAGGCCACCGAGTTGTTTGTCCCCCAGGCCCCAGATGCTTTCCGTTCCGAGCCCAGAATCATCTGCCCACCTGCTGGCCGTGGGGTTGGCACAGCGAGTTCATGCTGAGTGCTCGGCCCCGGGGGCCTGAGGGACGGCCAGGGTCAGTGGCAGGGACTCCGCGTTTTCCTGTCACTGGGAACCAAGCCGGACTGGCCCTGGGCCCCCCGCCCTCCCCATGGAGCGCCAGCCGGTCTTGCTCCTGTTCCCTGACGGGTCCTCACGCCCCCGTCCCTGTGCTTGCTCTCTGTCTCCTCTCGCAGACCACGGCCGTCAGACCAGGAGCAAGCGTGCCTTTAGGAGACGAGGCCGGTGTGGTTTTGCTTGTGTTTTAGGTCAGGAGCCTTCTCATTTTCCCCGGAGTGCGACGCACTGCATGCTGAAGTGAGAATTTTAGTTCACTCCCCGGGGCTGTGCTTTTCTTGCAGGTGGGGCGCTGTCTTTGAGATGTTTAATTTCCTTCCTTCAAAGCACATGAGTTGGGCTGATTCCTTGGGGGCAGCTGCAGCGCGCCCTTTCTTTGCCTGAACGCAGCCCCGGGGCTGTCCCTGTAGAGGGTGAGCCCTCGTCGTGGCCAAGACTAGAGAAAACCACCCGCCTTCACTTCCACCCATGGTCTGTGATATTCCGCCCTCGCTCCGTGAAATCCATCTTTGGGCGGAAAACAAGTTTTGTTTGGGGCATATGGATAAGGAAGGGCGCATAGGACAGGTTTCCTATTGCTCCTTGGTGTTTCTGTCTGTGTAAAACATGCCTCCCACCCTGGGAGGGTTGTGTCAGGCGCCGACTGGTTTGGAAAATGCTGGTGTCACCTGCAGGGGCTGGAATCAGATGGGTGTAGACGGGGCAGGTGGTGGCCCTCCTGGTCCTCGGGTCGCTTCACCCGCCAGGTGGGAGAATGAAGTCTGAAGGCAGGAGGGCCCGGGTTCAGAGATGGCAGGAAGGTCCCTGGGCGGAGCTGGTGGACGTGGGCGGCGGCTGGGTGGCTGCCGGGAGCTCACAGGGGTCACAGCACAGCCCACAGCCCGCGCTGACTTTGTCACCACAGTCTTAATGCGGCCAATGGCGTGAATACCTTTCCTCCCTCCTCCGCCGCAGGAACTTGCTGGCCTATTTTTATCCGGGAACAAAAGGAAGAGTGAGCAATTGCTGCTTTTTCAAGTGTAGCCTGGGAGTCCTGTGATTTGGGGTGCAGTAGTCGCGCTGTTTTGTAAACGGAAGACCTGAAATACAGATTCCTTGGGATCTGGGTCACGGGAAGCCACGCTTCGTTGGCGTGGCAGTTGCTGGTGTTCCCGGAGGAGTGACGGAGCCGCTCTGCAAACAGGGCCTCCGGGCGGGGCAGGGCGAGCCCGGCGTCTTCACGGACCGAGGGCGCTGCTCTTCCTATACCCGCTTCGTTTTGGGGTCTGGAGGTCATTTTTGGGGGCTTCACGGGCAACCTTCGTGCTGTGGCGTTTAACTTCTGTGCCTCTAGGTCTTAAAATCCTGTCCAGGGGATGTTTTGTTTGTTTCTGGCCGTGCTCGCAGCATGCGGAAGCACGCGGGCCAGAGTCTGAACCCATACCATGGCGGTGACAACGCCAGTATCTAATAAACTTACATATATTGATTTTTTTCAAGGACTGGAGGATTTCCTTACTTGTTTTCCTCTCGCCACAGGGCTGCTGTGTCCTGTGTCTGTGCAGAACAAGCCGTGGCGCAGCCCTAAGAAGTAGTCATTCAGCTTAGACAGAGCTCGAAGGGGCACCTAGGAAAGTGCAGAAGTCAGACCACCTGGCTCTCTCGGTGGCTGGTCAGAGGCCACCAGTCCCCAGCGTGAGGGTCTGTAGCCGGTGGCTGCTTGGAGATAAAGCTCCAGGCGCTGCTCTGAAAACCTCCCCATCGCGGGGCTGGGGGCCTCAACACCGCCACCCTGGACGGCTTCTCTGCGGCAGACTGAAGCTGTGTGGGATGAGGGGGAAGTGGCACTGAGTAGGTCCCTTAACGGACAGATGGGCGTCTCTGCCCGGTTTCCCTGGGTCTGGGAGTGACTGGCTCCGTCCTGAGAGACAGCATCGGAAGCAAGGCCACACGCGCCGGGCACCAGATTGATGCCATCCAGCCTTCGGACACCCCCACGGCTCAGGCCAACCTACCTGCCACGACAGACGGGAGCCGGGGGCCACTGACTTACCTGCCACGATAGACGGGAGCTGGGGGCCTGCTAGGTCGTGAACATTTGCCGCGTGAGTGCTAACCAGGATCTTCCCTCAGGGTTCCTTTGCTCTGTAAAGACACATGATGGAAGTTTACATTCTCCCAGCCCCACCTTTCAACATCAGAAGAACCCATTGCTGAGGGTCCCAGGCCTAAAACCAGAAGCCCTGGAGCTGGGGCCCTGCTTGGTGAGGTGCTTAGCGAAGTCCCCCTGGGACCAAAGCCCAGGGCTCAGTCCTGCCGCCTGGGGGCCGGCACTTCCTCAGACGCCATCTCACTTAGCACCAAAGCCACCAACTCCTTGCTTCGTTTTGCATCAAGTTGAAGACAGACTGGGTTAAAGTGTAAAATACAGGTTGACTGAATAGTGAAGCGATGGTTGCTGTTTTCGGAGTGCTTTCTGTCTTCCGGGCACTTAACAGTACGAGGAATATGAAGCCTCCTACAGCTCTCACCTCATTTACTCCTGCAGTGACACCACATGACGGGCCCTGGGGAGGCTGGGCAGTCTCGGGTCACAGGGGGTGCCTGATGGAGTCGGGCTGGCTGGAAATCTCAGCCCCAGATCCTCTCATTCCCAGGCCAGAGCCACACTGTGCCACCTTTAACCAGGCCTGGACTACCGCTTCTTAGGGCTGTCTCAAAGGACATTCCAGCCCGTTCCCTGGGCTGTGGGCCACTGAAGACCTGTCCCAGAACTTTCTTTTCATTCCTCCTCCAGAGACAGACAGACAGAACCCTCAGAATCATGGGCATGTGGGCCGTGATGCTGTGCCCTCCCCCATGAGGGCATTTCAGGCTCTGGAAAGAAGCTTTCATGTCCTTGCACAGAATATTGTGTTGGATTTTTCTGTAGTTGCTGCTGAGGCCGTTATTTTCCCTCCATACGCTGAGGCTAAGAGAGAGGAAACTGCGAGAGTTGGCTTCACTAAAACATTTGAGCTGCTCTGGCAGAACAGAACACAGTGTCCAAAAGTGAATATGGACTTCTGGAAACTACGAATTTTGCCATGATTTCATCTAATTTCTTATTCCATAGAAAGAATATGTTCTCCAGAATATCTGTAATGAAGAGGAGAAAAATGACATAATCTGACACAGCTAAGTTTGGAGGCAGACACTGATGCTGGAGAAAGTTAATTTTTAATAAGGGAATAAGTGACTACAAGTTAATAAAGTGATATACGTCATGTTCTCAGTAATAAAAATAGGCATTTCTTTTGCCACTGTCACGGACCGCTTCTCAAATGCCAAGTCCTGCTGCCACCAGAGAAGGAACTGCTGAATTCTTTTCTCCCTCCTCTCGGACGTCAAGGGGAGCTTAGACATTTGGTCTGAGGTTGTCACAGTGAAGGGGTGGGGTCTGTGGCTTTGACCTTGGCGCAGGAAGCCCCCTGAGCTGGTGAGCTGGGCGGGAAGGCCTGAGCACAGCCCTCTGCCCGCCCCGCCCTGGGCACAGTCCTGGGCCCTGGGCACAGTCCTGGGCACGTAACCCGTGGGCAGGCCTGCCCGCAGGGGCTCTTAACACATGTGCCGGGAGACACGGCCCAAGACCCGGTGCCGTCCGTGGAGTTAGTCTGCCCAGGGGAGGACCCTCGCTCTTATTCTTCCCGGATACGCCATACAAGCTCCGAGGCCTCAGCCCCGGGAAGGGCACAGTAGCTGAGCAGGGTCCCCTCAGTTGGCAGGGCAGGGGGCCTTCTGAGAGCAAGGCAAGACGGGGGGCAGGGGGCTGCAGGTGGAGCTTGACCTTGAGTGTGTCAAAGTTCATGGTGCCGAACTCAGATCCCACGGAGTGTGTTCCTACACAGAGTGACAGTGAAGGCCTCCGGGGCCCGTGAGCCATGGCGGGGCCTCCGGGGCCACCCTCATCCCCTTGTTGACCCTTGTTCTCCTCTCCCACTGGCCTGCTCGGCTGCCAAGGACAAAGCTTCAGCCGTGCTTTCTCGACCCCGGGGCTGCACGGAGCCGGGGCTGCTCTAAACAGGAAGAAGGACTTGGCCTCTTTCTTGTCCTTTTTTAGCCGTGCTGTCCCTGTAATTTCCCCTTCTCCATTTAGACAACGCTGCAGCCACAGAAGCCATGCTGACTGGGCCTGCTGACCCCGACCCGGCCGGGCAGAAGTCTTCTGGTGTTTTGCAAAGATGTCACCTCATGGCGCAAATGTCGCCTTCTGTGAAGGGCCAGGCTGACACGAGGTGGCCGAGCCAGGCCTGGCCCAGAGTGTGCTAACAGCCGGGAGGGCCACCAGCTGCCCTGCTCAGATGCTGCCCAGCTGGACTCAGTCGAGGCCACCAGGCCCACACTTACCCATCGGCTTCAGCGGTCCCAGTGGCCTCCTCGCCTGGGGATTCGCCGTTAGACGTCAGACGAGGTGGAGCATTGGGTCAGGCCCTGCGTGGGTGACATTGTGTGCTGTTGCATCTCCCTGCCTACTGGGCAGAGTCCCACACCAGGCTGTCCCCAGGGAGGGGACACTGATTTCCCTGCATCCTCCTCTGGGTTGAGCTCCCCCTCGTAAAGGGGGGGCTGTGGGCCTGGGCTCTCTGTCCTCTGGTCAGCTGTGGGGCGGCTGGAGACAGAGTCCTCTCCCGTCTTCCCAAGAGTCTGAATTGTCCTGCTCAGGACAAAAATGGCCATGGCCCCAGGGGGCTCGGACGTTGGTACAGTTTGCTTGGTTCCCCAGGGCTGGTAGGAAGGCCCACAGGGTCGAGAAGGAAAGTGAGCCCGAGCCGAGCCCCCCATGGTGCGGGCTCCCTGGGCTGTCACACGTCTGGGCGTCCCTGAGCGGCCACCTCACACAGGAACCATCATGACGTCACCTCCAACATCACCAATGACGTGACGTCTGGTTCCCAGAGTGGTGACTGGTCAGCTTTGGTTCCAACATGCCCCAAAGCCCTGCAGCCAGGGCTGAACTAGAAGTCCTAGGTTCAGAGGGTAGGTTTCAGGCCAATGCCCATGAAGGTGTCACCAGCAGTAAAGTGGGGATGACAGCCTTTGCCTTATAAATTATTCCATTTATTTATGGAAATAAAGTCTGACACCAAGTGCTTCATATGTAGCAGCTGCCGCTGTGGCTATGCCGCACTCTTCAGATTAGAGGCCAGTGATTAAGTGTTTGATTTTTCAGTTGTTTTGTGTATTTTTCTGTGGACAGCCCTCACTGTTTGAGACGCATCTAGCTTCTTTCCAACACCGCGAGGCTCAGAAGCCATTGCATGTGTCAGGCAGAGGGTTGCCAGCTGGCATGCAGGCTACCCTGTGACATGGGTTTTCAGATAAAGAGCAGATCACTGTTTAGTATAAATGTGTCCCGGTGACTGCATGGTTATACTTACGCTGAAGAGGTCTCCATTGTTTATCTGAAATTCAAGTTCAGCTGGACCCATATTTGCTAAATATGGCAACGCCGGGCAGGTGAGCAGAAGCGACACTAAGCCTCAGAGTGACTGGTGTACCGTAGGCAGGCAGGCCCCCCAGTGTGTGGACTTCCAGCATCCAGGGCTCCGGTTAGCCCTGAACCGGGGCCCGAGGTGTCCACCTGCAAGGTGAAGCAGGGTACTTTCCACCTGTCCTGCTCCAGGACTCTGCTGTTTCCTTCACGTCATTTGTTTATAACTAAAGGAACCAGGCCGGGGCCATGCCGGGGTTGTGGGGGCCCTAAGTGGCTGGCTTCTGGCAGATGGGAATGGCACGCCCCAGCCCCACCGGCTCGCCGACGAGAGCAGCTCCAGAGGCAAAGCCAGGGTTCCCATTCTGGCTGTTCTGACTTCTGAATCCTTGCTTGGGTTCCCAGGGAAGGTCTTCTCAGAACCAGAGGCTAAGTGATCACACAAGGTGCAGGAAATGAGTGCAGCTCATGTGACGCTCTTTGAAAAAAGGGGGACCTGCAGCTTTGGTGGTGGTCTGTGTGGCTCTGTCGTTGTTTGAAACTTTTTATGTGTCTTTCATGATCCAGTAACACTTGGCAGCCAAGGAAATGCTTATTGCAATATCAAATATGTCCTTTTTTTTGTATTTTGTCTTTTTAGGACCACACTCGGGGCATATGGTGGTTACCATGCTAGAGGTCAAATTGGAGCCATAGCCACTGGGCTACGCCAGAGCCACAGCAAGGCGGGATCTGAGCCGCTTCTGTGACCTGCACCACAACTCCCGGCAACACCAGATCCTTAACCCACTGAGCAAGGCTAGGGATCGAACCCACATCCTCATGGTTCCTAATTGGGTTCGCTAACCGCTGAGCCACAATGGGAACTCCTTCCAATTTTTTTTTGGGTTTTGTTTTGTTTTTAGTGAATAGCATTTTCCTCTATTTATTCCTGAAATTCTTTTTATTGATTCCTCTAAGATCTAGCATTCTGAGCTCTAACAAGATAAACATAATTGCCTTAGGCCATCATGATCAATACATTTTCTGCCTTATCTGGATAGTTTCATGATGTTTTATTTATTTTGCTTCCTCATTTATGTTATGATATGCTTAGCACTTAAAAAAATATAAAAATAATCCATTCTTCTCCCTTGTAGCTACTGTGCAGCTTAACCAAGAAAGCTTTGAGAATACAGATAAGCCCTTTTATGTCTGGCTCCATGATTTCATGATGGGAGATCAAGCCTAGAAATAGCCACAGTTTGAAGTTTGTAGTTGAAACTTCTGTACATTTGTATTTTTACTAATTCAGTGTGTATTGTTAAATAATATATGGTATCATTTTGCACTTTTAGTATCAGATTCTGTATAGACTCTGGGAATTTATGACTTATTTAACACTATGGTTTTGAAGAAATGTTTAGGAAGGATTGTTCTCGGAAGACGTTGGTTACAATGAGATTTACTTGGAAAGCACAGTTCCTCAATTAGGACTTGTTCTCACGGCCGCTCACCTAAGATTTAACACATTCGGACAAATAATAAATAGGTCGCTGAAAGAAAAATATTCTGGTTTCTCGCATGGGCTTCCTCAGGTATGTAGCAAGGCAGGGGTGGCTGAAAGTTTATGGCCAAAGAACAATAGGGCGTTTGAAAGTTGGTGGCCAAGATGTGGGAAAACAGGAGAAGACGGGCCGTTGAAGGGGAGCTGGAATGTCAACACGAGGGTCCCACAAAGGACGCCGGGTGGGGAGGGGCCGAGAGAGCGGACATTTGCACGTGTACTGCTGTCAGCGTGTTTACAGCAGAAGTTAGGGCGAGTCTGTGAATCAATTACACTTCAGTACAGCTTGAAAATGGGAAAAAATTTTATTGAAATTGAGAGAAGCCTGACTTGGAACAGATAGTGGATTTTTTTTTTTTTTTTTTTGGTCTATTTGGGGCCACACCTGTGGCACATGGTGGTTCCCAGGCCAGGGGTCCAGTCGGAGCTGCAGCTGCCGGCCTACACCACAGCCACAGCAATGCAGGGTTCGAGCTGCATCTGTGGCCTATACACAACCTGCAGCAACACCGGATCCTTAGCCCACTGAGCAAGGCCAGGGGTTGAACCCACATCCTTATGGAGACTAGTCAGATTCATTACCACTGAGCCACAACGGGAATGACTCCAGTTTAAACCAATGGCAGCAAAGGGAAGCAGGAGGCCTCGGTGCTGGGAGGGCGGCAGGGCGTCTGCGGGAATGTGTGGTCGGAGGCAACTTGCTGATGCGACTCCAGGATCAGAAACATCTGTGAAAGGCTGGGGTCCCTCTCAGCATCGCCTGTGCTGCGGGAAGGTTTAGCCTCCTGAGCCGCGTCTAGCACTGTATTTGATGAAGAGCAGGTGGATTTGGATGTTTGCTGAGGTTCCAAGTTCACACAGTGACACCGGCACTTTCAGGTAGTCAGCAAACCACCCTCTGATAGAGTGGGCGGTAGTGGCAGGGTCGCTGTCACCGCCCCACGCAGCGTTCCCTTTCCGGCCTGTGTTCAGCGCCCCAGTGAGGGAGGTGGAGGTGCCTCTCATTCCAGGAAGGGGAGCAGGCGTCTCCGGTCAGGGACACTCTGGCCCCACGTCACTGCTGCGGCTCAGCGGCCCCGCCAACCCCCTTCTCTCTCCCCTCAACTTCCCTCTGTCTCCAGTGCCAGGAAACGGCCCCAGCTTCTCTAGCTTTATTCCTCTGAAGGAGTTTTCAGCATGTTTATTGGCCGCAGCTGCTCCAGGTCCAGAACCATCGTGTTTTGGAAAAGAAAGTGTAGCAGTGGCTGGAAAGGTGTGGGCCTTCCGGCTGGGGGCAGAGGGGGCCGTGTCTCTCAAGCCGGCCGCTCCTCAGCCGGGTCCCAGCGAGGGCTGTGCGACGCTCTCCAAACCTGGGGCCGTTGGGGAGCTCTGACAGATGACAGGCTGACAGGTGCACTAGGACGAGCCTCCGTGGTATGGATGCTTGCCTTGGGGCGTCAGAGGGGCCTAGCCTTTCCCTCTCACTCTGCAGCCCAAGTCCGGGAGCCTGTCCCACTTCTCAGGCTCTCTGACCCCTCTTGTTAGAAAAAAGCTGTTTTCTTGGAATTCTGGGGATGGTCCTCAGCCCTAAACAACCTGGACAGTTTTCAGCTGCTGCTGCTTCTGCAGAAAGGAAAATGGGGATTCTTCTAAGCAGTGCCCCCCCAATGCACAACTCACACATCTGCACACATGCATCAGCACACACACATCTGCACACACACATCTGCACCCACCTAACTTCACACACACACATCTGCGCACAAACACACACACACAGATGGATACACTGAAAACCCCAAGGCTTTTCCCAAACAAGGAAGGACCTCAGGTCACAGCCTGTTTTATAACCTGAGCAGCTTTCACGTGGAATGTACTGTACAGAGTGAAAGAATGCTTTTTATTTTCAGATCTTCAAATAGCTTCCTGCTAACAAACGCAGGACAGTTTCGTTTTTCTCACTTCTCTGTGGTGTCCGCAGAGCAGACACCACTTCTGGTGACCGTTGGGGAAGCCTGCCCAGCAGGCGGCGGCTTCTCCCGGTCCCGGCTGGTGGCCGTGGCAGGCCCGGGCTGCCGTCCGAGCTGGGTTGTGCTCCGTCTGGGGAGGCGTTCAAGTTCCTGCTTCCACAGGGTCTTAGGCATCCAGCCCGAAGGGCTCACGGGCCGTTCATCATCCTGACGCTGTGTGTTCCAAGCCTTTTGTTTTCAATTCTGTCACCAGATCAGGCTGTTTCTGAGTCGCGGCTGCCCCTGGGCCTGCGTCCGTCAGTGAGGTCTCCCGAGCCCACTGCCGGGAGATCTTCGTACGGGGAAGAGCTGGGACCGGCCTGCGGATCCTGCACTGGAAAACCCCGGTGCTTTTCTGCTGTGAGCTCCCCTTCTGCATCCAGGTGTTTTGGGGGTGACGGTCAGACTGACAAACAGCTGCTTCTCTCTTTTTCCCCTGAAGTAGTGATTCACCATTTATTTGGGTCTTGTGAAGACACCTTCTCAGATTGTGATGACATACACAAACCATTTGCCTGAATTCCATAAAAATAAAGGAGGACAAGCTCCGAGGAACCCACAGGACAGCAGAGCTCCCTGACACACCGTGAACGCAGACGAGCCGCGTGTCTCCCCACTTGAGACGATTGTCTCAACGTCGTGAAGACCGATGGTTTAATCATAAAACTGGACCCTGGTGTCCCCTCTCCTCACCACACAAAACATGCTTGTCCTGACTGGGAGCTTTATTTTTGGCGTGACTTAATTACTAAACAGTTGAATGAAATATCTTCGTGCAGGTTTATCTCCTGCAGAAAGCATCCTGTTTCCGCAGCCCCAGAGCGGGTGTTTCCTTAAGTGCCACAAACAGTTTACTCTACCATATAAAGAGGAGCAGTCACCAGCCCTGGCTTTGGGGGGCCTTGCACTGTGGCCTGGTAGTGGCTGTGGGCCGCCGGGATCCAAGTTCATAACGTTGCAGATGCTGCTGTGAAGCGTTTGGCCTCTGCTTGTCCAGTCCAGGCGGGACTCAGGGCAACGGTCACCCCGTTTGGTGGCCTGAGCTCCGTGGTCCGAGGCTGGCGCTGACGTCTGGAGTTGCACTTCCTCCTGATGGCCGAGGCCTCAGCGGGGCTGCGGCTGGAGCAGGCGTGCGTGCTCTTTGTGAGCCCTGGCCTTCCTCGCTGCATAGTGGCTGGGGCCTAGGGCAGTGGCTCTGAGTCCCGTCTGGGTTCCAGGGCTGGCTGGAGGTCCAGGCACCTTTCTGACCCAGGCTTGGGGCCACCAGCACCTCTCCCTCGGGGAAGGCATAAAGTCCTGTCTGGGTTCTGGGGAAGCAGAGGTGGCCTCCATCCCTTCTCAGGCGTGACAGGTTTACGGAGGGGCACGTAGAACCTGGAAGGTGGCCGTGACTGTGGTCGGCCTCAAAAATACTGAATAAACACAGCTGAGGATTGGATGATCAAACTGGGCCGTGGAGGCTACGGATTAGATACACAAGCGGCCGGGCGCTGACAGGGAGGAGGGGAGAGTTAGAGGGGCTGGAAGATGATGTGGAGTAAACGCCCAGCTGTGGCTCGGAAGAAAAGGCTAAACACGGGGGCCGAACATTCCAGAGTGGAAGAAGCTCCCGTGTCTTTGGACAGAAGGCGACCCAGAGAAACCGGCTGAGCAAAGCCGGGCACACACCTGCCGCGGTCCAGCGAAACCACAGCCATCAAACAAAAAGACAACTTGAAACGTTTGCACCAAAAAAATCAGATAGCTGAAAGTGAAAGAGGACTAGGTAAGCATCAGACTTCATCCTCGATTCGGGAGAACAGTGAAGGTAACAGCCGAGCAGTACCTGCCAGTGCTTTGGGAAGACGACCTGGAATAATGCATTCTTAGGCATCTGGTGAGTTCATTCGCAGCATATGGAGGTTCCCAGGCTAGGGGTCAGATTGGAGCTGCAGCTGCCGGCCTACAGCACAGCCACAGCAACGCCAGATCCGAGCCGCATCTACAACTTACACCACAGCTCACAGCAGCGCTGGATCCTTAACCCACTGAACAAGGCCAGGGATCGAATCCACAACCTCATGGTTTCTAGTTGGATTCATTTCCTGCTCCCTGAATTTAAAGGTTGGCCCTGCCACCAGCAGAAAGTCAGAAGTTCAACCCCGTGTGGTTTCAACACACGAAAATGGACGTGTGCAAAGCTGTGCGACGTGCCTGTCCTGTCTGGGGAAGAGTGTGGACGTGGAATGATCCCGGGAATCCCCAGGAAAGTCTCTGTTTCGGTGCCTCTGTTCACTTTTTAAAGCAACATTCAAAAATATAAATACAGTGCGTGTTCTATAATATTAGGAAAAATCGAGGGGGGATTGATCAGTTCAAAAAAAAAGAAGGCAAACATGAAATAACATGAAAGCATGGGAGTTAGGAAACAGTGTCGGCCCCCCTGCCCTCCCCGAAATGTGGCAGGAAACTGCTAGCACGGGAGCGATCTTTCGCGTGGGAGCAAGTTCGTTAAGAAGTAAAAGGCATGCTCACAGACGGTGACGACAGATTTCTGGTTACCAAAGGGGACGGGTGTGTGTGGGGGGTGGGGATGGACGGGGGTTGGGGTCTGGCAGGCGCACCGAGGTCTGTGGGGCGGCCGGCCGGGGGGACACGCTCTGTGGCACAGGGAACCCTGCCCGGTATTCTGTGATGCTCTGCGTGGGAAGAGAATCTGAAAAGAGAGGACGTGTTCATACCCGTGACTGAGTCGCTCAGCTGTGCAGCAGAAAGGATCACAACTTAGTACCTCAACTAGACTTCAGTAAAACTTTAAAAAATGGGGAGAAAGGGAATACCGCAAACTGGTCAGAAACAGAGCAAAAGAGCAAGGCAGCCGGCCGACCTTCTTTATAACTTTGTTTTATTCACTGGATATGGATTTACCTCTGTCTTTGTTGACTGATCTGGTAAAATCTTGGCCTCTGATAGTAAGGGCCACTTTGTTCGAGCAAACCACATCTTTTCCATCCCTGGCGCTCACTTCGGGCCAGTTGGGGCTCACAGTTTTTCCTCGGCTACAAACAGGAATTGCCTGTTTCTGTGCCCTGGGGTCGTTCGGTGCCCATCAGGCAGTGAGATTGCAGAGTCTACAGAGACGGCGTCGCCGGTTTTACGGGGCCTGGCCTAATGCCGTCCAAGGGTGAAGAGTTGTTTCCTTTACTCGTACGGTTACTGGAATATAAAAGAGCATGGAAGCCAGCGTGGGGTGACAATACAGCCTTAGAGGGAGGGCGGGTCAGGCTGGATCAGTAACATTTTAGCTCCTAAGGGGGCCTAACGCCGGCTTGACAGTCGTCATCCTGAATCCGGGCAGGGCGTTTTAGCCCTTGCTACGGTCTCGTCTCCTCTTTGCTTACAGGAAACGTGTCACAGCGGCCTGTTAGACCTGAAAACCCCTCTGTGCTGGCTGGAGTGAGGGCAGGAGGAGGAAGGTTCCAGGTGGAGCTGACTCTTGGGGTCGGTAATGCCGGTAATGCTGTACGGGGCAGCAGAGCGGGGAAGGGCCTCCAGAAGGGCTGGGGAGCCACGTGGGGCGGGAGGTGGGCGCGGTGTGGCGTCCTGGGCTGTCTGTGCCGGGGTTGGGGGAGCCGGTGGGGTTTAGATGGGAGGCTGGGCTTTGGGTCAGATTATTACAGGCCCCGAAGCTGTGGGCTGAGCTGCAGCCTCCCGGACGCTGTCTCTTGGGCTGTGTGGAGCCACGGAAGGCTGTGAACAAGAGGTTTGTGCCGAGGAAGGATGGAAGCCTCTGAGACCGGGCCGGCTCCATAGGACCTGCGGCGATGAGGATGGGGCCCTGGAAAGTCACAGGGCAGGCCTCCCGGGACGGGACTGGGGGAGCGGGGGCCGCTGGTCAGGACAAGGAATGCAGGTGAGAGGTGATGCTCGGGGGATGGAGAACGAGTTACATGGGGACCTTGCGAGTCGAGACCCACGTGCCGTTTGGAGACGCCAGGAGGCGGGTGCTCAAGATGGTGGCTCACATCTTAGGTGTCCTCATGGCAATGGGTGTCGCACCTGCTGTCACGGATGCCTGAGTCCCGTGCGTGGTGGCAGCTTCGTCTGACTTGGCCGGGAAGGGGGAGGGCAGCGGCCGGCGGGTAGCGAGCGCTTTCCCAGGTGATTGCTTTTGGGCATGACCCCCTCGTGTGATCCCCAGAGGACTCAGATTCTGCCGCCTCCCCCTTTTCCTGATGGAGACGTGCTGGCCTCAGATACACGACGTCATCCGTGGTCACCAAGGTGATGGATGGTGTCCTGCATCGAGTCCCAGGCTCTGGAGTCTGACCACCTCATTGAGCTGCTGGCCCCAGTGTCCTGGGGATCTGGGCATCCCCCCCCCCCCGGGCCTCAGTGGCACCTGCAGCAGCACGTGCAGGGTCCTTCTGGGTGGAGATGGTCACCTGTGTCTTACACATGTCCGGCACATGTTGCATGTTATCAGTCCTTTAACTATGGCAGCAGCGACCTGTCAGGCACGTCTGGCTGGTGTGGGGGGTGGAGCTGGTGCCGAGGTTGGGCACCCTGGCCCCCAGCTCACTTTCCTCTGGATCCCCCACTTTCCTGCACAGACACCCCGGAAGCTTCCCCCAGAATCACAGCCATGAAAGCAGGTTGGGATCGAATCAGAAAGGATCTTGTTCCTCCAGAAAATCCATGTGTGACCCCATGGAGCCCCTGACACCCTGGCCTTCGTCTGAGCCCCGCAGCATCCCTCTCTCCCCCAGCCTGTCTTCTCTGTGGCTGTGGGTGCTGTTCCGTGCGGCAACCTCTGTCTCGAAGCTGTGATGACGTGCAGCCCTGAGGGCACGCGCCACCCTTTCTGGAGAGAAGGTTGTCATTTGTGACCCGATGTTGTGCAATTTGTGAAGAAACAAACTAGAAAGGCTGGTAACTTCAGCAGGAGGCTCCCTGCCAGAGGCCGAGGGACCTGGCGGGACTCGAGGACCATCTCCTGGGAGGCAGGGACCACATGGGGAGGCTGCGCTCCATGGACACAGTCCCTGTCCTGTTCAGAGCCTGGTGTGTCTCCCCCTGGGGCCACCTGCACATAAAGAGCCTGTTGTCTCCCGAGGGCACCCTCCCAGCCCCAGCTGATGGGGCAGCCCAGGGGCAGCAGAAACCAACACCTGCCCAGAGAAAGCGCTGAACTTGATTGAATCCGTTATCAGACACTCCTCTTTGGTGATAAAAGGATGGAGAGGAACAGCCCACCCCTCACTAGTAACTGTGGAAAAGTGCGCCAAGCGTTTGTTTTTCTTCCCTCTCCCGGGACAGCTTGGGGCTCAGAGCCCGGTCAAAACTCACTCAGGTGAAATTCGTCTTCTCTGGACCGAATGGCAAAGAAATCACTTCCAGAGAGCCTGAGCAAGCAGGGCTATGTTCGGCATGTTTGAACGTTTCTTTAAAATTCAGCTTCACGATTTACAAAGAGGCAAACTCAGACCGCATGGTCTTTTGGACTCCTACACCCCAAAGTGGTTCTAAGAATGAAACGGTGAAATGCCCTGAACCCCGAGCGGACTCTGGCTGGAGGCTTCCTTCCAGTCAGCGGCTCTCCCCAGTCCTCGGCCCTGCCCCCACCATCCTTCCTGCTCTGGGACCTGAGGACCTGGGTGGAGGGGACTTTGTCCAGGGCTGCTGCCGGGATTGAAGAACGAGGAGGCAGAGTTCCCTTGTGGCTGAGTGGGTTAAGGACCAGGCGTTGTCGCTGCTCTGGTGTGGGTTTGATCCCTGGCCTGGGAAATTCCCCATTCTGTGGGTATAGCCAAAAAATAAAATAAAATAAAAGCAAGGAGATGTAAAGATATACGAACAGTATATACAAACCACATCAGCTAGGACTTCAACTTATGTAAAGAAAGCATTTTTTTTTTTTTTTGCTTTTTAGGGCTGCACCCATGACATATGGAGGTTCCCAGGCTAGGGGTCAAATCAGAGCTACAGCCCATTAAGTGAGGCCAGGGATCAAACCCACATCTTTGTGGATGCTAGTCAGATTTGTTTGGGAACTCCTAAGAAAGAGTTTTCAAAACACTTTTTGGAGCAAAACTTTCTGAGACATCGTACTTTCTTTCAGTTCACCAAATTACTGGTAACTGCTTCTATTTAGGAATGTTCATGTTTAAATCTCTATTTTTTTTTTTTTTTAGGGCCGCACCTGCAGCATTTGGAGGTTCCCAGGCTAGAGGCTGAACTGGAGCCACAGCTGCCGGTCTACACCACAGCCACAGTCATGCGGGATGTCTGCCACTTAAACCACAGCTCACGGCGAAGCCGGATCCTTAACCCAATGAGCAAGGCCAGGGATCAAACCCACATCCTCATGGATACTAGTTGGGTTGGTTAACCACTGAGCCACGATGGGAACCTCCGTATACTGAGGGGTGTGGCCCTAAAAAAAGCAAAAAACAAAAAAACAAAACAATGCAAGCAGCCCGGAGGAGAGCTGCTGGCCGTTATTCGGCAGCATAATGACATTGGGGTCAATGGTGATTGATTTTTGGGCCTTTTTGCTCGTGGTTGCCAGGTGACTGTCGCATATTCAGCTGCCATGTCCACCTCACAGAAGAAGAAGGCATGGAGCCAGGGGAGAGCGAGGGACTCCAGCAGCAAAGCAAAAGCATCATCGGGGCCACAGGGAAGGCCAGGCTTGTGTCTCATCTGCCAGACCCCCAACACAGGGCCCACCCCAGGCGGAATGAGGCTCTGCAGGAGGACGGGAGCAGAGCACAGCCACCTCTGTGTGCCCACGTCTGTTGCCAGGGTGCGCTGGACGTGGCTCCTGATGGACAGGCCATGGCTGCCGTGACACAGGCCACTTGCAACAGGTTCCAGGAGCCTGGGCCCCGGTCCCCTTGCTCTTTTAGAACAGCTCCACCGTGGGCCACTGGTGGCCACTTTGTGAGGCAATCCTGCAAAGACCCCTGGGTCTCCTGGGATCCACCAGCCCCCTGAGCGGGTCTCCAGGAAGGGACGTGCCCCCCCCCGCCGCCCCTCCCTGAGCCAGCCCTGACTCCTGATGTGCAGAAACTGAGACCCAGTAAATGTTTGTGGTCGTCGGCGGCCGAGTTTTAAGTTAGCATGTTGCACAGCGAGGGATAATTAAGACCTTGTCTGACTCAGTCAGCTGTGTCAGCTGCACTCTGTGTGGTAATATTAAAGCCAAACTCCTGGATGAGCAGCTTCTCCGAGGCTTCCTGAAAGCTTCTGTGGATTAAGTGCACAGACTCTCTTTGCCCTCAGTCCTCATCTCCAGGACATGGGACTGAGACGGCAATTGTGTTGTAGGAGTGTGAGCGCGCCGTTTCGTGGTGTGTCCTCCCCGCATCTACCGCCTGCTGTCAGGTCCAGATTCTGATTCTTTTCTGTTCATGGGGCCCCTGAGTCTTCAGGAGGCTGTGCTCCTGCGTGGAGGGCACAGTGACCATCGTGATTATACAAGCCTTTCTTTTCAGCACAGCTTTATCTTCCGATCTCCCAGTGGCTGCTGTTTGCACCTCAGCCTGCTTTGCACCTCAGTCTCTTAAATGTCCAAAAATAGGCTTATTTTCCTCCAACGCACTTGCCCAAGCCGACTTCCTCCTACTGTCTCCACCTGCCCTCTCATCACGGCCTTAACGCCCTTTGGACGGTCTTCTGCCCCCATGGACATTGTCCCAGCACACGAGCTCCCCTACCCCGCAAGCCTAGCTAGCTTACAGGCTCCGCAGAGCCCACAGTCCAGGCTCATCTGTTCTCCAGCCTCCGTTCAGCCCTCAGCCATGCTGCTCGCATATGGCAGGGACTGAGTGAAATATTTCTGGAATTTAGTTCAGCTTTTCTTCTGGCGTTCTGGAACATTCTTTTTTGGACTAATATTTATTTTCCTATTTCATGATGGGGGTGAGAGGTGTTAGCCTCTACACACAGCAGGTGTCCCCTGGACCTTCATCAGAGAACAGCCTATGACAGAAGCTGTATTTTCTCCACAGAAAAAGACACAAAGGTGCGCAAAGGTCAAATAACAGCCTTAAAATCCGAACAAAGGTCAGAACTGAGGTAGTTTGAGTTCCAAATCCTAGCTCTTTCCTCAAAACCATACTTTGTCTTTGCAGATACAGAGACTATGTCAGCAGCTTTCTCAAAATAAGCCAAAATGGAGGATTAATTCCCTCTGTCCTTTCCTCTTAACCCTTGAGGAAACCCTTTGCCCTCAGGATCAAACGTGGTCACACTGATGGCCGTGCTGGACTTCTGCCTTAGTCTGAGGACCTTTGATTGCGGGCTTCAGAGACAGTCCTGAATTCGTCTTCGCACACCTAATTTCTAGCTTGAATTCGCTGTTGTGGACTTCAGGGGTTTTGCCATTTACACTTGGGTATTTTTTCTCCCTTAAAAAAAAAAATCAACAAAAGCCTGACATCCGTTTTCTGACTGAATCTTAGACGAATGGGTCATCCCCTCGTGGGCGGATTTCCTGTCCCCCTCTTGCAGGCACGCTCTGGGAAATCAAGTGATATTAAACATATTAAGAAGGTCATTTTATTAATGCTCAGAAAAGGCTATTCAGAAATTATGAGAGAATCCGGTTTGAGTTGTGTCCATCTGAAATTTGTTGACAACCTTGGCGTGACTTTCTTACTGCAGAGCGAGTCAGCCGGTTGCCAACAGGTGGACCGGTTTTGTTGCAATGTGTGCTGGTGCCCAGACACAACCGCCGTCCAGGTGTTTAAACTCTCCTGGCAGATCCCATCCAGTGAGAAACGCGGAAGGAGAAGGAAGGCCGTGTGTTCAAGTTGATGGGCGCAGATGAGGAGAGAAGGCTAGGGGAAATTTCGTGTGTCCACATTTGGGCGAATTGAAGATTAAGAGGTGTGAGTACTGATTGACAGAAATGCTCCTCCGCGTTTTCACCGCGCTGCTTGGCAAGCAGGCCGTAGACATGCGGGGGGGGGGGGCAGAGGGGACGTCTGGTGAAGATCCCCCCTCCTCGGGGGGCACTGCAAAGCCCAAGGCACTTGGAGGGACCCGGGGGCTGTGGGGCAACAGTAGTCGGAGAGTGTTACAGCTGCATTCTGCTGCCATCGAGATAACAGTTTTCTAGAATGATTGACAGTGATCCCAAAGGAAGGCTGGGTATGAGATGTGTGGAGAGACTTGGGCGCTGCCAGCTTTCCTTCCTGAAGCGCTTGATCCAGACAGACTGGGAGGCTTGTGGGGCTGGGTCCGGCTCCGGGGCGGACGCTTCCAGCATCCAGGTCCAGTGTCCCCGGGGAGGGCCTGAAGGTCCTGCTGCTCAGCGTCCCCGGCTGTGACAGGGGACAGCGGTTGTGTCAACAGGATCAGCCATGTCAGTTCACGAAGGTGCTGGACACAGCAGGCAGCGAGCTCGCAGGACGTGCTGTGGGCGGAGAGGTGGGGGGAGAGGGCTGGGGGCGGGGACGGATGCGCAGGAGCCCCGCCCCAGGGCAGGACCTCCGGCGGGCGGGCGCGTGCAGGAGCAAGGCTCCCACGGCTCCAAGGTGAGTCACAGCACGTGACCTTCAGACCTGATGTCTCCTTGGAGACGCAGAGCCCTGGGGAGCCGCTGAGAATTATGTGGGGGATAGGGCTGCAGAGGGCGAAGCAGATGTGTGGTCCAGCTTGGAGAGGATGCGATGGGTTTGTAGCAGTGGCGGTGGGTGGCGCTAGTCCTTGAAACGTGTGATGGGCCTGTCATAAGCTCTACATGTGGCATTTCTCCTACCCGTGGAAACAGCCCCGTGGGACGAGTACCAGGGCTCTTGGGCGCGCCCACAGCTGCCAGTGGAGGAGAGAGCCAGACCCACCGGATGCAGGGCTGGGGCCTGGTCACAGTGGCTGGAGGTGGGGCCCTAAGACCCCACGTTCTTGAGGTCAGGGACACCCTGGAAACTTGGAAGAGGAACTTTCTGGACAGTTAGGGAGACGGATGTTGCACAGAATGGCTAGTCAACTTCAGAAAAACCTTGTGCAGGAGGTGAACGGAGATGCATTATGAACAAGCCCAAGAAGGGTTGGGTGCCATGAGGCTGCTTGGTGACAGTGACCCAGGGACGGACGTGGGCAGAGGCCGTGCCGTCTTTCTGTGCCCGTGTCAGGAAGAACAGCCGTGAGGCCCTCCCTGGCGTCTCGGATCACCGGCCATGGGTCCTAAGAAGTATTTGTGCCGTCTGTCCTCATTCTATAGGTAACTCCTTCCCCACAGGGTTGGACTCATTCTGCCACGCGGCTTGCCAGCTGTCCACCTGTCAGCCCTCACGTCATTTGTCCGGGGCGCTTGCTGCGAGCTTTGGGGGTTAATGATGGAAAGAGAATTTGGACTCCCAGCGGCAGCTATCTGCTAGATAAGAGCAGCTGAGGGGTCGAGACCATGCCCGGGGCCGTGAACACCCCCCCTCCCGCCAGGCGGCTTTGTCCGTGGAGCCCCACGCAGGCTGGCTTTACGTCCTGGATATGTGCCCTGACTAAGCAGAGCTGCTTCCAACCTTCTTATCTCTGCTGGACGCGCTTCTCCCACTAGCACGTGTGTCTGTGTGTGTACGTGTAAAATGAGTTGGCCAGAAATGGACGTAGGCTTGTGGAGACGGGCTGCTTCTCTTAGTGCCAGTGTTTATTCATCCGTCTTGCCTCGCCCTGGACACTGAGAAAGGGCCCCAGACACCGAGACAGACCACATCGCAGCACTTCTTTGTTGTTGTTGTTCTCTTTTTAGGGCCGCACCTGCGGCATATGGAGGTTCCCAGGCTAGAGGTCAAATCGGAGCTGCAGCTTCCGGCCTACACCGCAGCCACAGCAGCACCAGATCTGAGCTGTGTCTGCGACCTACCCCACAGCTCACGGCAACAATGGATCCTTAACCCACTGAGCGAGGCCAGGGATCCAACCTGTGTCCTCATGGATACTAGTCGGATTCGTTTCTGCTGAGCCACCACAGGAACTCCCACATCTCAGCACTTCTGATGGTGCGAGGGGGCTACAACTACCTCAGGAAACGCTCCCAGAAATTTGTGGCTTTCCAGTCTCTTTTTGTGGCCATCAGCATAGAACGAGCCCAGGGAATTTTACCATGTGTCTAATTAACCACTCAGAAAAAGGAAAGAATTAGAAGATAATGCTTTATGATACAATTTCATGCAGCCGTGTAGACGCCAATGTCACTTTTCTCTTTCCTCAACATAAAATGACCCCAAAGTATAATTTCACTAGGTCATAAATCTTTTATTTTGGTGTTCCCACTGTGTACACGGTAGGTTAAGGATCAGTGGTGTCTCTGCGGAGGCACGGTTTCTATCCCTGGCCCGGGAACTTCCATGTACTGAAAGTGCTGCCACAAAAAGGAAAAAAAACATACACACATATACAAAAACAACCTCCTTTCTTTTTGAGTGACTGTGGTTTCTTTTCCAGAGGATAAGCAAGGACATCCGTCGGCTGTGGGTTACGGGAGGTGAGGACCCCAGGGGAGGCTGTGCTAGGAGAGGGGTAAGAGCACGCCCTGTGCAAACAGCTGGGCAGCTGGGCTCCGCTGGCACCACCCTTATCTGGGGTGACAGCAGGAAACAGGGTGGATTAAGAGTCGGTTTTTCAGGATTGAAAAGGTGCTTTCTCATCACTCTTCTCAGACCTTTGGATCCTGTTTATTTCGTGCTTCTTCCCACCTGATGCGCATTTCTAGTTTCCAAGGAAGTTTTCACCCCAAGGTGGTGGTCAGTCCCAAAGAATTCCCTGTCTGGCGACCACGTGACCATGTTTCACGTGGTCGTTATCACAGTAACCACTCCGCAGCTGCTGCTGCTCAGACACGTTGAATATTCTCTCAGGGCCCATCATCGTTACTCACCCCCCAACTTTGGCTTCCTACCCCAAACGGAATGTTAGGTCAATGCGACTCAAAGTGGGGGGCGGCGGGGGGATCTCCAGCTGGAGTCTTTAGTGACTATCAGGAAACAAAACAGCAAAAGAAAAATGCGCCACGAACCCGTAACCACAGAAGAAAACTCCGGGGTCCTGTGTTGGTTTTTCAATGCAGTATAAACTGAGTTTATACAGAGTTGCTGAAACCCAGTTTCACCTCCAGGACGGGTTAATACTCTTGTCTGTCTGTGGGGTTGGAGGCCAGGAGCTTGGCCTCTAAAGATATTTAGTTACTCTCAAGTTCAGTCTTTGGGTAACTGTTTCTTTTGTAAAGACACACCCATCATTGTCATTTCTCTGGGGCTTGTTTATTCGCGGCATGAGAATGATAGTTTGAAACTTGGTATAGTCTTACCTAAATAGTAAATCCAGGATTGGAAATTTTTCTAGCCAGTGTTTCCATGAAATCTTTAGAACAAAGAGACGTGTGATTGCTGTGCCTAAACCTACAGCCCTTGCAGCTGCAGGCATTGCGCTCTGGGACGCAGACGACGCAGGCATGCAGGTCTCCTAGAAAAACAGACCTGACATGGGGCAAAGCCAGCATCTCATCAGTTTTGTAAAAACCTGCTAGCTTTCATATTGTTTCAAGGAGGGTGGTGTGTTGGATGTCACGGACAGGTGGAAAAGTTAATTGTATGGGGATTTTTTGGTTATTTTTTGTTCCTCATGTCAGACCTCCCTTGGAATTTGGAAATATTCTCTCCCACGAGCCCCACGTCCAGTAGCATGTACATATTTTCCCTATTACAATAATCTGTTTTCCTTTGTAATTTGTTTTATTGAATTTTACCACTTTGAACGGAAGCATAAGATCCATCACCCTGTCACGTGCCTTGGTCCCAAGGATGTGAGGCTTCTGGGGGTACGTGTCCTGGGCGCTGAGCTCACTGAAACAGAAGCTGCGTTTGTCATTTTTGTCATCAACAGGACTTAGTATCGTGACCTCCTCAGTCAAGGTGTGGCCTTGCCAGACAGTCAACATATGAAAAGAACGCAGCTTCCTTCTGGCAGTGAAAGAAATTAGTTGAAGGAAGGTAACTATGACAGAATGGGGCTGGAGACTGGAATCAAAGGGTTTGTTTGTGAGGCTCTAGAAATAACCTACCGTCTTTGCATAAAGAGGGTCCCACGTGCGGGTCTTCGGTCCTGGGAAGTGTTTGTGTAGAGTCTGCGGCCCCGGGTTCCGCGCGGCAGCTCTCTGCTCTGGAAGATGCAAAACTCTCCTCCGAGAGGCGAGTGGATTTCCGCTTCCTGGCACATTTTAGTGTAAAAAATTGAATAAGGGAAGCTGCCTTCCCCCAAATTCGTATTTTTATCTTGAGCATTGGGACAGTTTGTTATAGCATTGAGATATAATTTGTGTGTTTTAGGCTATTCAAAATATGTGCCAGGAGAATGTGATATTAAGAGAATTTCACTGATTATATGATGTTAAAAATGTAAACTATGTGATTAAGCTCCTGATTTTAGCCTTGAGGTATGGGAATGGGTAAGAGAATTTAAGTTTTTAAAATACTAGTAATTGGAGTTCCTGTCATGGCCCAGTGGTTAACGAATCCGACTAGGAACCATGAGGTTGCGGGTTCGATCCCTGGCCTTGCTCAGTGGGATAATGATCCAGTGTTGACAGTGAGCTGTGGTGTAGGTTGCAGACGCGGCTTGGGTCCTGCGTTGCTGTGGCTGTGGTGTAGGTGGCAGCTACAGCTCCGATTAGACCCCTAGCCTGGGAACCTCCATATGCCACGGGTGTGGCCCTAAAAAAAATAAAAAGATAAAAAAATAAATAAAAAACTAGGTATCAATACTTGGTCAGATTTCTAAATTGAACTCAAAGCTTATGGAAAATTGGCTTTTTGGATTCTAGTTTTAATCATTTGAATATTAGCTTAAAAAATCTGGTGACTCTACAGTCGGGGTCTCTGGGCACAAAAAGCCCCCTCTGACCTCAGGATGCTCACGGTGACAGCTAGTATTGATCCAGACAGAAGTCCCATCCATCTAGAAGTGCCGCCTCCCCTCCTGGCCCTGCCACCTCTGGAGCCCTTCCTGATGCACCTGCACCAGGTGGGCCCCTCCCTCCAGGTAGCTCCCCACCTGCAGCCGCCTCTGCTGTCACCTGTGCTGTCACAGTCCTTCCTTCTCTCCCTCTCGGTCGTGTAACCCAGGAGTTTCTTCAGCCCTCATTCCTGCTTCGATCCCCACCAGCCAGCAAAGCTCATGTTTTGTTCCCGTCCTTGCGCGAGTCTCTCCTTAAGGAGTAACTCACACGCTCCAGAGTGTTGTTAACCCTGTCCTGTAACCCGGGAGCTTTCCCATCGAATCCAGGCTCCGAGACCACCCCGTGTGGCACCGCCGTGGGCCGGAGGTCCCGGAGGTTCTTATCTGCTAGTTCAGCCCAGGTGTCAGGGTGCAGGATGCTCAGGAAAGCTCCAGAGGGCCCCAGGGTGCAAACTGCAGGGTTGGAGGGTGGCGATCAGAACTGGGAAACACTTCAACGGCGCTAGAGTTTTAAGGTGAATAATCAGCAGCCGGGCTGGCATGTAGGTGATGGGAAAAGTGAGAAAATGATGAGGGGGCTGGGGCCAGAGCCATGGGAGCTGTGGAGCCTTGGCTTCTGGGGGTCTCAGGGGCGAGAATGATCCTCGCAGGTCTGTTTTCCTGGGCTGGGACATTGTCTGGACAAAAGACGAGGAGTCTGGGGTGAGGGCGGAAGCAGTGGATCCCAGACAGAGCATGGCTCAGGGACACCCGGGGACCTTTGTGTCACCACAGCTCCTGAGGGTGTGTGGTGGCCCCAGGAAACACACTCCCATAAAATCTTTGGCTCTAAGATGGAATGAAAAGGGAGATTACAAACTGCCTGTAAACTGTCGGGGAGGAAACTTCACACAGATGCTCTGGGCATAGCTGAACTCAGAACAGCTTATAGCTTAAATCGCTTCGTTATTAAGGAATAAATATAAAGATAAAGGAATCAAGGAAAGATAAAAACTGAAAATCGCCCAAAGGAGTCAGGAAGGGAAAAGCCAAACGAGCCAAGAAGGCAGGAAGGGAAGATGACTAACGATCAGAACTGAATTTAATGAGATAAAAAAGGCATAGCAAGCAAACTCAGAAAGGATAATTTAAACAAGAACTTGGTTTTTAAAAAATATCTATAAACTAGAACTTCGCAAGGATTCTGATTCATGAAAAAGAAAAAAATGAAAATAAAAAATGGACGTATTTTGACAGACCATTCATTATGTGGACTCAGCTTAAAAAACAAATTGTAAAGAGGGAACTGCGGAAAAACAACAGAGTCCTCCTGTGTAGCACAGGGGACTGCGTTTAATATCCCGTGATAAACCATGATGGCAAAGAATGTGAAAAACAGAATGTGTGTAGCTGAACCACTCTGCTGTACAGCAGAAATTAACATATCTCAATCCACTCTACTTTCATTTTTAAAATGAAATTAAAATTAAAAAAAAAAGAGGGAACTAAAATGGAGACCAGGCAGGAGACACTGACCAGGGCGGTTATTTAAAATAGAATTTCGCTAGTGATAGCGGATCTCTTGAAGACTGTTCTGCCTTATCATTCATTGGCTAATGCTCAACTTTGAAGTGTCTTTAACCTTGAACAAACGGAGGAATCAGTCTCTTTGTTAATCATGGTGACATGCAGTATAACCGTTCTGCGAGCGCTGCGGTCAGGATGCAGAGAAAAAGCCCAGCAGTCTCCACCACAGGGCTATTAATGTCACCACTCCCACAGTTTAATAATCTCCTTTCCATGTGTGTTCACATTCGAAAGTACTGCTAAATTGGCAGAGAAGACTAATATCAGTCAAGATGGATCTGTAAAGCAGAAAGCTGTACAAACAACGCAGTCTTCAGGTAGGTAGGCTGTATGATGTCGCAGGTCAGAGGCAGTGGTCGCTATGACTACACGTGATGCTCTTCCTGTATATGGTACTTATGCACCTAAAATGAAACTTGCCTTGAGAAATGTTTGGATAGAAAACAGAATGACTTTGTGTCACCGGAAGATGGAATTTAGGGAAAGAGCTCAATGGTCTTGACTCAACTCCCTCCACAGCTTTCCACCCCTTTCTTAAGACACTCCGTGAGGCCGCCATCTCAAAGAATGGAAACAAAGAGCAATGAATAGATGTTTTTTTTTTTCTTAATGGATTTTATTTCAATTATAGGTGCACATAAATCATCACAAGTCAATTTTACAGGTTTTGTATCCCAAACCCCCAGTGCCTCCCCCCACCCCCCAGATTGTCTTATTTGAAAAACCAAGGTTTTCCAAGGTCAGTGAGTCATTGTCTGTTCTGCAAAGAGGTTCATTGTGTCTTTTTAGTTTCCACATGTAAGCGTTAGCATTGGGTGTTGCTGTCTAATTGTCTGACTGGTTTCACTTCGTATGATAATTTCTAAGTCCATCCATGTTGCTATAAATGTAATTCGTTCCTTTTAATGGCTGAGTAACATTCCATTGTGTGTATGTACCATATCTTCCCTATCCACTCCTCTGTCGATGGGCATTTAGGTTGTTTCCATGACCTGGCTATTGCATAGAGTGCTGCAATGAACACTGGAGTACATGTGTCTTTTCGAGTCATGGTTTCCTCTGGATAGATGCCCAGGAGTGGGATTGCTGGATCAAATGGTAATTCTATTTTG
>PVHT020004944.1:43887918-43910925 GCA_004024745.2 Catagonus wagneri | reverse complement strand
TGCCTCATAGAATGAGTTTGGGAGTGTCCCCTCTTCTGCAATTTTTTGGAAGAGTTTCAGAAGGATAGGTGTTAGCTCTTCTCTAAATGTTTGATAGAATTCACCTGTGAAACCATCTGGTCCTGGACTTTTGTTTGTTGGAAGTTTTTTAATCACAGTTTCAATTTCAGAACTTGTGATTGGTCTATTCATCTTTTCTCTTTCATCTTGGTTTAGGCTTGGGAGATTGTACTTTTCTAAGAATGTGTCCATTTCTTCTAGG
The DNA here is from genome assembly GCA_004024745.2 of Catagonus wagneri. NCBI lineage: Eukaryota > Metazoa > Chordata > Mammalia > Artiodactyla > Tayassuidae > Catagonus > Catagonus wagneri. The sequence continues at coordinate 43,910,663 of PVHT020004944.1, read as the reverse complement.
TTTTCCATTTTATTGCCATATAGTTGCATATGGTAGTCTCTTATGATCCTCTGTATTTCTGTGATGTCTGTTGTGACTTGTCCTTTTTCATTTCTAATTTTATTGATTTGTGTCCTCTCTCTTTTTTTCTTGATAAGTCTGGCTAAGGGATTATCAATTTTGTTGATCTTTTCAGAGAACCAGCTTTTAGTTTCATTGATCTTTTCTATGGTTTTCTTTGTTTCTATTTCATTGATTTCTGCTCTGATCTTTATGATTTCTTTTCTTCTACTGACTTCGACAGGTCTTGTCAGTTCTTCCCTCTCTAGCTGCTTTAGATGTAAAGTTAGCTTGTTTATTTGAGCTTTTTCTTGTTTCCTGAGGTAGGCTTGTATTGCTCTAAACTTTCCTCTTAGAACTGCTTTTGCTGCATCCCAGAGGTTTTGGGGTGTTGTGTCTTTGTTGTCATTTGCTTCTAGGTATTTTTTAATTTCCTCTTTGATTTCTTCAGTGATCCATTGGGTATTTAGTAGAGTGTTGTTTAGTCTCCACGTATTTGTATTTTTGGCCATTTTTTTCTTGTTGTTGATTTCCAGTCGTATAGCATTGTGGTCAGAGAAGATGCTTGAAATGATTTCAATTTTCTTAAAGTTACTGAGGCTTGATTTGTAACCCAGGATGTGATCAATCTTAGAGAACGTTCCATGCGCACTTGAGGAGAATGTGTATTCTGTTGCTTTTGGATGGAATGTCCTATAAATATCTATTAAGTCCATCTGATCTAATGCTTCCTTCAGGGCCTGTGTTTCCTTATTGATTTTCTGCCTGGATGACCTGTCCATTGCTGTAAGTGGGGTGTTAAAGTCCCCCACTATGATGGTGTTCTTGTTGGTTTCTCCTTTTAAGGTTGTTAGCAGTTGCCTCATATATTGTGGTGATCCTATGTTGGGTGCATGGATATTTAAAATTGTTACATCTTCTCCTTGGGTTGATCCTTTGATCATTATGTAGTGCCCTTCCTTTTCTCTTAAAATGTTCTTCATCTTAAAGTCTATTTTGTCTGATATGAGTATTGCTATTCCGGCTTTCTTTTGATGCCCGTTTGCATGGTATATTTTCTTCCATCCTCTCACTTTCAATTTGTATATGTCTCTAGAAGTGAAGTGGGTCTCTTGAAGACAGCATATATATGGGTTTTGTTTTTGTATCCATTTGGCTAGTCTATGTCTTTTTGGTTGGGGCATTCAGTCCATTAACATTTAAGGTAATTATTGATATATATGTCCTTATTGCCATTTTATTAACTGTTTGGAGTTTTTGTTGCTCTTTTTTTCTTCCCTTATTCTCTTATTGTCTCCTCTCACAAGATGGCTATCTTTAATGTTGTATTTGAGTTGATTTTTCTTATTTGCTTGTGTATCAATTGTAGATTTTTGGTTTGCGGTTACCCTGAAGTTTTGATATAGGAGTCTCTATATAACTGAGATTGTATTGAGTTGTTGGTTTCTTAATTGCACATGCTTCTCCAGTGACCTGCATTTGTGCTCTCTTCTCATGATTTCTGATTTTGGTAGCATAATTGTGCATGTATGATTTAGTATCTTTACTGTATATATGCCTTTATTGGTGGGCCTTGTCATTTGTGGTGTTTTTGTTTCTGGTTGTGGCCTTTTCTTTTCTGCTTAGAGAAGTTCCTTTAGGATTTGTCGTAAAGCTGGTTTAGTGTTACAGAACTCTCTTAGCTTTTGCTTACCTGTAAAGGTTTTGATCTGTCCTTCAAATCTGAATGAGAGCCTTGCTGGATAAAGTAATCTTGGTTGGAAGTTTTTCCCTTTCATCACATTTAGTATATCATGCCACTCCCTTCTGGCCTGCAGAGTTTCAGATGAAACATCTGCTGATAAGCTTATTGGGGTTCCCTTGTATGTCATTTGTTTCTTTTCCCTAGCTGCTTTCAATATTTTCTCTTTGTCTTTAATTTTGGTCATTTTGATTAATATGTGTCTGGGGGTGTTCCTCCTTGGGTTTATTTTATATGGTACTCTTTGCACTTCCTGGATTTGAGTGAGTGGTTCCTTTCCCATATTAGGAAAGTTTTCGGCTGTAATCTCCTCGAATATTTTTTCTGTCCCCTTCTCTCTCTTCTCCCTCTGGCACCCCTATAATATGGATGTTGGTGCATTTAACATTATCCCAGAGTTTTCTGAGACTCTGCTCATTTCCTTTCAATCTTTTATCTCTTTTCTCTTCTGCCTTAGTGATTTCCACTAATCTGTCCTCCACCTCACTGATTCATTCTTCTGCCTCCTGTATTCTACTGTTGGCTGCTTCTAATGAATTTTTTATTTCAGTTATTGTATTTTGCATCTCTTCTTGTTTAATTTTTACAGCTTGTATTCCTTTGCTCAGTGTTTCCTGTAAATGATCAATCTTTGCCTCCAGTCTATTTCCAATGTCTTGCATCATCTTCATCATCAACAGTCTAAAGTCTCTTTCTGGGAGGCTGATAATCTCCTCATCACTGAGCTGTTTTTCTGGGCTTTTCTCTTTCTCCCTTATCTGTGTTTAGGCTTTTCTCTTTCTCCTTTATCAGAGTTTTCCGTCTTTTCATTTTTGTAGGTTTTTGGTGTGGTGACCTTTGTGTCGACAATAGAGTTGTAGCCTCCCTTAGTTCAGGTGTTTGCCTCCCCTGTGGCTAAAGTTGGTATGGAGGGGGCTTGCTGTAGGCTTCCTGATGGGAGGGAGTGATGCCTGCTCACTGGTAGGTGGGGCTGATTCCTCTCCCTCTGATGGGTGGGGCTTTGTCTCTGGTTGAGATTAGAGGCTGTCTGTGTGCCTGAGGGGTCTTTAGGCAGCCTGTTTACTGATGGGTGGGGCTGAGATCCCACCTGAATTGTTGTTTGGCCTGGGGCTGATGGGAGGGACCAGATTTTTCCCAGAAATGGCCACCTCCAGAGAAATGCAGGCTGCTGAATGTTCCCGAGAGCTTCACCTCCAATGCCCTTCCCCCACAACAAGCCACAGTCACCCCTGTTTTCCCAGGAGCTCCTCCAAGAATTGCAGTCAGGTTCCACCCGGATTCCTATGGAGACTGCTTTGCCCTGGGACCCAGTGCACGTGAAAGTCTGTGTATGCCTTTCAAGAGTGGGGTCTCTGTTTCCCTCAGTCCTGTGGAGCTCCTGCACACAAGCCCCACTGGCCTTCAATGCCAGATGCTCCGGGGGCTCTTTCTCCCTGTGCCCGATCCCCAGGCATGGGGATTTGACGTGAGGCTCAGAACTCTCAGTCCTGTAGCTGAGTCTCTGTGATGCAGTTACTTTCCAGTCTGTGGGGCTTCCCACCCGGGAGGTATGGGGTTGCTTCTATCACGTAATCACCCCTCCTACCTCTTGATGTGGTCTCCGCTGTGTCTTCTGGAGCAGAGTATCTTTTTTTGGAAGTTTACAGTCCATTTGGTTGAAGGTTGCTCAGCATTTGGTTGTAGTTTTGCTGTTATTTGGGAGAGAAGTTGAGCTCCAGTTCTTCTATTCCGCCATCTTAATCCAATCAAAATCAACAATGAATAGATGTTTAGAGAGACCCAAAGAGTAATAAAGTAGTTAACTGCATAAACATTTTAATTGTCTCTGTCTCATACGATCTCCTTAAAAACCCCCGGGAAGCCTGGTGGGTGTGCTTTTCCTCGTTATACACATGAAGGACCTAAGATCCCAGAGCAGGGACCTGGGGAAGGCTATGGGCAAACCAGTGGTATCTGGAGGGTTGGTCCTTTGGAAAAGTCTTTCATATCCTTGGTTAAATTTATCCCTAAGGTTTTTATTCGTTGGATGCTACTTAAAATGAAATTATTATTTAAAAAAATTTATTGAAGAATAGTTGATTTACAATATAGTGCCAATTTCTGCTGTACAGCACAGTGACCCAGCCATACATATACCTATATTCTTTTTCTCATATTATCTTCCGTCATGTTCTATCACAAGAGACTGGATATGCTCTGTACAGTATTTATTTTATAATTTTATTTTTTAAAAAGTATAGCTGATTTACAGTGTTTCTTCAATTTCTGTTATACAGCAAAGTGACCTAGTCATACGTATATGTACAATTATATATGTAAAATTTCCTTTTCAGATTGTTTATCTTGGTGTAGAGAAACACAAATTGTGTGTTTATCTTGTATCATGCAACTTTGCTGAATCCATTTATTATCTTCAGTGATTTTTTTTGTGTGGATTCTTTGGAGTTTTCTACATGCAGGATTGTGTCATCTGTGAATACAGTTGGTTTTAAACCTCCTTCCCATTTAGATGTCTTTTTTTCCTTTGCCTAATCTCTAGGGCTGCCAATATAATGACAAGTAGCTGTGGTGAAAGCAGGCACCCCCGCCTTGTTCCTAGTTTAGGGACTGATGCTAGTCTTTGGCCACGGAGTGTGATCTTACCTGATGTTTTTTCCTAAATGTTCTTTATCACGTTGAAGAATTTCTGTCTGTTCCTAGTTTGCTGAGCGCTTTTGTCTTGAAAGGGGTGTTGAATAACGTCAAATGCTTCTTCTGTACTGAGGTGATGATTCTATTAATGAGGTGTATTACACTGATTTTCTTATGTTGAGTCACACTTGCAGTTCTGGGAATTTTTTGGCCTCTGTTTCTTCAAATATTTTTCTTCCTCCTTCTTTCTCTCTTCTCTTTCTGGGACCCCTGGTCTTGTACCTTAGGACCCTAAGGCTTTGTTCTTTTTTCTTTCAATTTTTTTCTTTCTGCTTTTCAGACTGGGTAATTTTAATTGAATTGTCTTCAAGTTGACCGATTATTTCCTCTGTCTGAATCTACTGTTGAATACCTCTAATAAATCTTAAATTTCAGCTGCTTTATTTTCAGTTCCAGAGTTTTTATTTTGTTCTTTTTTTATAATTTCTCTTTTTTGAATTTATGCTGTATTTGTTTACTTACTGAATCATTCAGACGTTGTGCTCTTGATTTCTTCTGTTCTTTGTCTGCAGTTCTTTCAGTTCTTTGAGGATAGTTAAGACAATTTAAAGATTTTGTCAAGTCCAATATTTGGGAAGTTTTTTGTTAATTTCTTTTTTCCCCCCTGTGAATGGGTTATATGTTTCTCCTTCTCTGTGTGTTATGTACTTTTGTTGTTGTTGAGAATGGGATGTCTTGCATACTGTGGTGTGATAAATCTAGAAATCAGATTCTCCCTCCTCCCCAGGGGTTCCTGTTGTCACTTGATGGAAGCTGCTGCTGTCCATTTGTTTAGTGACTTTTCCAAACCAGTTTTGAAAAGACTGTATTCTTTGCCATATGTGGTCACTGGAGTATCTGTTTTCTTATCTCTGCAGCCAGCCAGTGACTTCCCAGAGGTTTCCTTAAATAGCTGGGTCCAATAAGAAAAGAAATATGTATATATGTATATACCTGTCTCTTCAAATATCTGCCACTCCAGGCAGTGGAGGCTGATAAAAAGACCAGTCTGTGCTGGCCGCTCAGCTGTATCAAAAGCAATGATCAAAATGGACAGTTCCTGCTTTTGCAGAACCATGTCCCTATTTCACAAACTGGCACCAACCAGCCACACTCGAATCTTGGGTGCTGTGCTGGCGGCTACTGCTGCAGGGCTTTGGGGGGGCGGTTGCCAAGTGAAACACTAAAATTCCATGAAATCGTTCAGCTTCTTTCTTCATCCAGCACTCCCCTGGATGTTGTGTATATTTAGACTCCAGGGTTCTACCCCCATTGCTTCAGACAGTTCCTGCTAGCTCAATAGTTTTTTGGTAAAATAGCCCATTCCTGGCACTTCCTACTCAGCCATCTACTTTGATAAACTGTCCCGTCCCCCATAACTTTTGTTCTTTTCTCGATAAAGAAGAATCCACAGTTTAGGCAATTTAACCAAGGCCACTGTGTAAAGTCTTGGTAGAAACGATTCATTCACTAATTTTCCGAATTTGTTGCTATGAATCATAGAATAGTAAGTGGGAATGTGGAAAAGATATGGGAGTGGAAAACAGCCGGTGTGGACAGACCACTCGTCTGCATTCTGGAACCTTCTGGGGATGCTAGAGAAGTGCGGTGATTTTGAAGACCAGCTTGGGAATGTGGGTGGTGTTTGTTTTAATCAGTTATATTAAATCTTAGAGGAAAACACCATTATTTCAGAGCGTTACATATTGTGAAGAGAGAGGAAACAATTAAAAATATATTGTTGTGGGAAACAACCTCCTATCCGTGAGTAACAGGTTTGGGATAAGTTTACGATCCAAGCAAGATGCCATCAGGAAACACTGCTTCGAAAAGCCCAGCCAAGGTTTTGTGGAAGCTCGGGCGAGGCTAAGCAAGACTCAGCCGGAGGCGTTTCTATTCCAAAGCATGCTGGTCTCCCTGAGCACTCGCCCGTCTCCAGGTCCTTGGGGGGGCGAGGTGATGGCTGTCTCTAGCTGAACACACCCGCCGTCCCACCTGCCACTCTCTGGGGATAACCATTTCTGATGTTCGCCAGCAATTCCTAAGTTTTTAGTGAAAGAAACATTAACAGAATACATGCCGTTACTGTGTAACCCTAACTGTCCACAGGTACACCGCTCTCTGTCTTTTCTGTATATTCGCAGGGTTTAGAGAGAGCAGTTCCTGAGGCAGGTCTACTGGAAAGTTAATTTTAAAAGTCTCACAAAAGAAGGGGCATTTAAAGACAATTTTCAGTCAAACTCGCTCATTTAATATGATACCTAGAAATGTTAATTGAATAAGAGTCCAATTTCATGTTTTGTTAATTAAGAATGACTTACTTCCTAGGTCATTCTGAGTTAATTCTGAGGTCTACCATACACCTTAATATATAAAAATCCTAAGTGTTTTGCAAAAAATTCCTATAAATCTGATTTCACTCCTAAATTTAGTTCTTTCTTCCCAATAAATGTGCATGTGTTTAGATCTTAATAACTCCCTTGACACATCGCAATAAATGCAGTAGATTTTAATTGGAGAGCAATGACAGTAATAAGCATAAGAGAAGGCAAAAGAAGAATGCCAGATTTAGGTTTTGCTGGCACAGGAAAGGTCAGTTTTTGAGATATTGAAACAACATAGAATCTCACTGTGTACAAACAACCTGATAGTTTTGTTGAAATTTGATAACCTAGTCAGCATTTTAGAGGGAAGAAATTTTGATAAAAGCCTTGTATAAAATTAAAATCCTTGGAGTTCCTGTTGGGGCCCAGTGGTTAACAAATCCGACTAGGAACCATGAGGTTGTGGGTTCGATCCCTGGCCTCGCTCAGTGGGTTAAGGATGCGGCGTTGCCGTGAACTGTGGTGTAGGTTGCAGATGTGGCTGTGGCGTAGGCCAGTGGCTACAGCTCCAATTAGACCCCTAGCCTGGGAACCTCCATATGCCGCAAGTGCGGCACTAAAAAGACCAAAAAAAAAAAAAAAAGATCCTATATGCTTTTCTTTTTTTTTTAGGTCCACACCTGCAGCTTATGGAAGTTCCCACTGCCAGCCTACACCACGGCCACAGCCACGGGGGATCTTTACCCAACGAGTGAGTCCTAGGAATCGAACCTGAGACCTCACAGATACTAGATGGATTCGTTTCTGCTGCACCACAACAGGAACTCCCAAAAGCCTATATTCTTTTGAGAAGCAATTGTTTCCCCATAAGGATAAGTGTTTCTGAGGTGCTTATGCACCTCGCGTGTGAGGCTCAGTGAGTTTCATGTTTGAACTTGTTTTATGCAACTTGATAAAAATTACCTAGACCACAGAGAATTTCAAAATATCATAAGGTAAACATGCATTTCAGGTGTGTTTAAATCAATAGTTTTCTACCCAGTTGTGTGCTGTCTGGAGTGTTTATAAAATGTTATGAAGGGGTAATTACATAGAGGCATACACGCATCTGTGTATGTGTAAATTCTGAATTTGTTGTCACAGAACAGAAGAAACGTGAAAGAAAAACTGTGCTTACCCCACGGCTCCTGACCTCTGAAACCCCTTCCTGGGCAGGGGGGCAGTACCGCTTAGATGGCTATGCAGCGTGAATGCCGCAAACCGGTTCTGACATGTGAGCAGAGCAGGGGAAGGGAGTCATTTAACGGGGAGACTGTGACTCTCGACTCAGATACTCATTTTCTAGGTCTTGCAACTGTGTTTCATTCTCACTTTCCACACGCTGGGCAGGAGGGACGCAGCACTGACAGCTCGCGGAGCTATGACTGCGGCTCTGGGAGCCCCCAGCTTCTCTGTGTTCTGCTCCGAGAGACAGCAATCGTGATTCCCAGAGCTGCTGGGGGTGCCGTCCACCTTCTGCTTGGGTTTATAGCCTCTCATTTCGCAAGCCTTTTCTTGTTCTGATAAGTCTCCGCTTTTCTGCACGTGACATCCAGGGTGGCAGCTCCACAGCCTCACCAGTCTCGCCAAGACTCCGGCCGGGAACCGCGCAGCTGTGGGCCGGCCGCATGCCGTGGATTTCGCCACTGCTTGGTTGCGCAGTCCCACGAACGCGTGCCACCTTCCGGTGGGAAACTGACATGGCTGTAGGGAAAGTTCACAGGGCGGAAAGGCAGTGAGACCGGGCTGTCCCGTCCAGTGACAGCCGGGGGAGCTGTGTGCCTTTCTCCCCAGATAATTCTGAACACATCGCGGTGCGACTTCTCCTCTTGCTCCAGGTGACTTGAGTGTGACATCTCAGTGTGACTTGAGATGTATTTTCAATTCCAAGTGCACATGCGTTGTAGGAAGATCTTCAGAGCTTCCTGGGCTCTGTAAGGAGCACTTTTGCTTGAGGAGAATTGGAGATGAAAAAAAAAGAGAAAGAAATAATGACATTTGCATCAACACAAATGGTTCTAGAGATGAACATACTGGTGAAGTAAGTCAAAGAAAGACCAATAGCATGTGCGCCTTTCTGCGTGGAATCTGAAAGACAGACGATACACGTGAACTTGCTTACAAAACAGAAGCAGACTCACAGGCGTGGCAAAGAGACGTGTGGTCATGGAAGGGGAAGGGGGATGAATTCGGAGGCTGGGATGAAGATACACGCGCTCTGTATAAACAGCTAACCAGCCAGGACTGTGTGTGGGACTCTCCCCGACACCTGTGTGACCTGTAAGGGCGGGGAAGAGAATACACGTATGTGGAACTGAATCGCCTTGCTGTACCCTTGAAGCACAACGTTGTAGGTCAACTATACTGCAGTGGAATCAAGCTTTTAAACATTCAGGTCTCTTCTTGGACCTCCTAGGAAGTGCAGGGTGGGTGTGAGCAGTGTGCCCAGCTCACGGGGCTCAGGACAGGCCATGGAGGGAACGCTGGCTCCTGCTCTCCCACGGCCCCCGGGCTCCCGCGTCTTGCTTGTCTTGTCTCTGTGTCTTGCTTGCGCTTTGCCCAGCTCTCATCCCTCCAAGTCACAGTGCAGCCCGTCCCCCTCCAGGCTGGACGCCCCCCCTGCCAGAGCATTTGTGCTACATTTCTGTATTTGTTGGTTTTAGATACCAGCAAAAGATCCTGATCTAATCCATGTTGAATGTGGCTGAGAGGAAGATGCCCAGACAGTGTCCCGGGAAGTCCAGTGCCTTCTGCTTTGTCGGGGACGTCGGTGGCTTCCACGTGCCATGGCCATAGTACTTAGGAAGTATTTTCCTGGACCCGGCAGCTGAAGCTGAGCAAGGCTGGGTGCTGGGGACCGAAACTGTCCCACCTCCTGTGTCCTTGTCTCAGGACATCCTGGGGCTGGGGGGCTCCGGGAGCCGGGCTGGGTGACGTCATGGAGGGTCACACGAGGTGGGGACCTGGCGGAACCGGGTGGCGGGGAGGTGAGGGTCCCGGAGCAAGTCTTCAGTAGCGGCTGCCAGGCTCTTGCCTGAGCGGCGTTAACTGGCGCAGCCTGGCTTTCCTGGAGCCGGTCGCCTGGTGAGTGGGCCTGTTGCCGGGGCTGCTCGTCACAGGGACAGGAAGGTATCGGGCTCCGCTCTGGGCCTGCCTCACGTTGCCGTGAGCAAACATGGTGGCGTTTCAGTCATCACACTTCTGGGATGTCGTGGTTTTTCCGCAAAACCAGGAAAACTTCATGGAATTTTTCAGTGTGATTCCTGTGTTGCTTAGTAGCATTTTTAAAGCAAATTTTAAAGTGAAGTGGACGACAGACTGAGAAAACGAAGAATCTGAAAAGTGTCTCCCCCTCCCCCGCACGCCGCCCTCAGGGGAGCTCTGTCATCAGAGTCACACAGATGGCCACAGAACCCGGCGCCCAGGGCGATGCTAGCCGGCGGGGCTGGCGGATTTACCAGTAACCATGAATCCTGTGTTGGTGGGGCAACCGCGCTGGCCCCCGTGCCAGGCTGGGCCGCTTCTCTCGTTGCAGGCTGGCTGTGGAGGACGCGCTGACTGCCGCTGGTCTCACAGGTCCGCGCTGTATTCACACTGGTTTTTAAAGAATGTGTGTGTCTCTGCACATACTCTTCCCCGTTTTGTGAACCCTGCTGAACCACATCATTTTCTCAGGAATAAAGGCCACTCCATTAGCAAATGCCATTTTTCAAATGTTTACTTTGCAAAAGACCTCGTGCAGCCCTTGAGGGTCCCCTGCAGTTACCAAGACGGACTGTGGTCCCTGAGCGCAGGGCACGCCGCTGACTGTTCCAGGCAGAGACGCTCCAGAGAAGCAGTGTGGCTGATAACCAGGTTTCTGCGTTTCGATATGTTTTCGGAAGAAAATATGATTGGTTCTTTCTTGGCACACTAGGGCCCGTCCTGAGAAGCCAACGCAGGATGATGAGAGGGTCTAGGATCGTGTAATTCGAAGAGAGGCGGGAGAGTGAGGTGTTTCCAGCCGGGGTGGGGAGGGCACAGAATGGGACCAGATAGGTGTCTTTAAACACTGGAGAAGCTGTTGGCTGGGATGTGGATTAGACTGGCTCTACGAAACCCCAGGGGCAGAGACATCTGGAAGTTTCCAAGAAGCGGGTTCAGATCGAAGGAGAAGTCCCACAGTTTGAGTTTTACGTAAACCAGCCGTGGGCTCGGGAATACCGCGGGCCGTGTTCCAGGAAGCACTCCTGTCACAGGGAAGCCACGGGCACCCGGACCGGACACCTCTTAGGGCGCCTTTCCTCTCAGCTTTTCTGGGTCCTGATCTGAAATTCCACTGTACACAAAGAGTGGGCCTCGTTGCTCACAGCCGGTGTCAACAGCATACTCACAGCTGTGCCGAGGTCCAAACGCCAGCAGGGCTCAGGGGACCCGAGGCCGGGGCTCTGCCACTGCCACCTTGTCCAGCGGGCTCTTCTCCCCACTCCCCCCGCCCCGGGGCGGCCTCCCTGGTGGGTCTGGGCTTCTCTTTCTGGCTCAGAGCATCACACGTGCTCTTGCCTCCGTTTGCCCGCATCAGCTCTGTCACTGCCACGCCAGGGTCTCTCTCTCTCCTGGGGAAGCCTTTCCCTGTCACAGGCCCAGCCCCTGCATGGGCCCACGTAGCTCCATGCCCTGTCCGGCCCTGTTCCCACTCCGTCTGGCGTCTGTCTTTTCTGTAGGAGGACTTGAACCCTGTAGGGGCGGAGGCAGGTCACAGCTCTATGGTCAGCATCTTCGCCCAGCTCCGAGCACCCAGTTTCTCATTAGAAATATTTGCCGGTTCAAGGTTATCCTCCTGCATTTAAAATACTCGTGCCGGAGTTCCTGCCGTGGCTCTGCAGGTTAAGAACACAACCACTATCCATGAGGATGCAGGTTTGATCCCTGGCCTCGCTCAGTGGGTCAAGGAACTGGTGTTGCTATGTGCTGTGGTGTAGCTGCAGATGCGGCTTGGATCCACCTTGCTGTGGCTGTGGCTGTGACTCGTCCCCTAGTCTGGGGACTTCCATGTGCTGTAGGTGCCACTCTAAAAAGAAAAAAGGGCATGGTCAGAACTGCTTGGCTTGGGGGCAGCGTGAGCCTGGGAAGGGAAAGCAATGCTACAAGCAGGAAAAGACGAGAGTTACAGGCTGTTTCCCTGAGCTTCTTGGGGGTTTGGGGACCAGACTGAAAAGAGGAGATGCTGGCTCCTTTGAGCCGTGATGGAGGGAAACCACTTTGCTTGTCCTGTGCAGTCTGCTCTCGGCTGCTGACCGTGGAGGGCAGAGGGGGCCGTGCTGGGCAGCTGCCCGGATAAACAGAGGCCGGGCTCCTGCAGGGTCTGCCCAGGCTGCCTGCTGGCGGGCTGACGGCGTTCATCCAGGGAAGGGGCGCTGCTACCAGCTACGGCCACTGTCCTTCCCTAGTAGTTGCCATCATCGCAGGAGGTGCTGGGACAGGCCCTCGGCCCCCATCCTCATTTTCTAAAACTCAGGCACTTTTTGATTTTTTTAAAGGCTGGAATGACCGCCTTGGTGTGGCCTTCCCGTTACTGATTAGAGCAGGGAGCGGGTGAGGGCAGGTCTCTGCCTGTGGGCACCGGGCTCCACGCCTCGCAGGAGCCCCAGCCCCACAGCCCGAGTCGTGTTTGGTGTCCGGGAAGGAAGAAAATGTCCCACCAAAGGGCAGCTTTCTGCCCAAGAGCCGCGTGGGCCTGGACATTCAGGAGGCAGAGGGCGTCGTTGAGGGAAGGCGGAGAGGCCGGTGGGTTTTCGGAACGTTCCAGAAGCTCTGCACGGTGGTCGCAAGCAGACCTTCAGGGTGCTGGGCCCCAGGCGCCCTCCACTTATCAAAAAAGTCAGAAAAGAAAGTGGGCAGAAACGGAAACCCCGTGTTTCCAAGGATCCCGAGTTTCTGACGTCGCCCTTGGCTGTTTTCTGTCCGGTGCTCGTGTCAGTGAGGACCTGTCCACCTGGTCGGGCTCTACGACAGTCAGGAGCATCGGATCACAGCCCTGTCCCCCTCGGCCGAGGGGTGCGCGCCCTCCCCAGGGAGGGGGCCCCTTGCAGAGGGTGCTGGCTGTCCTGTCACGGCCGCTCAGAGCCAGGACGAAACCTGGGCCGCTTCCTGGTCAGCCCCGAAGGGTCCCCACTGTTCCCACAGACACGCTGCTGGACTCCGCCCCGCCTCCCCATCCCTGTCCCCGTGCCCCCGCTGGCCCTGGTCCATCTGCACCTCTGAACCCCCAGATCCCCAGCGTTGCTCTCCTTGAGGCCGGGCCTGCTCCCGGCGCTTCTCCCCCTGACCTGTGCTGCGGTGCCACTGTCCCCACCGCGGCCTCAGCTCACAGCTCGGACCCCATCCTCTGCCGCTGGCGGGGCTTTTCTGCCGGAGCCCCCAGGCCCTGATCCCCACGCCCCCTGCCTCGGAGCCGGCAGTTCCCAAGGCAGACACGTTCAGGGATTTCTTCCCGACGAGCTGCTGTGTGTGTGAAGGCCCCGTGCTGGGGGCAGCAGGCTGGCCCCCCGCGAGCTCGCGAGTCGCCGCAGCAGCCTTTCCAGGACAGCGGCCCCGGAGAAGGAACGGCGGGTGCCGTCACCTGTCAGCGTGCGGACTTAGGCAACCTATGGGGCTTCTCATGACCTCAGGTTATTCGCGACCACGGGGCCGCATTACGGTCCTGGGGAAGCCAGGAAGTAAGGGTGTGCGAGGCACCCGAACTGTGTCCGCATGGTTTTGGCGCCCGTGGGTACAAGACGTGGGCTGTGCAGCGCTGACAGCCAGGGGTGCGCGGGGGTCAGCCAGCGGGATGGCGCAGGAGGCGGCGGGCATCCCGCGTGTTCAGCTGAAGAGTGTCCGCTTCATCCTGGAAGCTGGGGGCGCCACTGGAGGAATTTAAGCAGGAAGTGGCCTGATCGGACGTGCACGTTAGTTAGACCGCGCTGGCAACTGTGACGCGGTGGCTGGAGTCGTGCCAGCCTGGAGACCCGTCGGGGGCCGCGGCCGTGAGCCAGGTGGGCAGCGGTGAGGCCGGATTAAGGTGCTGGCTCTGCGGGGAGAGAGGACGCTTGGGTGTGAGCGTGGTTCAAGGACGGGGAATCTGCAGCGGGGGCCTTGCCATGAGGCTGAACGAGGAAGGTTCTGGGCGCCTGCCAGCTTCCTGCTCTGCAAGCGGAAGGAGGCAGTGTGGTCGGCGGAGTAAAGGGGGTGAAAGAGGAAAAGGCCGGTCCGGGTCCCACTGGAAACCTCACGAGTTTCTGCTTGTGAATTTGAGGGCAGCCGTCTAGTGGAAGTTGGGTCCAGATGCGGAAGGTGCTCGGTGGCTCAGGCTGCTGAGAGGAGCAGCCAGATGCCTCCTGAGGGGACCAGCGGCGAAGGTCTGGGGAGTGACGACATTTAGGGAGATGACCAGTTCTCCACCTGGGCTAGGAGGGAAGTCGTGGAGCTCAAGTCACGGAGAACTGGAAGGCGAACGAGGGGGTCGGGGTCGCAGACGGAAACCCGTGTCAGAGCAGAGACAGACCTGTGGGCGGGGAGCCAGGGGGCCGGGGGGGCGGGGCCTCGGCGAGGGCAACGGCCTTGTAGCTGGGGAGGGGTGCAGACTTGGTTGAAAGGTGCACCTCCAGTAACTTCTGTGTCAAGAAGAGAGGGGACGAGAGAGTGGAATTTAGAAGGGTTTTGCATTTGAAGAAAGTCGTTTTTCAATTGAATTTTGGAGCAGATGTGGAAATGGACAGAGGGAAGGTAATGGAGAGACCAGGGACATTTCACTGCCCTTGAGTGGGGGCAGGCGGCTGCAGAAGGACCTGTGATGAGGAGACTCTGACAGGAGGGGTTCCTTCACCACTGACACCAGGCGGACGGAGCAGCCCGTGTACATGAATCCACTTTAATGATGAGAGTTCCTGTTTCAAACTCTGTCTTTGCTTCCATTTATCAGGGGCAGGTGCACCCCTGAGAACATGGAGGGTGACTTGAGGGTGGATACAGCGCTCTGAAGAGCTTTTGACAAGACCGAGGAGAGGAAATGGCGAGCATTTATTGAGTATTTACTGTGTTCTGGTCAGGATTTTAATTGCCTGACATTTATGAACTCTTTAATTCTCACAATAAATCGATAAGGCAGGTGCAGTAATCACCCCTCTTTTGAGATGAGGAAACTGAGGCACCGAGCAAATCGGATACTTGGGCCAATGTCCTGATGGAGGTGGACTTGAACTCAGCCTTGGGACAGGAAGACCCTCCTCTGATGCATTAGTGTGCATTTGGGGAGCTAATATTTCATTTATTCCTTTAGCAAGTGCTACTCGAATGCTCTGTATGTGGCGAGCACCCGTCTGAGCCATGGGCGGTGGGCGGACCCGACCAACAAGACAGCAAAGATGCTTCGGTTCCTATTTTAACGGTGGGAGACTGACAAGAAGCAAAAGAGAGAAATAAGCTGTGTCATTTGTAGGCGGCCACAAGAGGTACAGGACAAAGGAAACAGAACAGGTGAAGAGGCTGCAGGTGGGCTGTGAGCACAGGTGAAACAGAAGCCGTTGGGGACGGGAACTCTGGAGCCGGCCTGGAGGAGAGCACGGGTTGGCCACGTAGGACGGAGAGAAGGGCACCTGGGGCCCAGGGTGTGGTGAGGCACACGCGTCTGTCTGATAAATGAGTGTTGCAGTGGTCCCTTTCCTGTCTGACCGCGGATCCCGAATCCTGTCTGACATCACCGCGGACGTCAAGTCCTGCCCGGGAAGCCAGCCGCTTCCTGCTTTGGGACTCGCATGCCACGTGCTTCCCGCCGTGCTGTTTCGCGTGTTCTGAGTTCCGTAATCAACACTGTGCGTCCCTGGAAGCAGAACTGTGTTCAAAATGATGCTTGTGGTCTGAGGATCGGAGCCCCGGTGGTTCGTAGTTTAACCGTAACTCTCCTCGTCTTTCTTCCCGTCTCTAATGCTCGGTGCTCTGTTGGACGCATGTGCGGACTCAAAAAATGTACTGATAGCAAGAACTTAATTAAGTCCAGACAGAACGTGCTCCAAAGCCAGTCTGTAAACTGCTGGAATATTTCAAGGGCACCACCCCAGCTGACAGTGACCTACAGAAAGCCACCCTATTGATTTCGAGTGACACTGTAAATTAATACATTGGTGGATTTCATCAGCCAGGTGGCTCCAAGTTTCTGACCTCTGACCTCCTGGGGGCTGGGAGGGGCCCGGAAGGTGGTCCTGGGACGTTATCACGTGCCTGGTAGCAGAGATAGGCCGGGGTGTGGGTACTGCAGCCGTCTGGGTTCCGAGGCCAGCCTCTCCGACCCCACCCCAGCCCGTCCCCTGGGCCTCCAGCTGGAGGAGGAAGACAGAGACCAGAGCAGGTGTTTTGTTCGCGGCTCTTTGACTGGAGGCCGAGTCCGCAGCCTCATCTCAAGTCCCCAGAAGGAATCAGGGTAGGACTGGAGGACCAAAGGCCTTTTAAAGCTCCTAAGTCGTAACAAGAAAGAAGGGATGGTTTAGGCCTCTTTCGTTCTCCTTGACTGTGAATTAGACATTCTAGAAGCCTTTGGTAGAAATGCCAGGTACAAAATGTGCACCCAGCTGAGGCCGGGCTGCGTGTCTGGACGTCCCCAGCAGACTGTGGCCACTCCCCACGCTGAGCCCCGAGGACCCGAGACACAGGACACTGGCCCCAGAGAGCTGAGGGGACTCCAGATGACCCTGCATCTCCCCGTCCATAGAAGAGCACTCATTTCCTTGATTAACAGTAATCTTTTGGGCGTTTCCGTCATGGCTCAAGGGGTTAAGAACCCACCTGGTATCCATGAGGACTTGGGTTTGATCCCTGGCCTTGCTCAGTGGGCTAAAGATCCCGTGTTGCTGTGGCTGTGGTGAAGACTGCCAGCTGCGGTTCCCATTCAACCCCTAGCCTGGGAATTTCCATATGTCCCGGGTGTGGCCCTAAAAAGAAAAAAACAATTAACCTTTTCCTCCTCCTCCCTGCCCTTTGCTGGAGAACTCCTACCTTCCCCAGCTCCCTCCTCGCCTCATGGGAGCCGTTCTCTCAGGGTTAGTTGAGATCCCGCCTCCTGGGCTTAAGTCCTCGTTTTGCCCCAAATAAAACTTACTTCTCACCTGGTAGGCTGTGCATGTATTTTTTAAGCTGATGGGACCTTGGGGTCAGCGCTCTGTCTCCGCTTCCCTACCTGTAAAATGGGCCTGGACGGGGCCGGGCTTAGGGGGAGGGATCACTGTTGAGCATTGTGGTTGGAGACGGGAGAATGCAAGTTTAGCATTGTAGTGACTTTGTGTGAGAAAACAAGATGTTTTTACTTAAAGTTGTGCTGTCTCTTTACTTACACACCCCACAGGCAGGTCTGGGAGTGCCCTTTCATAAAGGAACTTGAGAACTCCTGGAAAGTGTTATCAGTTACCACTTACTGCTGGTACCCAGGACTGTAACATTCACTAAGAGCTGAAGTGTCAGGCTACCAACCGCCGACTTTCCCAGGACTGCTGTGTGACGCTTCTGGCAGAACTGTGCCTTTGATGTCACCTGGAAAGTCCATCTGACTTCAGAGTCAGCGTCACGACTTCAAATGTCCTAACGTGCCACTTGTATGCCAGCTTTCTCACATTTCCTGAGAAGGCTCTCCCCCGTCTTGGGTCTGAAGCCACATGGGCAGGCACGGGCTCACGGGGTCCCCCAGGGAGGTCACCATGTAAGCTCGTCCTTCCTGGTGGAGGAAATACAAACTCGGGGCCCCTTGGGTGAAGAGAGATGTGACAGGTGACTAGGAACCAATGAAAATCTTGCAGAGAAAAAGAAGACGTTTACTCATTTCTTTGCAGGTATGCGGGCAAAAACAGTGTCAGAAGGTTCATCAGCTCAGCTGTTTGCTTCCCTTTGGAAAAGCCTAACTTAGGTTCAGGGAGGCAGGGGGGAGGGCAGAGCAGAGGCGTCAGCCACCAGCACAGCGGGTCTAGGGGCCTGGGTCTGTGCCTGCGATTCCAGTGGGTCCTTGGGGCCAGCAGGGCCTCCTTTGTGCGCGCAGCCTGTGTGGATCACAGCCTTAGGGACAGGCCCGCCCAGGCCGGGAAGTGCTGGTGGCTCCAGGGCTCCAACCCCCCCAAACGGCCTAATCAGGTGTCTGGAAGGAGTGGTGGCCGCCAGAGACCCCTGTGTGTCACGATTTGCTTGGCGAGAGGTTTCTTTTCAGACGTTTGAGAGGATGGAGACCATATCGCCCTGTTTATTTGATTTTATGTCTTCATTTTTCTAAAAAGGCATTTGATCCACTCGCATTTCTCTCTGGATAAAATCACACGGAGCAAGGTTATGTGCCTGACAGGCCGCGTGGTTAACCTCCCAGCGTGCAGCCTGCATCAAGGAGCACACAGCGCACAGCACGCAATTATCGGACACGCTGAGGTCTCTTAAAATACGGGTAAAAGCTGCCTTAAGCATCAAAACCCTGTTCTCCCAAGAGCCGTCACTATTGGGTTACTGCCTGTTAGTTTGATGGGTATAGTTTAAACACTTGCTTTAAATAAAAGTACACATAAAACAGAGTCCACTTTGCATCACCTTTGATCTGCAAGTGGGACTGAAGGCCTAGATTTTACTGGAAACCCACCTATTCTCCAGCAAACTGGCTGCCTGTTCACATGTTTTCATAAAAGAT
Source organism: Catagonus wagneri (assembly GCA_004024745.2). Classification (NCBI taxonomy): domain Eukaryota; kingdom Metazoa; phylum Chordata; class Mammalia; order Artiodactyla; family Tayassuidae; genus Catagonus; species Catagonus wagneri. The sequence goes on along the minus strand of PVHT020004944.1, from coordinate 43,892,182 downwards.
AAATATTTTGTTCCTCCCTTGAGATCAAAAGAAAGTTCCATAAAGGTGTTTCAAGGTCTGTTTTCTTTTTCAAAAGCTTTTTTCCTGGCTTGCTAGACTGTTCTGTACCTGAAGGATTTCTCTCTCTTTTATTTTAGCTGAATATCTCATCAACCCCAGGGCCCACACAACAGCATGAGTGAACCCGTGGATCAAGGTTCTGTGGGCCCTGCATCATCACTGGTTCCCCTTAGATTGCCTGACAGGAGTTGCCACATGGAAGGGGTGGCCAAGTAGGTGTAGTTCTGCTTTTTCTTTGCTGCGAACCCCCACAAAAATGCATGTCTTTGAAGATGGAGAAAGCAGTAGTTCCAGGCCCGGATTACGTCCTGGATCTGTTCCTGACGTATAAGCGTTTCTCTTCCATCACTGGTGGGGAGAATCAGGCTGAGGATGGCATCGAGACAGCAAACCACGGTTCTAGACGGAAGGCTTCTTAATGAATCAGGCTTTAGCTAAATGCCAGATGGTGGAGGTTCCCCGGTAAGGTTTTAAAAAAAATAGCTCACGATCAACACCGTAAATTGAACCTCCGAACTGATCACTCAGGTGATAGTTGGGGTCGCTATGGGCAAGTTTTCACCCCGAGACGCTTCCTCCCTTGGGCCTGACACCCCGCCCAACTTGTCCCTGTGCAAGGAAGGCGAAGAGATGGAACTTGCCACAGTGACAACGGCTCCTGCAGTCAAACATCACTGCAGGTCCGAGCAGGCCGGGCAGAATTCCCCGGAGAACCATCTCCCACAGTCACGCCGAGGGCTCGAGAACAGTGCCCACACCCGGGGACTCCTGGGTCCTGTCTTCACTGCGCAGACAGGCTGGAGCGGCCCGACAGTGGTCAGAGGAGGGTCCCCCGGAAGGAGCAGCCAGGAGGGGCCACGCGCCAGTCAGGGCTCCGTAGGGCCGGGGCGGGGAGCGCAAGCTCAGGTCCAGGTCGAGGTGCTATGGGGTTGCTTGATGGAAAGACGCTACAAAGCCTGGGCAGGGTGTGGGCACCACGCAGGGCCTGGGGCACGTGGTCCCAGAACGTACGGAGCTTTATCCACAGCAGAGATGGAGGTGACCTGAGGAGGTGACTCAGTCCTGGGGGCAGGCCAGCCCCCTGGGAGCCTGACCTTGAGCCGGGCTCCCGGAGATGCTGGACGTGGGACAGACCTTGAAATGTTGTAAATCAGTTTTGGGGGGAGGTCAGAGGCCTCCAAACCCCTCAGCGGCCACTTGGCGGCTGTCCTGAGCCTGTGTTCTCTTAATCCTGAGCATCGCTGAGAGGCAGCCCACGGGCGGGTGGATTACCCGCATCAGTACCATGCATTTACCATAACTCAGCCTTCATTTTTGTTGGCAAATATTTAAAAAGACTTTAAACCAGCTGCAGAATTACAGTAATTGATTCCCCACCCCTTTGGGCTGGAGTAACTTTTCTTTGGTGATTGATTCAAAAACAACACTCGCTGATGGTTTTCTCAGGAAGTGTCATTATTCACAGGTTGGCTGGGCTGGGCCGTCATCTCCCAGTGCTGAAAGGAGAAAGTCTTTACAAGCTTCGTCTTGAGAAACAGTTAAATTCAGCAGATTCTTCGGGAGCAGCGATCTGGTCTTTGAATATGTAGGTGGGGTACTTGGGAACCATTGGAAAAGTCATTTTGTTCCCATGGCTTGTGTTGTCGCTCTACAAATTACATGGACTGTGTGAAACAGGGAGACAGAAAGAACGTCACGATCAGACCCACGGAGACCCACCGAGAGCGCACACCTCCGTCTGCAGGAACGCGGGGTGCAGGAAGGTCTGCGCCGGGGCGCTGCTGGGGCGGGACCGTGCGGGGCGGGACGCCGGGGCTCAGCCTGCGGTGAGGGGTGGGAGGGCCGTCCGCCTGTCCGTCCTGGAGCCCCCGGCCCCTCCTGGCTGCTCCTTTCCGTCGTGCCTGGCTCCTGGGATGTTTGTTTGCACGTGTCGTAAGGTTCTGTTTCAAAGTACAAGTTCAAGAAGTTTCATCTCCTTAAAAGCCAGCGTGTGCCTAAATGTGAAGCAGCGAGCTCCTCTCCGCGGGGTGTTGGTTCCCTTTGGTTCTGAAGCGCTTCGCCACAGCTGGTCTCCCCGACTGGGGATGGGACGCACCTTCTCTTCGGGGGCTGGCTTTCCCGGACCCCAAGGTGCCACCACGGCTATCCCTGGCCTCGTCTGCCTTCCACAGAGACCCGCACGTGGCCGGGGACGTGGCGCGTGGAGAGGGCCTTTGCAGATGGGGCTCTTGGCAAAACACTCTTTTCCTTTTTTTCTTTAGGCAGCGACTGTCTACAGAAGGTTTTTTCTTTTTTCCATGAATTCTCAGAGGCACACAGAGATGAAAGGGGAGGAATGGCTGACGCTTTTCTGCTGGTGTTTTGACCAGAACAGCCCTGAGGTATTCTGTGTACTAACATGGGGGACGGGTTTGCGTAACAAGGCCGAGGTAGGAAGCGCTCGGCCGGTCACCCCTCCTGGAGGACATCTGCGTGAATTCGGAGAGGCTGCCAGGTGGCCATCTGTTTACAGTACAGCCCCGGCCTCCAACACAACTGTGGCGACGGCCATGCCAAGTTAGTCTTTCCAATAAAACCTGGTAAAAGCCACTGCCCCCCGCTCCCACTGCTGTTCACCACCTTAAACCGCCCTGCCTCAGACTGATGTTCGGCCTTCCTTCCCCGTCTGGGGTGACGTGCCGGCCCCCGATTTAAATTAACCCACTGGGTCGAGCGGTTCGAGTCCCCCGCAGGTCAGGATGTTTGGGGCCCCACCCGAGCTTTCTCAGCCTGCAGAGCTGGGGCGGGGCCCCTGGTCTCCCCTCTATTACAGGGTCCTTGAGGCTGGGGTCTGATTTCATCCAGATGATGTCCGACCATGAGGACCCGAGCGCAGGGAGCAGACGTGCCTCGGGCCAGCCCCCTCCCCCAGGCGGCCCTCGTGTCCTCCTTCTGATGAACCCGGGCTCACTTCCTCCCCCCGCCATGTGAAACCTGAGCGGTGGCGGCCGTCACGGCTGTGACAGACCTTTGGCGCGGGCCTTCCGGGGGTGGGCGTTTGCTTTTCCTGTAAACATTTGAAATCACAGGCGATCAAACGGACGAGTGACCCCTGGGGATTCTTTTACCGCAGAGCAATTCAGCGCTCTTCATATTGCCCGGAGCTGGTCCTTTAGCAGGTGTGCCCAGGAGAGCGTCCTCCGTGCAGCCTGTATGAGCGGGCGCTCCGCGTAGCAGAGGCCAAGGTAGGAGATGAGGGGCGAGGAGATGCCTGTGTGCCCCCGAGCGCTGTGCACCTTTGGGAAATGAGCAACAGGGGAGCTGTTCTGACTGTCAGAAGAACGCCGTGCCTGGACCTGAGTGATGTGGTCACACGGAGTGTTTGGGACACAGTTGTGCCTCTGGCACCAAGACGCCCAGCGCCATGTGAACAGGGGATTCCACTCGCTGTGGCCGAGGTGCTGTGCCCAGGCAGGACGCCTGCAAGCGTCCATCACTCACAGCACCGCGCGCTCACAGGCAGTGGGGGTAGGTGACGGGGTGAGGAGGGAGTCGGGGACGAACTTGCCCAGAGAACAGACCTCGGCTCTTGTGCGAGCGCCAGCGGCACAGTTAAGGCATGAGCTAATGAAGGAGGCAGTGAGGCCTCGCTGCAGCTGGCTCCACAGGCACGCCGAGGACCAGGTGGGGAGGCAGGGATACGGGCACAGCTGCACGTCCCCAAGTGGCTGTCAGGGGCCTTCGCCGGACGCTGCATGCGTATCTGCGGCGGGATTATTTGTGAAGGAACACTGACCCTCCAGTTCGCAGAGCTGGAGGGCAGCCTGTGGCGCCGGCAGGGAGCTGGCGGTTTGGAGCAAGAGGTGGACAGACTGAGGCCCCGGCCCGGGCACTGCCTGAGGCTGGCGCCATCAAGGGCTCCACTGCCGAGCGCAGAGGTTTCAGGTCCCCCGTGGCCTTTGGAGGAGGAACCAGGTGCCTTGGGCTGCAGCCTGGGCTTGGTTTGCCAGTCACACCACAGCTCGCGGAGCCCTGCTTGCTCACCCTGGCACGCGTGGCCACAGGCACCGGGGCACTGCCATGGTGTGACCGAACAGCTTCCTATCAGCACGAGTGGGACCTCTGCCCTGTACAAGGCCAGGCGGCCAGTGGGGCCACCAGTGGGCTGCGTCTGTTGCTTAGGAGGTCTCTCCAGTTAGAAAGGCGCCACCCGGCTGCCTGCCTG